>JAMPIV010009621.1:0-155130 GCA_024509875.1 Oreohelix idahoensis
GAGTCTTGAAACAGCCGTTGACGTTTTTCTTCATTATTTATTGTGGACGCCACAGTGACAAAATGGTTACGCGAATATGTAGGCACATCAAACAGTCATTATCACAGCTACATTCAATACAGCAATAGACGGTAGACAGCATTACAATGATGAGTCAGATGCATGTTATATTTCATAGTGCTGTAAATGTAGTCAGGTGGAAAACTCCATCCTTTTCTATAACAGCCAGGAGATAACCAGATGTATGAGATCAGTTCACTCTCCTTAGTTTGACTTCAGCAAGACAGACACGTCTGCCGAAGTATAAATAATGTCCTCAAGAATATCCTCTAGATAATAAAGGTTTTCTAAACCTAGTTCATTTAACAAAGTAGCAAGTAATGGTCCTTGGTACATGCATCAACCGATGCAGTACAATGCAGCGACATGTGAGCTGGGAAAGAACATCTCGTGACGACGACTTTCGCAGACAGGCTATGAATCGAAATCGCTCACGACCCAAAATCGATAGAGTTAATGAAAAAGTCAATTTACCTTGCTTTCATGAAATACACAGAAATATCACGCCTCCCGACATGTGGGAAAACACTAGAGGTATTATCTCGACTAAACGATAATATCCATAAGAGGACTACACATCCCTGACAGAACAAAAATAGCGGAGATCCCCTCTTCAACGAGGCATCTCTTTCGCCATTCCAAATCGCTCACTCCCACTAGTGGTGGGCGGAAACCGATCGACCAAACAACAAGACAAGTCATGCGCAGTCCAGCGCAAAAATGACCACAGCTCAAAAGTTAACTGCATTCGATACCAACGCGAGAAGACAAATGCTTACCGAGAAAAGTGACTATAAATTACAAGCAGTTGTTGCCCTTGCGTTATAAAACAGATATTGAAATAAAACGATGTTGCGAGAATTTATCACGCAACATATCACCACCTCCTCCCGATAAAAAAAAAAATGTGGAACATATTTTTTTTTTCAATATCAAAGAGCAAGCGATAAGCGGCTCAAACGCACGAATTATGCGCTGATAATTAACTAAATTGCCAAACAATAGGCTAATTATAGAGTGTCTGGTGAGGATATACCTCAACAGAAAAATAAATATGTCTCAAAAAATATTCACATCGGGGAGGTGTCACCAACACACATCACGTTAGCATGTAAACACAATATACGTATGCAAGTTACTATAATCATCATTAAACAGCATACTCTAATATTGTCTTTAAAAATGGATGTACAAATCTGATAGGAAAATTTAAATAGTACATTCTTTGACATGTAATGACATAAGTACATAGTAAAGTTAAACTACATGACGATCCAGGACATATGCTCTGGTATTCCGAGGGTAAGTACACAATCTAGAACTCGTAAGGTAAGTCCTCAGCTCAACAATGACATTCTGAGAAAGTACAAGCAATATAATGCTAATTAATAACTAATATGCTTCATAAGGTACAATACATTATTAATAATTGTGGCTGTTTAGTAAACTAACGGCCCTTATATTAACTACTCAGTCCTCCTCTATCATTTTAAAAAACGAACAGAAGAAGATGACAACAAAGCACGATAGTGTGTACATATAAAGTAAGTACAGATGTGCTAATCTATTGTAGAAATATAGGTGTGTTATGACTCTGTAATATATAGAAATATAGGACAGAAGTATTAGTTGGAGTCATGTGGGCATCTAGACAAAATGTCAGCCATCACATTATCCGCACCACGGATAGCTCGTACCGTGAAGTGAAAAGGTTGAAGAGCTATAGCATATCGAGTGGATCTCGAACTCTTCAAATTCTTAGTCTGAATAGCTGTAAGAGCTTTCTGATCAGTCTCTAGAATGAAATGTGCGCCCAGGAGGACAATCTTTGTAGCTTTAGAATTGACCAAACCATCGCTAACAACTCACGGTCTAAAACGAGAGTAGTTCCCCTCTGCCGCATTTACTTCTCTAGAAATGTACATAACAGGATGCAGAGTATTTGCATATTCTTGCATCAGTGCTGCTCCAATCCCAGTGGATGAAGAATCACTCCGAAGAACAAAAGTCCTATCAAGAGTAGGTAATCTTAAGATGGGAGGAGAAGAAAATATATTCTTGATTTGGTCTAGTGAAGATTGGCATTCTTCAGACCAACGGACCAGATTAGGCGAACCTTTCTTCAACAATGTTGAGAGAGGTGCCATGATCGAAGATAAATTTGGAATAAATCTCCCATAAAATTGAATTAAACCTAAGAGACTCCTAACTTGTTTTCTTCGTTTTAGGAACAGAGATGTTCAGTATTTTGGAAGTATTGTGGTCTTCTGTCTTCAAGAGACCATGACCAACACGATGACCCAGGAAAGAGATTTTCACCAAAACCAACAAAAGCTTTAGAAGGTTTTGCTGTCAAATTATTCTCACGTAGAGTGGACAGTAAGTCATATAACCCTAAATAGTGATCTTCCCAGGTATCACTGAAGAGACAGATGTCATCTAAGTATGCGATGACATCCGAACGATGTGACAGAATTCGACGCATCATGCGAACGAAAGTGGCAGGGGCGTTCATGAGACCAAAAGGCATAACATTCCATTGAAATAGACCCCTAGGTGTAGAAAAAGCAGTAAGAGGTTTGGCATGCTCTGCTAAAAGGCACTTGCCAATAACCTTTAGACAAGTCAAGTTTAGTGAAGAATCTAGAATTAGAAAGTCTAATCAGTAGATCTTCTAACAAAGGCATCGGTTCAGCGTCGAACTTTGTGACCTGATTCAATTTGCGATAATCAACGCAAATTCGTATGTTCTTATCCTTCTTCCGGACAATAACCATGGAAGAAGAATATGGTGAAGTCGATGGTTCAATTATATTTGATTGAATCATTTCATCCAATTCCTTTTCCACTTGCGACTGAAAGTGTATAGGAATAGGATACGGCCTAACCCTAATTGGATTATTGTCGGTAAGAATTATGTCATGTTCTATGACATCTGTGTGTCCAGGAATGTCAGTGAGAACATCCTGAAATGTTTGTAACATCGACGAGACTTGTCGATGTTCGTCACCAGAAAGATTAGGAGAAACAGAAACGTTTTTCCAAGATTCCGTGGAATGTAATGGAACCACTGGAAAGGGAAGGTTGACATCAGAGAAGGTAGCTTCCTCATCCTGAATGACAGACAGGGATGAATAATGACCGTGAGGTGCAGGAGCATCATCCGTTGCCTGGAAAATAGGCAGCAAATAGTCCGGACGTTCGTGAAATTCCGAAAGCATGTTTATGTGGAAAGTTTTATGCTTTCCATCAATATCGACCACATAGTCAACATCGGAAATCCGAGAGACTATTGTATACGGACCTTTCCATGCAATAAGAAGTCTATTTTCCCTACTGGGGAGTAGGACGAATGCTTTGTCACCTGGACAAAGTTGTCGTAGACATCTATTCTTGTTAGCAAACTGCCTTGCCTTCTCTTTAGCAATTTCTGATGAAGCAGTTGCTAGCTTACATGCCTCAATGATCTTTTGTCTAAGAGCAATGACATACTCATATGAGGATTGAGTTTCATCGCTAATATCATCGGCAGTGATGAGATCGTGTAATAAAGACATAGGGCCGCGTGGACGCGCGCCAAAGACAAGTTCGAAGGGAGAAAATCCTGTGTGTTCATTAGGGACTTCTCTATAGGCAAAGAGAGCCGCGGGCAAAACCCTGTCCCAATCTTGAGGATGATCTTCAGTTATCTTACCAAGCAAAGTCTTGAGCGTTCTATTCAGACGCTCAACTAACCCATTAGACATAGGATGGTAGATACTACTGAGAGATCGTTCAATATGTAAGGTAGACATCACCTGTGACATAGTGTCAGATATGAGTTGAGTGCCATGGTCTGACAATATTTCTCTGGGGAACCCCAAGCGAGAAAATATCAACCAAAGAGCATCTGCGATATCTGTAGTAGATATGCTCTTAAGAGGAATAGCCTCTGGCCAACGTGTGCACATATCGACACATGTAAGGATAAACTGATGTCCTCTGGCCGACTTGACCTTAAAAGGGCCAATAATATCTATGGCCATTTTCTGAAACGGCCGAATAGGAATGTCAGCAGCCTGGATAGGCGCAGCATGTCGTGGTCCTCTAGATTTGACCTCCTGACATACCTTGCATGATCGGCAGTAAATACGAATGTCCTGATTGACAAAAGGCCAAAAGAAAGCCGCAAGGACTCTCGACTTCGTACGGGCAAAACCCATATGTCCAGCACATTGCGAGTCATGAGCATGTTGTAATATTTTGACTCTCATGCTCTTGGGAACAAGAATTTGCGAATGTGCCGACGTAGTCGAATCTTGTACCATACGTACAAGTACGCCGTTTCTCATTGCAATCCAAGATTTTCTATTTGTATCCTGATTCGGATCACCTTTCTTCGCAAGAACGAAGAATTTTTTTAAAGAAGGATCTTCTTCTTGCAATTTTATGAAAGAGTCACGAGTAATTACTAAGTGACTATCTTGGCTATCAACTTCATTATCACTATTCAGTGAAGTTTCGGGTGTTTGTAGAGCTTGTGCTCTTGTAACTACTGCATTTGTAGCTTGCATGTTATTATCTTCCCAAGCAGCAATCTGCTGTGGGGTACACTCCCTAACTCCGTGAATACGACCAATAATAAGGTCCGCAATAGGATTAGGTAAGAGACAAGCATGCACATCTCCAGTAAAGAAAGGAGTGGCAATGCGAATTACAGCAGTAGGATATTTTTCTAGAGTGCCGCCAAATGTGACACATTTAATAACCCTTCCTGTAGCACAAGATGGATCTACAAGCGATTGTCTAACACCAATAGTGGTGCATCCGGAATCGAAAAGTAGTGAGACCGGAGTATCATTAACAAGACCCTTATGTAGAATTAAAGAACCCCTCGCGTCATGCGCAACAGCAGCAGGAAGAGCGGGAAGTGGGTGACCACAACTCAAAGTAGTTATGGTACCCGGTTCGAATAAAGTACTGCATTGGGGGCATTTGTTTTCTCTTTCAAAGTCAAAAGCAGAACTAGTGACAGCGTCAAAGTTTTTACTATCAACAACATGATTACAGGCTCCCTCAGTTTCCTGTTGTACAGCATTAGCCTGCTGATATCTCTTTTTTTTTGTGTTGAGATCTACCCCGACTATTATTACCTCTGAAGTTATCAGAGTTATTATTATCTCTGCAGTTATTATTGTCTCTATTGTAATTGTTATACTGGTTCGAATTCCAGTTTCCACGATTACTATCATGTTCACATTGATGCGAACATCTATTTGTTTGGTTCTGAGGTCTTCGGCAGGAATAACCTCTATTACCATATCCTCTTTTGAAATGCTTATAATTATTAGGGTGATAGTAACGACCACTATCAGGTTGTCTCCAATTCTTCGAAGAAGAATCACCATGAAATTGATTTCCATGATTTTGACAGAAATTACCGCTACCCTTTCTATCAAAATTTTGTTGGGATCTACGAGCAAAGTTTTGACCATACGGAGCTGCCGAAGCAACTGGTAAACCTTCTTTCACCTTAGAGTTACCCATGGTTATGTGTGGGTGCGCAGTTACGTATTGGCAACAGAAATCTTCCATTTCTTTTATTGTTTTAGGTTTACGTTCATGAAGGAAAGCAAGGAAAGACTCATTGACAGACGACATGACTTTGTCTCTAAGTATTAAGTCCATAAGTCCTTCATAAGTTTTTTCCGTCTTAGATAGTTAAACCCATCGTGAGAAAGTAATGCGTATTCTTGCAATAAACTCGGAGAATTCAACTCCATTTTCAGGTAACATGTTTTTAAATTGTAGACGATAGCCGTCTTCGTTAAGCTGATATTTCTTTAACAAAGCGGCCCTGACAACCTCATAATTGCTCTTGTCAGGTTCATCCACCATATTTAATATACTTAGAGCTTTACCTGTCAGTATCCCTGATAACTGATAAACATATTTTGCTTTGTCTATGTTATGAGCTGTACATGCTTGTTCAAATCTGTCCAGATAGAACATTATGTCATCACTGGAAGGACTAAATGTTGGTAACTTAATCTTAAAAGTATCATTATTAGCCTTCCCAGAAGATGAACCCTTGTTTGAATCATTACCATTACTCATGCTCGTCAATTTCAATTTCTCCAACTCTAAAGCTAAGAGTTTTTCTTCATGTTCCATTTTTGCTTTCCTCTCATCAGTTTCTCTTTGTAACTTCCTTTCTTCAGCTTGAGCCTGCATTTGAAGTCTTTCATTTTCAGCTTCTTTTTCAAGTCTTTTATTTTCAGCTTCTAGCTGTAGCTTTCTTTCCTCAGCTTCTGATTCCCTTTTTTGTTTTTCCATTTCCATTTGGAATCTCTTTTCATCCACCTGCATCTGCAGTTTCTTTTGTTCAGCTTCCATATGCAGTTTCTTTTGTTCAGCTTCCATTGCTTTATCATATCGAGCAGTTGCAAATTCTTCTAACTTATCACCAGTCTTGCCAAGCAATTTACCCTGCTCAATAAAGTGCTCAAATGTAGACATGTTGTCTAACATATGAGTCCAAAACCTGAAATAATTAACTAATTTATTTCAAACCTAAGTGTAACAAGTCTTAATTAAGCACTTGTATATTCACATCACCTTATATTATCCCAGTCTCTGTGGGAAACAAGTCTCCAATCAAAGAACTTGTATATGAAATATCAACAATCAATTCTTGATCATAAGTGCACTTCTCATTCAATAGTGCACGACACTATTCATCATTCATTTATCATCAGTGTAGTAGTAACAGTGCATTAGCATAGCCCATTAACTAATTACTATAACTGTAAACAATGACTATGTAAACACATGCAGAATGTAAACATTGAAAATGTAAACAATACAAACAATGTAAACAATAACAATGTAAACAATAACAAAGATCAGCAACAATACAAAAACTTTCGCAGAAATCAACTAAAAATAAAGCAGAAATTAATGAAATATCACAAAAAATGTGACGATATCTGCGATAGAATTAAACAAAATACATGACACCACAGTGTATAAACAAAAATGTTGTATGAAACTAAATTATAGACAAGAGTAGGCTAACAAATACAAACAAATCACAACAAAACTAAAGAATGTGAAATAATAACGAAAACAATATTAAAACATGTCATCACAGCTAACATAAATAGCAACAGAAGTCGCTTAGCAAATTCCAGTATCGGAAATTTGCAAACCTTACAGAAAACGCTCACAATAGACGACCTCTATGACGTGGCATAATCTAACGGAGACACCACCCAACCGAGAACCCGCTGAAATATAAACATATAAATATACAAATAACATATAGACATATAACATATAGAATGAGATGATACACAGAAGACTCAGCAGAAGTATAAGGGCACAGTTTACATACAAACAGGCCACTTAACTTAAAGGCTTCCAATCGTAGAACAGCAGAAAAACGGATGTCAATCAACGTCCTAAAGAGCGAAGCTCCAACGATGATGGCACATCTGAACTGCTTCCACTGCTAACACGATGGTACAAGAGCTTCTGACATACTGTGTGTTGAGTTGTTTCGGCACTTGACCTTCTAATCCAAAAGTAAGTTGATGGAAATCGGTACTTGGCCTTCTTCAGAAAACAACCCGTTTCAACCGGCACTTGACCTTCTCAAAAAACGACAGCACTGGAACCTTGACAGCAGCAACTTGCTTGACTTGCGTAAAAGATAACAGCAGTCCGAGTTATCCGGCAACATGTAACAACGCCGGGTACTGTCAAATTCTTGTTTCCGTCAAAAAGTTGAAATTTTGACTTTTACCGGGCAACGCCGAGTACTTTGAAAATTTTGAAGATGTTGACTGTATTGAAGAATGTTAATTTCTTGAAGGATGCTGATGAATTCTTGTTGAAAATGAAGTGGGTAAGGGACCCCGTGTTTGCTAGTACCAGAATCAAACCAGCTTATGGCCACCAAATGATGCGTGATGCCATATGATGATGGATGGTATCCGCATGTCTGGTTTTGTGTAGTGTGTAGATGTGTTCAGTCAAAACAATGTTCATGCAACAATAACAGGGCAATCCACATAGGACGTCAGTAAACTCACGACGTATAAAGTCAATGAGTCTTGAAACAGCCGTTGACGTTTTTCTTCATTATTTATTGTGGACGCCACAGTGACAAAATGGTTACGCAAATGTGTGGGCACATCAAACAGTCATTATCACAGCAACATTCAATACAGCAATAAACGGTAGACAGCATTACAATGATGAGTCAGATGCATGTTATATTTCAAAGTGCTGTAAATGTAGTCAGGTGGAAAACTCCATCCTTTTCTATAACAGCCAGGAGATAACCAGATGTATGAGATCAGTTCACTCTCCTTAGTTTGACTTCAGCAAGACAGACACGTCTGCCGAAGTATAAATAATGTCCTCAAAAATATCCTCTAGATATAAAGGTTTTCTAAACCTAGTTCATTTAACAAAGTAGCAAGTAATGGTCCTTGGTACATGCATCAACCGATGCAGTACAATGCAGCGACATGTGAGCTGGGAAAGAACATCTCGTGACGACGACTTTCGGAGACAGGCTATGAATCGAAATCGCTCACGACCCAAAATCGATAGAGTTAATGAAAAAGTCAATTTACCTTGCTTTCATGAAATACACAGAAATATCACGCCTCCCGACATGTGGGAAAACACTAGAGGTATTATCTCGACTAAACGAAATATCCATAAGAGGACTACACATCCCTGACAGAACAAAAATAGCGGAGATCCCCTCTTCAACGAGGCATCTCTTTCGCCATTCCAAATCGCTCACTCCCACTAGTGGTGGGCGGAAACCGATCGACAAACAACAAGACAAGTCATGCGCAGTCCAGCGCAAAAATGACCACAGCTCAAAAGTTAACTGCATTCGATACCAACGCGAGAAGACAAATGCTTACCGAGAAAAGTGACTATAAATTACAAGCAGTTGTTGCCCTTGCGTTATAAAACAGATATTGAAATAAAACGATGTTGCGAGAATTTATCACGCAACACTGGTTTTGTTTTGTTCAAGCTCTGTTGGTATTTGTCATCATGACTTCAATAGTTTGTCTTTATTGGAACTAGTATTGGAGATGTTCTCAGTTCCTGATATTAAAACAATTAAATTCCCCTCTTAATTATATTTTACACTGTCATTTTAAGATGGGGTACATAATGTTGAGCTCAGCTGGCCACATCAGCTTATCTTGCGTGATGGCGGCAGGAAAAGACTCCTCTGCTCTTTTTCTCCCCTGGGCTCTGGAGACACCTCACTGATAGCTAAATGGACCAAGGAGTATGCTGTCCGACTCTGGATTCAGCAAAGCTCTGACCAGGTGCTGCTCAATAACGTCAAGACCACGGTCCCACAATTCATGGAAATACACAGATACGTTGACTAGCAATGAATTCTGGCACAAATACTGGCACAAATTCCCATCTGCTTATGTTCCAGGCTTTTATTTAGCAAAAATATGAGCTGGCTTCAACGCACTGTTGCTTCATCAAGCTTATTTGAACTAGTGGTCTCGAATTAACGCTCTGAATTGTGTATATTCGCAGCTCTAACCAATGAAACCCTGTCCACACATCTTTTCAAAAAATACTCCTACTCCCGTTTCCCCTGACAACGAAAGATAGTATTTATGGTCCGACCAATCGTGTTTAGTCTTATATTTGTTGCGCTCCAATCAATTTGGAGTTAACATGGTAGGCTATTTCCGTACGTAAGGTTTTTTCAAACACGTTAAAAAAAAATTTTATGAGCAGAAATGATTTCATGCTGTCAGGCATCCCCACTATTTTATTTTGGTTATAATTTATTAATTCCTAGACTATTTGCGTAACGTTTTACATATTCTTTGTCAGCAAGCCCTAAGGAACCCAAATATACAAATTTAAAAGAGCTAAGTGGCTGCGTTCAAAATATGCAATTTCTTCTACCTCCTGTTTTGAAGATGTGCTGTCTGGGTACTGTAATGTTTTCAAACGTAAACCCATCTAATGTTATCTTTTCTAATAAGCGTTTTTCAGGATTTCAAAACCTAACTCTGGGAAGGTTAGTGTTTTTATCACTGTCCGTCTGAAAAAAAAGTTAGGGCATGTGGCCTTACACGCGTGATAGTAGTAATTGTGTATCGCGCGACGCGTGTTGGGGGTGGCATTAATAGCGAGACACGTGTTTAGTGTTGCATGCGTTCCTGATTTTATTCGCCCCTCTCTCTTTCTATTTGAGTCCATCTGTTCGTTCGTTTTGGTAACGTAGTATAATTAATGTTAGGATTAATTTAGGTCATTACGCAGTGTGCCTCTCAATGTTTTTCTTAGAAATGCAATACCCGTTTTAATGTGTTTTGGAAACGCTTGTATTTATGCAGTGGCTTATATTTAACGTGGAAACGTTACAATTTGCAGACGAAGCATAAAACAAAGGGGATTTCGAGTACATTCTTTGTGACAGCACTGTTATTTTACCATTGCTCTTTTCTTTATTAGAATTTATTTGTTAGGCTTTATATTTACCTGATAATTTATATATGTGGATTAGAATATTTCACGACACTCATCTCTTCTGGAGTGGTATCCAACATAATATCCTCCTCCTGTCTTGAGGTAGACCTGACCTGAAGGGTTGCCATATACACAGGTTTCCTTCTGCAACGGTCAGTGTCATGATTGTCCATCTGACAATTCTTACACCACCTTTTTCCTTGGTTGAAAGATTTTCTTTCATCATATTTCCTTTCATCGAATTGTGGGAATTTATTTTTATTTTCATACCGTGGCCTATCAAACTGGTGCTTACCTTTGTTTTGATCCCTAGGATCAAATTTATTAAAGTTCTGTGGTGCCCTAAAGTTATCCACTTGTTTCTTTTTATTACCTGTTACCTCTGCTTGAGCTGCTTGATACCTTTCAGCAACATTTAGCAGCTCACCCAGCCTCTCTGCACCTTGTTCCATGAGAAACTTTCTCAGGTCTGGAGCCATGGACTCTCTTAATTGCTCTATAAGGACCATTTCCTTAAGATCTTGGGTTTTCCCCAGAGAAGTCCATTTCTCCAAGTATGTCTCTATTCGTGCAGAGAACTGGTGATAGGTTTCACCTGACAGTAGTTTAGCATTCCTAAATTTTTTCCTATAAAATTCTGCATTCTTTTCATATCTTAACAAAAGAGCCTGCTTTAGCATGTCATAATTTTCCTGATCACTTCTGCTCATTTTTGCAAAAACTTCATAAGCTGACCCACGAAGTCCTTGAGATAACTTTAAGCTCCACCTTTCTCTCTCTAACCCATATGTGGTAGCCAATAGTTCATACCTATTTAGATAGCTCTCTATATCATCGTCTTTCTCAACAAAATGATCTAAATGAAAATTCATAGCTGAGGTTGAGGCTCCTTGGCTAGCAGTGGCATCAGAGGCAAAGGGACTGGCACCTTTTTCAGGAGCATGGCCCTGAAACTCAAACTCCCTTAGTCGTAACTCATGTTCCCTTTGTAATCTTTTATCTTCTGCTTCCCTTTCTGCAGCTAATTTCTTCTCTTCCCTTTCTGCAGTCAATCTTCTTTCTTCTGCTTCCCTTTCTGCAGCTAATTTCTTCTCTTCCCTTTCTGCAGTCAATCTTCTTTCTTCTGCTTCCCTTTCTGCAGCTAATTTCTTCTCTTCCCTTTCTGCAGTCAATCTTCTTTCTTCTGCTTCCAATTTCTTAGCCTCTTTGTCAGCCTCAATCTGCAACCTCTTAGCCTCAGCCTCTAACCTTCTTTCGGCCTCTTTTTCTAATCTTCTTTCTTCCCGTTCAATATATTTGTCACATTCAGCCGTGACATAAGAAATCATAATTTGCCCGTCCATTCCTAACTCTTTCGCAGTCTGTACAGCAGCAGATCGAAATTTTGCCAGGTCGGCCATTGTCTAACAGCTAAATGTCTAAAATATGTAACTAAACAATTTTTTCTATGACTAATTAACTTAGGACAACACAGGCACTGTGAGCTCAACCTTATTTATTTTCACCCAAGGATACCTTTTAATTCTTATTATTCCCTGAAGTGAATTACCCCGAATATTTGTAATAGGGAAAGATTCAAAATCCCGAGAGCGAGACCCCAATATATGTGGTGAAGTGGGATGTTATAAATATTTATAGGGGACTTAGTGTACTGACTGAGATCAGCTGTGAAGGTATCTATATCTAATAAGAGTAGTGTATTATAGATAACCTTACTTGCTGCCACATATGTATACCTCAGTCAGAATTATTCTGGAATAGTGTGATGACTACGTTATATGTCTAGGGTATGTGTATGATGAAGTGTAAGTCATAACAACAACAGACAGATAAACAATTTAATTTATTCCACCACACTTGACAACACTGTGACACTCACATACATAAAACACTCTACGAGGATATCTTAAAGGAGTCACTGATAACTTTTCAAATAACAATATGTATTCAGTGCTGTCATGAATGTATATGTGTCCTGATTCAAATACAAAGGGAACCAGGAATCACAATCAATTTTAATTACAAGTTATATATACAGAATTTATCAATATGAATCTTGTAGTGACATATATTATTAATAGTATCCTATGTGTGTCAGTTGTGTAGTAGTAATATGAGGTGATACTGGTTTTGTTTTGTTCAAGCTCTGTTGGTATTTGTCATCATGACTTCAATAGTTTTCTTTATTGGAACTAGTATTGGAGATGTTCTCAGTTCCTGATATTAAAACAATTGAATTCCCCTCTTAATTTTATTTTACACTGTCATTTTAAGATGGGGTACATAATGTTGAGCTCCATGGCCACACTCTCTTATCTTTCGTGATGACTGCAGAAAAAGGCTCCTCTGCTCGATTACTTTAATGAGTTCTGGAGCCACCCCACTGGTTGCTATATGGACCAAGGAGTATGCTGTCCACCTCTGGCTTCAGCAAAGCTCTGACCAGGTGCTGCTCAATAACTTTAAGACCACGGTCCCTGAAACAAGAAGGATGTACCTTCTACGTCATAACTAATTTATACTCTCTTTCTACACTGAGCACAATACATCACAAACATTGAGTTCAGAGCGTTAGGCCAACTGTCAGCTTCATCTGAAATACTTTATACCAGTATTTCCCTCCCTAATGGTTACTACGCCTCTGCAATTCCAGCATTATTTCTTTCTAGTCAATCATCTAGGTGTCAGTGTACTGTTTGGCCATTCCATGCAGTTTTACTTTCCTCCGACACCTTCTGTTCAGGCTGGAGCATTATAGGCTTTACATCATGTTTGCTACTGAACTACACATATATACAGACATAAATTATCAATTTACATTCAATTTTCATTAAAAGATATTGAATATTTCAAGCTTACCACAATTCATAGAATAATAAACAGTTTCGTTGACTGGCAATGAATATAGCACAACTCCGATCTGCCGATGTCCCAGGCTTTATTTTATATAAAAAAATATACACTGGTGCTCAACGCACTGCTTCTTAGTAGGTTTATTACAAGATGTGGCAATGAACAGACGCTCTGAATCGAGTATATTCGCAGCTCTACCCAATGAAACCATGTCTACACATCTTTTCAAAAAAGTACTCCTTTTCACGTTCCCCCTGACAACACAAGATAGTATTTATAGCCCGACCAATCGTGTTTAGTTTTATATTTGTTGCGCTCCAATCAAATAGGAGTTAACATGGTAGGCTATTTCCGTAACGTAAGGTTTTTTCAAACACGTTAAAAAAAAATTTTATGAGCAGAAATGATTTCATGCTGTCAGGCACCCCCACTATTTTATTTTGGTTATAATTTGGTAATTCCTAGACTATTTGCGTAACGTTTTACATATTCTTTGTCAGCAAGCCCTAAGGAACCCAAATATACAAATTTAAAAGAGCTAAGTGGCTGCGTTCAAAATATGCAATTTCTTCTACCTCCTGTTTCGAAGATGTGCTGTCTGGGTACTGTAATGTTTTCAAACGTAAACCCATCTAATGTCATCTTTTCTAATAAGCGTTTTCCAGGTTTTTTTTTTTTTAAACCTAACTCTGGGAAGGTTAGTGTTTTTATCACTGTCCGTCTGAAAAAAAGTTAGTGCATGTGGCCTTACACGCGTGATGGCAGCAATTGTGTATCGCGCGACGCGTGTTTAGTATTTCATGCTTCCTGCCTTCATTCGCCCCTCTCTCTCTCCTGCTTTATCTGTCTTTTAGTTACGCCGTGTATGGAATGAATGAAATATTAAATCTAGGTCATTGATCAGCTTGCGTATCCCAAGGTCAGTACACGTTTCATTGAAGAAAGCGGGTAATAATACAGTAGGCTTTTACTATCAACGTGAAAGCGTTACAATTTGCAGACGAAGCAGAAAACAAGGGGATTTCGAGTACAGTCATTGTGACAGCACTGTTCTTTTACCATTGCTCTTTTCTTTATTAAATGTATTTGTTAGGCTTCATATTTACCTGATAATTTATATATGTGGATTAGAATATTCCACGACACCTAGAATATCTTTATTTGTTTTCTTCTTTCCATGAGATATTTCTAGGAATTACACGGCCCAATATATAAATGTGTATGTGTGTGTGTCTATGTATGTGTGTGTGCATTCACTGGGTCTCAGTTCTCCCACCATCGCTCTCCCTCTCCCAAAAACAAAACTGTGACAACGTTTTAGCGTCCGTCTAGCCTCTTACAGATAAGGAGAACTAACACTTGAGAGTCGTGACCCGAATAAACCTGCCCCCCGTGGAGTGGTCAGAAGATAAAGAACCAGTAAGACTTGTATGATGGGGGAACTTCTGGTGATCAGATTAGCTCCTGGTGTATCGATCTCCTATATTTTTTTTATCAATCATCTAGAACAGTGATTCTCAGCCCAATGGCCAGGACCCAAAATTAGGTCGCTGGAAAAAATAGCGATGGATCGCTTAGCAAACGTTTCTCTAACTCAAAGTTTTAATCGGTTTGGCTTTGGCTGATTGAAATTTGTGTCGTATCGTAAAAAAAAAAAAAAAGAGTTGAAAACCTCTGATCCAGAATGTTGAACCGGACAGTGTATTCAGTTCTTTTATTAAGTCAAACGTAATTTAATGTATATATTTAAAAAAAAAAGGAGCTGAATAATAAATAACATTTTTGTGTGAATGCGAACTGTGTTCAACTTAACATTAACAATATATAAATACATAACTTCCTCTTCTTCAAGTACCATGCCTAGTGGCTTAGGAGATCATGTCTCTCCACAACTTCCTGTCTCCAGTACAATTTATCAATTCTGCTGTTGACTTCTTTCCATGCCACGATGTCAAACTGTCCAGTATTTGCTCTCTTTGTCTTCCCCTGTCTCTTTTTCCTTCAATATTACCTGTTGTTACGAAGTATTCCAGCTTTCCTCTTGTCACATACCCAAAAAAGTGGATTGCTTTTTTCTAACTTGTGAAATAAGTTTCCTTTGCGCATTGGCCTCTTTCAGGACATCCTCATTACTCTTTTTTGGCTGTCCATGGTATTTTTAGCATTCTTCTGTAAAACCACATCTTTGTGGCCTCTAGTGCTTTCCCTGCTTGTTTATTAATTGTCCATGACTCACTCCCATATGTCAGGATTGGTTCTATATAACACTGAAGAACTCTCTTTCTTACTTCCAATGACAAAGAATTGTTGCATAAAATACTTTTCATTTTATAGAGTGCTGTTTTTATCTGAGCTATTCTGCTTTTCACTTCTGAGATGCATCATCCATCCGTTGTTTTAATGTGCCCAGATATCTTAATCTATAAACCTGTTTTAAAACTGTTTCATTTACTGTGGTAGTGCATTCTGGGGAAGCCATTTTCTTTGAGACGACCATTACTTCTGTCTTTTTGCTATTAAGGCTGAGGCCTTTATAAAACCATAACTGCGAGTTATTAAATTCTGATATAACCACATATTCTACAAGATCATCATCATCCTTTCCCTTTTTGATCCCTGTGGAGCATTAAGCCACCATCCTTGAAAGAAACCTACACTAAAGCACTTATGCGCTTCTACAGCGATAGTTCCTTTAACCATGTGTTTTACAAGATGAAGTTGCCAACCTCATGCATCCTATATATAAAATCACAGCTTTTTCTGTCAGTGCGTAACGCTAAGGGATGCAACTTTGGTTGAAAGTTAAACATTAATTGTATTGTTTCCCTTATATGTACTTTCTCAAAAATAGTAACACTTTCCAAAGAATAATGCGCAAATGACGGTGTGCACAAAAATATATTTATAGAATGTGTGATCCCGTATACACACATTGGGATCCTCGCTGCGGCTACGTAGTTCGTGTACTATGGTAATGCACAGTGGTTTTTAAAAAAATACTTTTGATTGAGTAAAATTGCCGTTAAATATTTGTGCTTTTGAATTTAATTCCCGTCTTATGACGGGCTTTTACATTAGTTACACACATAAAGGTATGTTTCGGGCACTCGTGAGAAATAAAGATGTAGAAAACTAGGCAACAGAAAAACAAAAGAAGTGATAGGCTCACCGGAGAATCGAACCCGGGACCAATTTATTTACAACCTCATATTAGTCACCTCATACCTGATGTCGCAGTAAGCCTATTCTTTATGTATGTCCTAAGAGACTCCTTGAAACTTCACGGAGCTGAGAAATATCAGGTTAAACTTTATTCTTCAAAACTATTGTTTCGTGTAGAGTTCCACAAAGCAACTTTTTATGTTGCCCATAGCTATAAACCGCGCTTAATGTTGCGCTAGCCCGCACGGCACCTCACGTGGGTCAATAATGGCGCAGGAACGTGATTCTTCTTGCCTTTTTGGACATCGTGCAGTACCCTTTTTGTACTGGCATTGCTTTTCAAGGCCTCAGTGATTGTTGCAAGTTTTACCCCGGTAAGAATAGAGTTCCAAGAAACGCTTCAGTTTGATAATCTGTATTGGTGGTAACAGGGCTGTGGAGTTGGGAGTCGGGGATCAGAGTCGTGGAGCCAGTAGTTTTTTTTTTTGTGGAATTGATTAAAAAATGTCTGGGCTCCGAATTTTATGCTACCTGACTAGTAAAAAAAAACTGTCGGAGTCGGACTTCTAAAATTTCAGGAGTCGGAACCTTTTCTGGCCGACTCCACAACCCTGGGTGGAAAGATTTGGTCTGACTTAAAAGATACTGGAGTTGGATAAGGTACACATTGAGAAAATCAGCTGAGAACATTCAAGGTAGTCCTTTCTTGACTCCACAGGGGAACAGAAATAGAGGGAGGACAACACACAGAAAAGGCAAATGGAAACAGGCATGAAAGGGATATAAGACGTGGAAAAGACGTGAATGAATAGCACAGGCCAGGAACGATTGGAGTGAATTTCTTGAAGATTTGCGCTGCTGAAAAAAGAATGGTGATGATGATGATGTGATCTAACCTGCCACACTTGGAACAAGATACTGTCATCTTCAGCAACATACAAATAACATTATTGTCGTGAGAAGAACTGAAACATCCCCACTGGTATCGGTGGCTGAGTGAGTCGTGTCTACGGTGGTGGCTCTTGCTTCCTATACTACCAGCTTAACAAAAGAGAACAGGTGGTAATCTACAGACTCCGCACTGGCCACAACAGATTCAGATACCATCTATTCAACAAGCTAAAGATAGGAACTACCGATCAGTGTAACTGTGGCACTGATAAAATGACTGCCGACCATTTGCCTCATAGTGGCCCAATAGTTGCGGAACAGAAAAAGCGCATGTGGCCGACTGTCGTGAAATGACTTCTGTTTCACATCACGAATTATAATAACTCTGGCCCTACGGCGCGCCATACATTTTAAAAGGATAAAATACACTGACCAATGAAAACGTTTTCTTGGTCCTGTGTTTACAACTGCTGGGAAAATAAAGATGGCAAGACCCTATTTGTGTAACATGATTAACTTCAGAATTTTACTACAGCAGTAGGGAAGAAGTACCACTTGGCAGAGGTTATCAAAACAATATTAGGGATGTTACTCTACCCGTAAGTAGTAATACTTTTACTAATACTATTATAGGACGGGAGAAATCTTAGGTTAAATGCATTCTACGCTTCAGGTTGGCCTAAGTTTAGCTGTTTAAACTATGCATAACAGAAAATGCAAGTAGTAACCAAAAAGATTATTATATAGATATGTAAAGCTTAATTCCAAGTATAATGTAAGCTTTAAATGACTAAAATCGCATCAGGAATAACGAAGATAATAAAAAAAAGTAGTTTTCCTACATTGTACAAAAGGCCAAACGGTACACACATTTTAGGATAGTTATTGCATTCCTAGGGGATTCCATCTCTTACGTCCGAGGTCAGACTATAAATAGACTTGCCTAACAAACTCCGGTCAGTCACGATTTCAAAAACACAGAGAGCGGGGAAAGCAGAGCATATGTTAATGCCAGCGTTTGCCTTCTGCACTTGTTAGCAGACCTTAATCAACCATTGAGGGCAAGTCTCTGTGTGCCTGAGGGTTAGAACAAATCTATATATATATATATATATATATATATATATATATATATATATATATATAATTGCGTGTAATTATATTGATTAACCCAACTGTGCGATACGACGTATATAAGATGTGTTAGGAATGGACAGTGTGTACTGATGAAACTTACAGACTCATGTGTAATTCGAGAGGCAAAGCCCGCCTTCGGAAATATTAATATATTGCGAAAGATGGTCAATTGTGTCTGTAAGTTGGAAAAGATATTTAAAGAAGTATTTCTTGAATCCAATGAGACACCTACTAGGAACATATAGAAGGATGAAAGGGATTGATTTACAGTATCGTTTGACATATTACTTAATAGTTTTACCCACAACCAAATTATTGTATGGAGGCGAATCATGGGAAAATACTTATAATTAAGAAGGCAGAAGTAAATTGTGATCACTTTGAATTAAAATGATTGTTGATACTATACTATACCTTGTGCATCTGCTAGCATGCTTATCTGAAACTGTCTATCGTCCCCATCTGTGTCAAAAGAGGGATATGGATAGACAAATACAGGGATTGCGTTTGAATTCATTGCAGGTTTAATCCTTTAACCTAAAGTCTCCAAATAAGAAAAGGCTTCTCTTACTAACGTTGCAACGAATGCAGTGCCAGTCTGTGATAGCAGGCCAGTCATCACGTTTGTAGCTACTGGAACGATTTCATCTCAATATGATATCCAGCATCTAAGGGAGCCATCTGCAGTGACTCAGATAAGTTGCTTAAGGCAACTGTGCAGCTTATCCATTCTCACCAAAAACTTAACGCATCCAGTTTGTGATGACAATAACAGAATAGAGTATCAATAAACTTGTAATAATTATAATAATAATTCTTCAAGTGAATGATCAAGCCAGCTATTTTGTCTACAAGATGATAGACACTTTGACCCAAGTGAAAACCATGTGCTGAACTGTTTTATTTATTTACTGTTGTACAATATTTGAGTTTAAAACTTTTCAAACAGAAAAGAGTAACTGTTTCATTAAATTGTAAATATTCACCAGCAGACTTTCTTAAATTCTTTAAGTTGAATTACAGTTCTTGTTGGTGAATTTAGTTATATAATTACCCCTAGCAGAGTCAATAACAATATTAAATACCATAACCACAGAGGCGGATCAGGAGAGGTACCAGTTAGGTACTCAGAGTACTACATCACCATCTTCTCTTGGAACTTACATAGCTTGACCCTACCTTTGTGTCTATACACCCTTACTCTCTTCAGAGAAGGGGGTATTACTGATAAGACCAGACTCTTATCTGGCACTATCCTGGTATCATCTGATACACCTTTATGTCCAGCATATCTTCTTATTTTTAATAAAATCTGAACCTCTCGCGACACCGACATCAGTACAATTCGTGGAAAAGTTCTACGGAGATTCAAATAGCCTCAAACTGACTACAGCTTTCTTTAAAAACATTCAAGTAGATGTCTGAGAGTGTACGAAGAAGAAGAAGCTTCCAGCTAGGTATATGAGACTTAGGTAGATCGGTCTTATGTCACGACAACTTTTTATTTCCAGGCGCTGTAAATGCGACATTTTCACTACCTTCCTATTTTCTGTGGCCCTTCTTCGCCATTGTAAATAAACGTATATACATATATTTGTGTTATAACATTTATGTGCATGTGTCGTGGGCGTGAGTTATCTGCTATTTTATTTATTAGTTTTGTTCTTTGATTTTTTTTTTTTTTTAGGAGTGTTTGCCTTTATGTAGAGAGGCACGCGCCTTTGAGCCTAAAACGAAGTCTGCATGATATATCAGAATGTAATTCCCAATTGAAAAATAAGTGAAATTTGGCAATTCAAACGCAGCTTTCATAATTACTAAGACCTGAAAATAACTACTAGTTTGTATCAGATGGCAGAAGGCGTTTTTTCAGTAAGTAAGTATATATATATATATATACTGAGGGCGGCTAATACTCTGGGAGCTGGCTCTGTTTCTGTCTTAGCTAAGAGTTGCCAGTCTGTTGTAATGCTGATAATTCCTTAATCGTTATAATAATCTCCACTGTCGTCATCTAAGTTTTTTTCATCTCTAGGGGGGATTGAAGAACACATCGTCATTGGAAAACGATTGCGAATCGAACATAAACATCACTGTAAATCTTTGTGGTCTTGATTTGGATTTTCTTCCTTCTTCTTCTGCTTCGTTGTTCACTCTCAGATAACCACATCTGTCTGTCTTATAAAGCTGACAGCCCGTCTCAGGCTTCTATCGTCATCATACAGTTTATCCATCAACTGGGTTGGGGAAGGTCATGCTGCCACCTTACTCCTCTCATGAAGCCGACAGCTAGAGTACATGCTTTACTGTCTGTTAATCTTCCCCACACGAACACACATCTGTCGGTTTGTTCAACATTCTACAATGACCGGTTCTCAGTCTGAAAACTGAAAAAAAAAAAAACTGAAAATATAATACTACAGTGAAAATTAAAAGAGAAAGCGAAACAACATTTGGCTTCAAATAATGTCAAACAAGAAATGTAAAACTGACCATTGTTACTATGGGCTACTTTCATTTTCACCAAACGATAATAAATCTATGCTGTAACTAACACATAACTAATTCTCAAGACCTAAAGATATTTTTATATTTGGACATGCGCCCTAATATAACCGGCTAGATTGAACGGGACGCGCCTCGCGAAAACGAGGCAAAATTTTATTTTAAAAAAAAAATACTGTAACTCTCTAACCACGACTGGACTCATGGGTAGTGCGAGCCGTGCGACCGCATCATTTGCCGTCTAGGGGGCGGGGCGCCGAAATGTATAAAACATTTTGTTTTATTTGAATTTTAAAGGAACGATTGAAACAGGATTGTTTTGGATTTTACTAACTAATTTTATGTTCACGTTGATTTCATTTCTTAAATGTACGGGATTTTTTAAATATTAAATAATTACTTCATGTCTATATTATTCCCTTTTTTTTTCTCGCCAAAAGTTTTTTTTTTAAATGCGCTGAGCAACCAGTGCTAACATAACATAAAGTTTAATTAAAAAAATTACCTACCATTAAACTTTAAAAACATTGTATTTTTTGTACGATGCTACAATGACTTTAACTTGCGGAAATCAGAGTGCAATCCAACTCATTGTCTCGAAAGAGTACGAAACACTACGGCACCGGAGGAGGTAGGAGGGGGTGGCATCATGAGACTTCACTTACTTATTTACTATACCATAATGAGTGTATAAGGTATCACATGCTACAATAGTATACTTACTATTTCATAACGAGTGTATAAGATATCACATGCTACAATAGTATACTTACTATTCCATAATGAGTGTATAAGATATCACATGCTACAATAGTATACTTACTATTCCATAATGAGTGTATAAGATATCACATGCTACAATAGTATACTTACTATTCCATAATGAGTGTATAAGATATCACATGCTACAATAGTATACTTACTAACTTCGTTGTTCATCTTCTACCGTTGGGTGTAGATATCTGCCAGAGAGAGCATCATACTATCCTATCGGCTGTCTTCCTCCTGGCCTGGTTCTATTCTAGTCCTCGGTCCTTCAGAGATTGTCTAATGTTGTCCTCCCAGCGGACTCTGGACCGTCCTGGGGGTCTCGATCCCTGGTTCATAGCCTCCCATACCTGCCTTGGCAGCCGATCTTCTCCCATTCTGCAGACATGGCCAAACCATATTAGTACATGAGACTTCACACCGTCTTGAAAAATCCGCAGGGCCGGCTCAGACTATCAATGTCGTATATATGAACAAACTTAGCCCGACGTTTACAAGAGTAAATATCAAGGGCAATAAATATGAAGGTGACATACAATAAATCAGAGCCTAAACATCACAAGGCTCAACAAGGTAAAGGTAGATATACTCAAATACAGGGAAGAGATACACCAACAGATCTTAGAAAACGCCACAACAAACGCCAGAGAATTCAGTCTGGAAAAACAACGAATGTAAGGTAGTATATGGACAAACGAACCCTATATACCCAAATTATAACCATTATGGGGTTGAACCGGGTATCCTATGCACAAATCAAAATTCAGTGGATTGTGTAAGGTTCTAAAATGAACAACAACCCGACGTTTACATATCTTGAGCTCGCCTAGAATTAACAAATCATTGATTGTTATTTTGCGTTAAGCTCCGTGTTCTTTCCGCGGGACTGTTATGAGACAAGCGAAGATTAGCAAAACTGCTCCCGCGTACAATGCGACTACAATAAGATTGCACATGGGAGCTGGCAACCTCATGATGTCAAACTTATTGTTACAGAAACCACTGCTGCAAGAGTATGTGAATGCTGTGAGGAGGTTTCCTGCAAGGGGGTCCAGCTACAGTGATGACCCCATTCTCCATAGTGAACGATGATGATGATGATGATGATTGACGATGATGATGATGGTGGTGATGAAGATGATCACGATGATGATCACGATGGTGATCACGATGATGATCATGATGATCATCATGATGATCAAGATGATGATGTTGATATGATGATCAAGATGATGAAGATAATATGATGATCATGATGATGATCATGATGATGATGACCATGATGATGATGTTGATGACGACGACGATGATGATGCTTTTATGTGACGACTGACACGTAAGTACAATGAAATTAATACCTTGCCCAGACATATTGCACATCATGGCTATATGCCTCTAGTGCACTCTCTAGGGGTGCAATAAGTTACCAAAAACAAAATTTTAATTAACATTTAAATTACACGCCCCGTGTAAGTCCCGGGGGAGATGGGGGGGGGGGATCTGTGATGAGACAAAACTAGAATAGGACTACGTATCCCTTAAGCCCCTCGTACACGGCGACTAATGTAGGAGGTTGTGCATGAGACTGACGACCTCATCATGTGAATCACATTGCTACAAACAAACACCGCTGCATGTACATGTGAATGCTTGGTACAGGCTTCCTGCAGATGAATCATCTGCAATGACGGCTCCATTCTCCATAAGGAGCGAGCAAGAACATTATGATGATGATTTAAATTGCATATCAGAAACGAAGTTCGTTATCAAATGTTATTAGTGTCATAGAAACACGATTTGTAATATATAATAAATATGAAAGTACTTACTTGGACAAGGGAACCGCGGTAGCGCAGTGGTTAGTGCACTGGCACTGACTTCCTAGCTCGGTGGTCCATAGTTCGATCCCCAGTTGACGTGGGATTTTTTTAGATCGCAAACGGCTCCAGGGTCGACCCAGCCTCCGTAATTGGGTACCAGAGCAACTTCTGGGAAGGTTGAGGCGGCCGGCGTGATGCTGACCACATCACCCCCAGTGTGCCGATGGTCAAGACAATATGGGCCTAACACCATATTCCCCATATGCCTCAATGGCCACTGCGAGGCAGATATGGCATGGTGGCACTTTTGGCAGGCTACATCCTCAAGAGACTCGGTAATTTTGTGCCGCTGACTCGGGTCTCGCCGCGTGGTACATCATCTTCGGGTGTTCCAATATCATTTTGTGGCGTTGCATATTTTGTTTTCGAATGTTATTGTACCGTGCCGAGTGGCTGACATTATTTCACGATATATCGCTTGCATTGACCTGTTATCACATAAAACCATGCATGTGAGAATAAATGAAATCAGTATAAAAGACGAGAGAAAGGAAGGGCAGAATGTCAGACGGGCCTGCGTGCCCAATTCTCAACCCTTTGAAAATAAAGTTCGTTCGTTCGTTCGTTGTAACGGCATCCTTTCCTTACTTAGACCAGTAAACAAAAATTTATTGTCAGAATGTGCCCACAACTAAAACAATGAAAGAAATTAACTCTTTACCTTCCGAGCAACCGTTAGATTGTACAGTTGACATTCAAAAATCCGGCCATCGATAATCCGGTTCCTTTAGTTTTCCGGAATGGATTTCGGAGCGCATTTTTTAATTTACCTCGTTGGCGCGCCACTGTTTTCTGGAGCCGTTTATGTTTTGATGCAGCTGTTTGGGTCTTGCTTGCACGTGTTAACAGGCATTCCTGCTCATTCCTTCTCATTTTATCATTTATTTGCTGCTGTATAGCCCCATTATGGATTCAGCAAATAAAAGAAGCGGTGTAAAACGTAAACATTTAATTTTCTTTCTTTAAAGGACTGTACAGGTAGTCATTTTCTGTTAAATATATACAGCATATATAACCCAAAAAAATCCGGCATTTTTAACAATCCGGCACTCCTCAGGTCCGGAGGTTGCCGGATTTTTGAATGTCAACTGTACCCTGTACCACAATTAATGCACATGTTTTTTCCACTGGTGTTGTTTTAAAGACAACCAATAAGCTTATATATGTATGAGAATATTTCTTTATATATGAGGAAATCCGACGAAACCCAAACGGTGTACTACGTGGCCCTTTGGAGTATAAATGTACTGTAGCAAAATATGCGAGAATAAACTCTCAATTCAGTACGATTTAGGCATAAAACGATAATAAATACATTAGCCCGCATGTGTCTGACGGTTGTCATCTTCGAAGCCAGCACCGTTGCCTTTTGCACAGTGCTAAGCCTATAGAACGATTTCACGGAAAAAGTCTGACACGCTTTAGTTTCGTTTTCGAGAAACACTACTAATAGTTAAATTTTGCCCAATCTGCTGTATACACTTTGTAGTCTAGCCTTACAATTAACTATTGGCGGAAGTATACCGCAATATAGCTATCTGAAGTAACACTTTCTTTCAACTTTGTAGCAAAACCAGTAGTAATCCTTACATTTTTTGGTAATATTACACGATACAATGCTAAATAGTAACGCAAATCTTAAACCCGCCCCGTCTAACCCCCGCTTCGCACACAGTCTGCAACGCATATATTCACACTGCGGAAAAGCCAGCCAATGCCTAACCACGCAGACAGTTTTATTTCCTCTTCGTGGTAGCATTTCTGATGTAACTAAAACAAGTTAGTTATTTGAAAAAATACGTGCTCGCAAGATGAAGGAGGGGAAGATGGCGGACTTGTGTAAAATTTTATTTGACGATGGACGATGAAATAAATTGGAAATTTTAAACCATTATGAAGTTCCCCATAAGAATTATATGGTAGTATGACGTAAAGTTCGCTGAGTAAGAATGTACTTTAAAATATATGATATTCCCAGTATTAGAGAAGTTATTGAAGAAATACTAATCTCTAAAAACACACGACCAGACACACTGGCGTTCCTGCTCATGTTTTGGTAACGTTAGGGGGACGCGAGCTGGAAAAAGAGGTAGGTAGGTACATTCAAATTAGCTTGAGGTGAACAGAGTATGAATGGGAAAGGGAAACGGTAGGAGAAATGTAATCCTAAACGTGATATCTTTTGTATTTGGCATGACTAGAGCAGACTAGCCAATCGACCACCAGTTATTCAAAATTGTTTTGGGTTTTTCATTCAAACTGCATTTGAATTCAAGTAGTAGAACGTTGCGATTGGTTAGGCTGGTAGATATTAGCAAAAGGCTTTGATTATTCATTGCCAGTTGAACTAATATTTTTATACAGATACGCTGAAAAACAGCTGTGTTAATTATAAATTTAAATAAAGAATCAAATCACAGTATGTACGATTCGGAGGAAGCTGACGCCATTTCTTCACAAAATCAGCGTCATTTGTTTATATATTTCTTGATTGTGGTAAGGATATTTTATGAAATTTACTATGTTTGGTCCAACTACAAAAGTTAGATACTGCTTTTGGGGAAAAAGTGAAGGACATGTCGGAAGCAGACATTGTTGAGTCCACACATTAAATGGTATCTGACTGATGTATGTTGTTATAATTATGTTGACAAATTATTGTATTAAAATAGTTTAGCAAGCCTCTGTGTTCAATGAACACTGTTTAACATGCCTGAAGCAAATATAAGTGTAAAGAAAAGAAGAGAAGATCATATCACAGGAGATGTGGTTACTCCACATTATTGTATGGAGGAAAAGTATGTGAACGTACAGTGGCGTATCTACTATAAGGACTTGAGGTGTGGTCACAACCAGGTGGGAGTCCTGTACAATTCGGGGCGAGTGCATTTGTAAGGCACGCGAGGCTGACCCCATACCAACGTAGGAAATAAAGTGTTAGAATAAATGATCAGAGATAAAAGGCCAGGGTGTTCTTTTGTTGCAGAGGGTCTATGTTCCTGTTGCCGGCTGGTGACAGGAAACCTGCTGAGTGCTTATAAACGCCAACCAGTCTCCAATCAGACTTATATGCTGTTGAATATCCAGTAGGAGCTTTGGCGAGAGTTGACGTGAAATTTCTGCAACTACCCATCGTATTATCTTACAACAAGGACTCTCAGGTGAAGAGTAAAACCTCTGGGGCTTCTCTGACATTTTCTTGTGTTTCAAAATATTACACAGGAATTTTATGGGGGTATGGAACTACAGCCCTCATATACAGTGACTCTCCCGGTAGATAACTAAAGTGAACTAATTTAATATTCCATACAGGAAGAACAGTTATAATACATAATAACTTTTAGTTATTGGGCAGATTGTCCCAACAGTTTTAATTGTTCCTTTTCTGTAAACTATCTTGTCATTTTTTTCAAAGACCTGTCCACAAGCTATGAATGGACAGGCAAAATACATTGTAAATATTTGTTCAAAGAAAAACTTAACTGCTAGTTATTAACTTCTTTTATAGAAACTTAAAGTGTTTGATTGTTGTGTACCATCATTCATTTCTCCCCTAGACACTAGGTACACCATACACCATACACTAGAGCCACGAGATTGACCGTGTGAGACCTAGGGAGGTAGCGTTAGGTTCTCTGTACATAATTCATCATCATCATCTATATAGTCAGAGACCTACATTTGCTTGACCTCACACGGTTATAGCAGACACCTTTTCATTCTTTTTAGGATACCATCATAACCTCCCCAGCAAAATCAACTTTGCTACATGTACCACATTGTAACGTGCCCGCTCGGCGCTTTGGACAGGTAAATTTAACATAAGAGATTTATTCCAAATACTTAGTTATAGTTATTAAAACGACATTTTCGTAAACGCGTGAAATTAAAACGAACGGTAGTTTTTCATTGAATATCGGTGCTTTATTGCAAAAGCATATTAATATCTAAGGGCGCACGCGTAGAAAATGGGTTAATCGGAGTATTCTGGCTGTGTTATTCAGTCAACAGCTCACGATATCTCGGGTAGCCACACATAAAACCATGTTTACATACTCAGGCGTCTCCATGTGATAACAGGTCAATGCTAGCGATATATCGTGAAATAATGTCAGCCACTCGGCACGGTACAATAACATTCGAAAACAAAATATGCAACGCCCCAAGATGATATTAGAACACCCGAAGATGATATACCACGCAGCGAGACCCAAGTCAGCGGCACCAAATTACCGAGTCTCTTGAGGATGTAGCCTGCCAAAAGTGCCACCATGCCATATCTGCCTCGCCAGTGGCGGTTTCAGTTTGTGCGAGGCCCTAGGCAAACGTGAACTTCTGAGGTCCCTCTTAAATAAATTCATCTTGTATTGACAAGTATATACTTGTGCGCGAAGCCCATAAAAGCGCGAGACCTAGGTAGAAGCCTAGGTTGCTGTCGCCGGTTTGTCTCCCCTGCTCTGCGGCAGTGGTCCAATAATGACCAAACACCGAGTAAAGGATGAGGGTCTTAAAGGGTATCATCAAACTTTGCTCAAGATTACTCTTGGCACATATATAAATAGAAGAATGATGCTTCTGTTTCAGGGAGCCTCGCAGGAATGTATAGAAAGGCGAGCCATAACAAATGAGATCATCTAAGATGTTATGAACTTATTATTCTGCGCTCGTTCTGTGAGGAAAGGTTTCGACTTTTAGGAGCCCCCAACTGAAGGCGATTCAGCAAAATATTTATTTTATAGCTCAATAAGGTTATGTATTTTAAACAAAACTGAGTCATACGGGTGCATTCATTCAATAATGATTAATTAAACTACAGACTTATATTTACATATGACAATTTAATAATCAATTATTGGTTAATAAGATAAATATAAATACCGGTAAAGTTATTTTAACAAGGAAAACAAACAAGTTATTTTTCTCATCGTGATACGATTTGGGTGGATATTCTACAGAGTCTATATGCTGGACTAGTACTTTGATGCTTAACTGGCCAGGTGTTAACAATGATTCGTCGATGATCTCGGGTTCAGTAACTGCTGGTTCCCAGAGGTATTTTTGACTGTTTCTTCTCTCCAGGAGTCAGATACTATGGCAGCAGCATGTCGCTTGCTGCAAGGCCGAGATAACTACTTAGATTGCCCAGGCAAGCGTCTTCACGACCCGCCTGATGTGGGCGTCTAGCTTCGACTGCTGGCAACTTGTACCACATACTAAGTGGAAATAAATGCCTCTTTTTAAGGCCTGTTTGCACACAAAGAGATGTCCCATCAATTCACGGGAGTACCTTCTGCAACGCTACTGTTTGGGCGGCCCATCAGATGACTTCTTGATGCTCTGATGAGAACATGCGCTGATGCCACGATAGATGAAACTTCGCCACGGCATCCCTGTATGTTACAGAGCTGAAAGAACGGTTACAAATTGGAAGGAAGGCAGTCGCTGCAAACGTCCGTGCTCTGCGTCAAAAGCATGCACGCCTCTTTAATAAGAAGGCCAAAGATCGAGTCTTGAATGTAGGAGACCAGGTATTGCTGCTTCTACCAAGCAGCACCAACAATCAAGGACCCTTCAGTGTCGTCGATAACATTTCTCGGACTAACTACTAAATAGCCATCCGAGGAACGGAGAAAATCTTTGACATCAATCTCCTGAAGAAATATATCAAACGACCTGTGGCGGAACTCGTGCACCTAATTACTCTGGCTCTCACGTTGGAAGTCGATTTAGAACCTAATCAGAACCAACAGGGGATGCATATACTGAGGCACTTTCGGAAAGTGGAAAACTCTCTCACCAAGAACGATGACACTCTAGGAAGGCACGGATACAGAAAATTGAACACTCGAGTCCTGATATTTAATAAACATCTTAGGATAGGGGCTATGTCACAAAATACGTTCGGTTTTTTGTTTTTTTTTTGGTCTTCCATTCTGTCCGGCATTATTATTCTGCCACTCCCTGCACGTGCTAATTCTTCCAGTGTTAGATGTTTTCGCTTTCCTCTTTCAAGGTTTTCTTATAAAGTCTCCTCACACCTCTCACTTACCCCTCTCACCTGGTTATTTTCGCCTTTGTTATCGGCGACGTGTAGCGAAGGAGGGGACTTGCCACATTGAATTTTTTGCTTATCGCTAGCTCCAGACGAGGTAACAGTCTACATGGAGCGACACTCCTATTGTTGACGACTTCTTGTCTGGGTACATACACGCTACTACGTTGCCGCATGAATTTGTAAAGTACATGTAAAGAAAATATCTTATGTGTCATTCAAAATATTCTACTGATGAAGGTATGGGAAAATAGACCCCTATCGATATCGGACACTAATTCGTGGTTGGACTGGCATGAAAGTGCTAAAATAAACAACTTCTGATTTGAGTTTTTTTTTTTTTTAACGAAATCACATGGGTGTGTGGGGGAAAATGTCGCTTATAATCTGCAACATTTTAAGACTACTTCACTGCATTTCCATCTCGTAAAGAAGACATTTCTGTCACGGGATTTGCATCTCAAGAGTATCTAAAATGGATCTTCAAAGGTGTCTACCTTCGCACAAGATTACTCTTGGCATAGTTGTAGATAGAAGGATAATGATGCTTCTATCTCAACGGACTTTTCACAAGATAATTCTGAAGTCAAGAACAATGTTGCATAGGGATGAGCACTATTAACTTATATCTGATCCGGCACCTTTTGTGAAGTTTTAAGCAATGGTGTGGCTTGTTCGAGCCCCAGCTGGTTTAATCCAGCGAAATTCTTGTTATAAGTATTTTTGGCTCTATCTTCTTCTTCTTTGATCCTTAGCCGCCGACCGTCAAAGCAGTCAGTAGCCATTACGCCTGGTGGCGTCTTGTAGGACAACAACAAATTGATTCCACTTTGCTCGGTCGGCGGCCATCCTTCGTACAGTGCCCCAACTCTGGTTCATTCTTTGTATCTCAGCCTCCACAGTCCTCCGCCAAGTTGTTTTTGGTCGGCCTCTCTTTCGTTTTCCTTCAGGGGTCCATAGCATAGCTGTTCTTGTGATGGCATCGGGGTCTCTTCTGAGGACATGGCCAACCCAGCTCCAGCGTCTGCCAGCTATGATGGTGTGCATGTCCTCTTGCTTGCTCGGAGTAAGCAGATCTTGGTTGGTGATGGTATTCGGCCAAAAGATTCGGAGAATTTTTCTTAGGCATGTTGTGTGAAAAGAGGACAATTTCGACATTTCCTTCTCTGTAACTCTCCAGCATTCCGCACCATAGATAAGCACAGAAAGCACATAACTCTGATATAATCCTAATTTTGTGCTTGTGCTGTACTGAGAGGACTTCCAGATGTTGTTTAGACTAAAAGAGGCTGTTCTTGCTTTGTTCATTCTGTTGTTGATGTCTTTGCATGCTCCGTCGTCTGGTGTTACTATGCATCCTAGGTATGTGAACTTGTCTGTCTGTTCCAGTTGCCGATTCCTTACTGATATGGGCTCAGGGTTGCTCACATTGAGCGTCATGACCTCTGTCTTCTTTACGTTGATGTTCAAGCTCACCTGCTGGCTATACTTATTAAGTCTATCCGTTTTTTCCTGGATGTGTTGATGTGAATGTGCTAGCAGTGCAACGTCATCTGCATATTCCAGATCTTCCAATGTAGAAAATTTAGTCCATCTTATTCCTCTTGGATTGCCCTCTTATGTCTGGCGCATCACCCAGTCTATGACTGTTAAAAATAGAGTGGTTGATAAGGGGCATCCCTGTCGTACTCCTGTCTTCACTTCAAAGGTTAGGTTGCTCTGCCCAATGCTACATGTAAAGTTGGCATAAAATGCTTGTTATGATTGACACTATGCAGCTTGGAATTCCATAAGCACTCAATATTTTCCATAAAATGTCCCTATGTATACTGTCAAAAGCCTTTTCAAAATCAGCGAAATTAATGAACAGCTGTCTTTGCCATTCTGAGCACTGCTCCATAATGTTCCTGAGGGTAAATATATGATCTACACATCTTCTGTTCTTTTTAAATCTTGCTTGTTCTTTCCTCAGTTTGTGGTCTACTGCTTTTGAGATTCTCTGTATAATTATCCTGCCTAGTATTTTGCTGGGAACTGAGAGAAGAGTTATTCCTCTCCAATTATTGCAGTCTGCAAGATCTCCCTTCTTGGGCAATTTGACAATTATTCTTTTTCTCCACTCTGTTGGTGTTGTCCCTGTTTTCCAGACTTGTGCAAATAGTGGTTCTAATAGTTCTGCTGCTAGCTCTGGGTCTGTCTTAAATAGTTCTGCATTTAAGTTATCATGACCAAGAGCTTTTCCATTCTTTAACCCTTTGATTGCTGTGATGATTTCTTTTCGTGGGATGTCTGTTTTAACATCTAGATCATTTTCACAATTAACTTATATCTGATCCGGCACCTTTTGTGAAGTTTTAAGCAATGGTGTGGCTTGTTCGAGCCCCAGCTGGTTTAATCCAGCGAAATTCTTGTTATAAGTATTTTTGGCTCTATGGCTGTACCTAATTGTATACGCATTAAAGATTTTAGATCATACGTGCGCTGTTTTATCTATAAGAACTGAATCAACTATGAATTTGTAAAATAACATATAACAAATTTAATAATCAATTGGTCTTTAACAAATTTAAATAAACATGGATGAAAGTGACTTTAGAGGGTTTTTTAAATTGTCTTCACTGAGACTTAATTGTGGACTGATGATTTTTGTCCGTTGCTTACGCCTGTTACAAAAAGACTTAACTGGCTGAGTACTGCTATTGGTCGTTGTCAGGTCTTTTGTGATGAGGCCTCTTCTCTAGAGGCATCTAGATGAACTTCACTCCTAATGTCAAGGTGGGTGTCTTCACAACGTGTCCACTGTAGGTAGTTGGTGACGACTCCAGCTTTTGAATCACAAGATAATGGCGAAGACTCTTACTTCAGACTGGTCTCTTGTAAATGTAACTTCGTTCCACGAACAGTAATGTAGTCTCGCACCACGAACTTTAGGAAAAATAAAAGAACAAATGTCTCTGCTAAGTACATTTGTGGGCTGCAGATTAACAGGCGCATTGTATTGCTGTCCACCCACCAATGTTAGCCTCTCTGAATAATTATTCTCCCTGAATATACATAGGATAACTCAGGGAATATGACTAGAAATCACCGTTATACTTTTGGTTACTTAAATGGGGAAAATGTGTCAGGACAGCTCGAGTGCAATGATTTGCCTGAACTAACATTATAAAAGTACCCATATCTCACAGAATGATACTATACTGTGACGGTATTGCCTCCCCTGCTTTGCAGTAGTGGTCCAACAGTGGCCAAAACTCAAGAGTATCTAATATGGGCTTCAAAGGTATCTACCTTCGCACAAGATTGCTCTTGGCAGAGATGTAGATAGAAGGGTGATGACAATTACAAAGGGAGCCTTCACAAGATATTCAGAATAATCGAGATCAATACTACTTTGGCTGAGTATGTTAGCTCTGTAATTCTGCCGACGCTTTTGTGAAGGATTTAAGCACAATTTACTTTCAGCTCGTTTAAGCCCCCACCCCTGATTTACTCAGTGGAATTATATTATTTTACTAAAGCTCTGTTTAGAGTGTGTGTAGTAATTTGACTGAGACAAACGTGCAGTAATTTTAAAATGATTAAATCGAAGTTAAATTTGTAACATTACAAATAATAAAATTTAATAATCACTTTAGGTTTTAACAGTTGGAACATAATTTGAATAGTTATGGATCAAGAAAAGTTTTCATCACAGCCTTTAGGGAATGTGAGATGTTACTAGAAATTCAAATGGCAGCATATATTTGAACTTAGCAGCCAATGATGTTTCTGCTCCTTCTTATGGGTTGGTTCTTTTCACTCTGCTCACGCTCGTCTCTGGTCAAGGTTGTCAGGGGTAGCTCGTTTCCCAGAAACGTAAACGAAAGCCTACCACGTGGGTCCTTCGTCTTAAAGCTTGGACCACGGTTACTTTCTTGTTCCAGAGATAGTACTTTCTGCTGGTACCACCAATAACTATGGTAAAAGAATAGAACGAAACGCTCTTCTGAGTATGGCGTTTTTCACCCCATAGTTATGGGTTCCTATCTTCCCATACCATCATCCCAAGTACTCAGACTTTACCCTCGATGAGAATTGAATTTAATCCTTCTGGATAAAACTTTCTTTACATTTAAATAGAATAGCTTTCATAGTTACTTTATATTTAAATAAAAAGGTTAATAATACAGATAGAGTCTGTTTGCATATACATCTCTACTGATTGAAAAGTGTTCACAATATAAATTGAATATGTTTTCATTTATATTTTGCACTGATTGAAAAGTTTGAAACTTCCATTACTTTAAAATGAATATTTTCACATAGACATTAACACTGGTTTGAAATTGTAAATATTTATACTTAGAATGTTCATCATTTTTTTCATCTTTCCCTCTCTGCTCCATATGAAACCTGGAAATACTTTATGCTTTTAGTTCTCTTTACAAAACTATCAATAAAGCAATCACCAGCCCGTGCAGTAGTGGTTCATGAATCATCATTCTATACGCTGAGGTTGCCAGCCTCAAATGACTTTGACATCCACAAGTGTAGCGAGAGGAAAGATATAATGATGATGCTAATATCCTGGACAAATAGATGATACCAGGATAGTGCCAGATAAGAGACTGGTCTTACAAGAAATACCCCATTCTCTGAAAAGAGTAATGGTGTATCGACATCAAAGGTATAGTCAAGCTGTATAGGTTCCTAGATGAAATGGTAATGTACTATCTTAGGTTCCTATGATGCCCCTCTCTAGACTAACCTTAGATTATGACATTGCCAGGGGTAATTAACTAACCAACAAGAATGATGAACAAAACTTAAATAATTCAATAAAGACTGTTGGTACTATTTATAATTTATTTATGTACAGTATCTTTCTTTGTTCTGTTGGATAATTTTCAAATAAACTCAAATGGATTCAAAAATTATATATGGTTTCACTGTTAAGTATTTATATTACATTTAAAATTAATTAAAGTTCATTTTCATCTGTTTTCTTGATCTTTGATGAAAACTGTCTTTCTTCTGTGCTAAACTTGAACAAATATTAATATTATTATATCACAAGTTATATTGGCATTTGCTATGTTCTAAAACACCACATACTTGTTTTCATCATTTCAATGTTCACTTGTAGAGAATAAACTCGTAGGTTATATGTTCCATAGTCTTTAGATTCTTATAATCTTAAGTTTTTAATTTCTTTTGTGTGGTATGGTTTTTATAAAGTCAAGTAGCCCCAAACAAGGCTACTTATCTTCAAAAAATTCTTCTAAGCCTGGCCCAGCAATGGAACTGGAAAGAATCCCACAACTGCGGTTGTTCCAATCTTAAAGGTGGCACTGTTGGAGACCCTCAGACATTTCACAAAGGCTCAGAACAACAAAAGCTTCCTCCAACTGACGTAGGCACGTAGAATTTAGTAAACTCTTCAAGGCAGGATATAACCTGAAATATAATATATATAACCTACGTAGTATTGCTCACTGACTCCCTAACCAGTCAGGATGTAAGATGAGATAGATCACACAAGATGTGGTTACTCATGAGAATCCTAGCAAATCAAAAATAACATAATTCATTTAATTAATAGCACACTATTCCGGTAACTCTCTGGTTACAGTTTGTCCATGATTTGCTTCCTTACAATCAAATGGCCTTGTGGAAAGAGTTATGTTATAACTCAATTTGTACGGTAAAATAATTTATTTCATTCTTTCCATCTTTCCAATAAGGTGGTCCATTCCAGCAAGCTTAACATCTTCAAAATACTTTCCTAAAACTAACATCACAATCTACACGACCATCTGCTTTCATTTCACAATTAAATTGAGCTAACACAGGTTTGAATTCCCTCCAAGAATTACACAGTGATTTCACACACACGTATCCACTTCTTTAAGGCGCATATTAATAATATAATTATATATACATATGTAATTACATTCTTTCTTACCCTCAAATACACGCAGACGGGCAGATGGCAATGGAGTCCGGTAGTAGACGATTTCGCTCGTGTCTGAAGTTTTGAATTGTGTGGCAAGGGTATGACTATTTGTACCTCCGCCTTTTATAGGTCAAGGTTTCCCGTAAGAGAAAGCATCAAGGCCAAAGTATTTTGTAGCCTAAAAAAGTGAAAATCTTAGGCGTTCTGCGCTAATATGAAAAACTTGAAATCGTTCTAGTTTCTTTATCTCTTAACGGGTTTTCTTCATCCAAAGCTTATATGATTTGTAGGATTAAGTTCTATCTATTGCAGCATCTCTCTTATGTCTAGATCAATCCGACTTTTCACTGGGGCAGCCTAAACATGGCAAAGCACAACATGGTTCATGCTTCGATGCCTTAAATATACATTTTCTCCGGTTCTACACCGCTTCCAGTGAATTTATAGATATCTGCCAATAGCTAATGATCCCTTTTATCGAATTATTTTCCTCAACGTTGATATATTCCGTTCATACCTGCACATTGTCTTTCGAAAAATTGTCAACATCTACACTTTCTCGTCTCCCTACTAAAAGGCCTTACAAAATATTAGCATTGCATGTACCAAGCTGCAGTTTTGATTGGTTGTTTGACTTCTTGGAATTTCTGTACGATGTAATGTTTTGAGTGAGGGCCGAGATAGGATTCAGATTTCACTACAGCAAGTTTCACATATTAAAATTCACATGGTAATATTTACACACACACACACATATATATATATATATATATATATACTAAAGCACATTAAAAACGCACCACCTGTATAATCCAGGAACAGAGTGTGAAATGTAAATATAAGTGTGTACAAGTTAACATATTTGGAATCTTTATTCATTTTTCTATGAATCCATGCTGGTCATTAATTTGTACATTTGATTGTTATGAAATTCATTGCATTCTGTGCAGGCAAGGGAGAAAACCAAAAATACAAAAAATGAACGTGCGTTATCCTGCTGGAGAAGCTGCAAGTCTGGATAAATTGTGAACGCAGGAGCAACCAGTGCATCCAGAACCTCATCTCGATATGTCACAGCATTAACATTTCCACGGAAGACGTGAAGAGGCAAGCGATGGTGAAACTGAATCCTCCCCAAATGTGAATACTGCCACCTCCAAATCGGTTGACACAGCAATCTGCAAAGCGCTCTTCACACCGTCGCTAAATCCGCATACGTCCATCTGCAAAGGATATGTTGAATCTGTTCTCGTCTGTGAATAGGACAGCATTCAACTGCAGTCTAGTCCATCTGATATGTTGCTCTGCCCATTGCAGGCGCTGCTAACGATGTCTGTGAGTCAAGTTTGGCCCAACATAAGGTCGTCTTGCAGTAAGGCCTGTATCTCTGAGTCGTCGTATGACTGTCATTCGAGAGACTTGCCCATGTCTACCCACTATTGCTCTTGCTGTTTGACTTGCCGGGAGAGTCAATTCCTTAGGTGACTCAGCACAATATGACGATCTTGCGCAGGGGTAGTAACTCGTGGTTGGCCACTCCGAAGTCTATCCCGGGCACTGCCAGTGGTTCCGTAACGTTCATTGAGACGTACAATAGTGCTGTGGTGGCAATTCATCCTTCTGGCAATGGCCCGCGAGCTCATTCCGGTCTCCAACATACCAATGGCTCGTTGGCGGTCGTTTTCAGATAGTCGTGGCATTTCAAGCACATGTACTGGGTGTTTTGTCTCAACGGCCTTTTTATACCGAGTATACTGCCACAACGCGTACACATTTTCAGGGTCATAGCTGTTGAGAATCGTGTTGCACGTGTAACTTTCATCGTTTTCATGTAGTCTGTACACACACCCATGGGTTGAATCTTGCACTTTCCATTCCAGCAGCCATTCGCTCTCTACCGCATGGCAAACACGCGGAAAATCCATTCCCACACTTTTTTTTTGCCAGCTTCTCGGCATCAGTATATATAATAGTGGTGCGTTTTTAATGTGCTTCAGTATATATATATATATATGTTAAAGAGCCTTGCTCATACGTTTGTTTTCATACCTATAATAACTGAATCAACAATGATTGTTTTGTTTTAAAATAACATGTAACAAATGTAGTAATCAATTAGTCTTTAACAGGTTAAAATAACGATGGAATGATAGTGATTTTTGCTCTGTATATATAAAAGTGTCTTCGGCCTGAGACACGGGGTGAGGGTGTTGTTAATTTAATAAGTTCCCTCTCTGACTTCGTGTGTGGTCCTTCAGTTTCCTCAGTCCCGGTTTCCTTATTTAAAATGTTAGAGATTTCCTGGGCTATATTCTAAGTCCTGATAAATACTCCAAAATTTTAAGAAGGAATTCTGAATTCTAATTCTTCACTGTAGCAGTCTGGTGTCATGGCGAGCGATTTCTCAAGTGAAATAGCTTAAGAGAATGATCAGATTATATTCTCTGCCTTCCCACGCCTTCGTTTGTTATGGGCTATCAAAAACATCAATTGTATTCAAACAGGCGGGTTATGGGGTAATTTCAAAATATTCCTACATCGGATAATTTTGAACGTAAGGCAGAGGTAAACTCTCCCATATATGGTAATAAGATGCATGATGCCCTTGTGTACAAACTTCCAAACACACCGGTAACCGCATATGACCATGTGTTCTAGATGTAGCAATCTTACTTTTATCTAAAGTAATCTTGTCATCCATGTCTTATCGGTGATTAAGCCGATAGAGCTGGCCGATGTACGTGTTAATCTGCCGCGCTTATAGCCAACAAATCTGGGCAGCGCCACGCAAATGTGATTATTATCACCTACAGGGAGTGTCGAATTATTTGATAAAATCAAATATCTGCTACTTAGCAGAAAAATAACGAAGAAAAAAAGAAAGAAAAGTGCGACAATTGAGAGCAAATAATAAAAATCAGTACCACAAATGTACCGATACTGCCGGAGGGAAACAAAGATCGATAGGGGCCGCCCCGTTTTGTCACATATACACCCTAGGCACAAGTGCAGTAATCATCTGACTGCTCTATTCGGAGTCTGGGGTCACTTCTGCTGTCGGTTTTCTGTACGACTAGCAAGAAGCAATCATCAGCGCTTGCTGTAGTGGGTTATGAATATACTATTTTGATATGTTGCGGTTGCCAGCCTCGTATGACTTGTATAACCACTTAGCAAGTAACATGTCACATTCACTTTGTAAAATATATGTTCACTACTTACCCCAAATGGAATATGCAATCTCCTGGTACAGTAGAATGGACAGAGCAACTTTGATTTGATGCTTCGAACGCTCGGTCTGGGGTAGTTTCAGAATCCCTCTTATGATTGTATTTTTGATTCCTTAAGTTTCCAGTCTTTGTATTTAAAATTGCGGGTTCTCTTTTAAGTTATAAAGACGCCCAAATACTTCGATATCTCACTTTTAAATTTGGAATTCTTTGTCCGATCATTCTCTCTTGCTACTGGGAGTTGTTACTTGACGTTTGTTGAAAATGCAGTCTGATTTGTGTCTCCGATGTCGCTAGATTATATCTCTCATTTCTCAGTCCAAGTCCCACATGGTATTTTAGATAAAACTTGCCAATGAGAACTAAAGTTTATTTCAGGCTCTCGATTTAGACCAATCCTGTCTCCTTTAGAACTATGTGGGTCGGGGTGTTAAATCATTACTATCCCCTGCGTGTTTTAAAATATCAATTTTAAAATTTAAACTCGTGACCTCTTTCAAACATGGCAGTAATACTTCCGATTGCATTTGTGCAAACTCACAAACAAATCGGTGAACTTATTTCGTGGCTACTACCTTTCCCAACATAATCTCCCCAGACGGGTTATCTGTATTATTGATACAGAGATGAGCCATAGGACGCGATTACATATTATCACCTGTGTTTGCATACATCTTCCAGACGGATTTCCAAGACTGACAATCTGGCTTTCTTTCTCTCGATCGTGCAAGACCACCTTGTGTCAACAATTACCGTCTCTTTCAAAGGTGGCTAGACGACTTAAGTGATAGAAGTATTATCCGCTGACCTGTCTAATTAGCCTTGTAATACTACGATTCACATGGTAGCACCTAAACAAGTCTGGGAGTGACTAGGCAAGACTGTAGGTGCATAAAATGTGCTAAATAATAGGACGATTAGTGAGGAAAATGAAGAAATAAGTCGGTACTGCAGGAGGGAACGAAAATGATTTAAAAGGGCACAACTTATTTCGTCACAATTTCAGACAGCCAGGATAAAGAATAGAAACAGGATTCCAACATAAGGGCAAGACAAAGTATTAGAAGATCTGATATCAGACAGAAAGAAAACTTGACTATAGTACTGGAAAACCGGGTCCTAGGAACCAACATACATAATGGCGTTGGGATTACAATTAAAGCAATACCCCGACCACATGTAAGAAGGCCTCTTAAAAACCAGTGACCTGCCCACTTTCTGAAGTTTTCCTGTGAAGAAATCTGTAAATTTCTTTCCGATAATCGGGTTTGTTGTACACATTTGTGGTACAACTTGCTAGCTGTCGACGCGAAACACCAACATGAGACGGGTTTTGAAGAAACTTGAATTGATAACCTAAGCAGTTACCTCGGCCTTGTGTAAGAGACGTGCCGTTACCACAATATTTGACTACTGAAGAGACGTACAGTCCAATGTATCTGTGAGAACCAACAGCGACTGAAACAGACGCCAACCGATGCCACATTGGAAGCTAAGTAGCATAACAGTGCAACCAATGGACATTTCCAAATTGTTCGTAATTCCCGCCATAACAAGTCATCCGGTGATACTAAATATCCCCGCTTCATTTTTATAAACAAATTTTTTTATTTTACACTGTTATACTAAAAGTAATTAATAAACCTGTTTATCTGTAACTTTAAAGTTATATTTGGATTAATCACTAATCACTTGAGTGAATTGTATGTTGCACCCGTATGATCATACATTTTTAAATACATAACCAGATAGAACTATTAGATTAAGATTTTGCTGAATCACCTTCAGCTGGGGGCTCAGAAATACGAGCGAAAATATATTACTTCACAGAAGGGGCGAGAGAGTAACATGTTCATGACATCTTAGATGATCTCTTTTGCTTTTCTTTAAATTCCTGTTAGGCTGCCTTAAATAGAAGCACCATTCTTCTATTTATAGCTCTGCCAAGAGTAATATTGATCAAAGTTTGATACCTCATCGCTATACTCTAAATCTGGCCACTGTTTGACCACTACCACGGAGCAGGTGAGACAATATCGTCACATAGCCCTAGCAGTCAGCATTTATTCAGATGTTTTCCAGTTCCCGCAGAACAATATAAACGATATTGCTTGTACCTGAAAGTGTATCTGGATTTCAGACAGAAATGGTAGAAAGTAAATTAATGGAGTTTGGAAACTATTACAGCAATCCCCCGCCTAACACTGTTAATTTATTCTTGAGAACTCTACCGCTAACCGCAAAAGGTCTAAAAGAAAATTGATTTCCCATCAGAATTACTAGAAATCACATTAATTCGTTCTCTAGGTTCAGAAAGCTGTATCAGAATTAAGTAAAATGTGATTTTAAAAACTAGTTAACAACAATTATTAACGACATATAATTATCGGACATATTGAATACAGACGAAATATTATGTACTGTACCTTAAAAATATTATAGAACTGTAATAGCCGCTACTTCTGTCTCATGTGGCTACAGTTGTCACTGCAGCGCTGTCTTCGTCATCAGGCGACTGGTTAGAGGTAGGTATTGTAGGTGTTGAAAACCGTTTTTCCGGATCCAGGTTAGAAGGTATGGCTGTTTGGTCTATGGGAGCAGAATATATTCGTGAGACTTAAAAAAAATGAATCGAGCTTACTTTGCCACCTTCTTTTTCTCTTCAAGCAATACCTTGTAGCAATTAAGATTTTGTTCTATGTTACGGATTAACTTAGAATTGCATTAAATTTTGGGGTCATGCTTCAATATCCTATAAACGACAATGCTTCTTGGTCATTCCACCACCCTGAATGAACTTGATGAGCATGTGAAAGTTATATCGCTGCCTCCAATGGAGCTTAGCGCTCAGCGTAAGATTAAATTTATTAAGCATATACTGTACAGTAATATGGCATAAAATACAAAAAACCGTTACATCGAAAAAACGCTAATCGAACATCGTAAGACGGGTAGCTGGTTTATATAAATTCTCCATTAACGAGGAAAGTAAATGTGTAGTGAAACATGCCCTATGCCGTATCTGGCCGTAAATAATGTTTCGGAGGACGGAGGGTAGTTTATATGAGGTCAAATGCATTTTGTTTATTGATGTTACAAAAACAAGAACCATGAAGTTACAAACTTTCTTAAATGGTTGCTTGCGTAGAATATGATTGAAATGGGATAACAATATCCCCAAAGTTGGGTCTGATAACAAGAAGCAGACGTGTGATATTGGAACAGCAGATGTGAAGAAGGCGCTAGCAATGGACATGACATTGATAACATGACAAAGTGGTCTTTGTTCTGGAATTCACAGGGTGAGAGAGGTAGGGGGTGACCGGAAAACACACGAAAAAAAAAAAAAGAACTGGAAACATAAACGGCAGGGATAAAGGAGATACGTGAAGATTTTGAGTGGATGGCACAGGACAGGAGGACATGTCACAAATTCGTCGACGGTTTATGCTCCTTGGGGAGATGAGGGGGTGTAGAATGAATGAATGTATGAGTAATTGAATGAACGAACGAACGCATGAACGAACGCATGAACGAATGAATGAATGAATGAACGAATGAACGTATGAATGAATGAATAAATGAACGAACGAATGAATAAATGAATGAACGAACGAGTCAATTAATGACCGAACGAACAAATGAATAAATGAATGAATGAATGGATTAATGCATGAATGAACGAAAGCATGCATGAATGAACGAACGAATGAATAAATGGACGAACGAATTAATGAATGAATGAATACACGAAAATATCAATGAATGAACGAATGAATGAATGAACAAACAAATGAATGAATAAATGAACGAACGAATTAATGAATGAATGAACGAATGAATGAATTAATGAAGGAACGAATGAATGAATGAATAAAGAAATGAACGAATGAATGAATTAATAAATGAATGAACGAATGAATGAATGGACGAACGAATGAACTAATGAACGAACGAATGAATGAATGAATTAGTGGACGAATGAATGAATGAATGAAAATGCATTTGGTTTGGGCTTTAGGGACAAAAGAAAAATTAAGACCGAGCCTCTGTTGTTTGGTTTTCGGAAATGCGAATGAGATAATTAAATATGGAGGGGGGGGGGGGGGGAACACGGCATCTGCCCATGACAGGTTGAGGAATTTAGGGTTCACTTCCAGAGTCGAACCAATTTTTTTTTCTCTTTAAATCTATGTACTGCATAAGCTTCAGCGTTTCAACAGAGTTGTAGTACAAGTACAGTGATCACACCTCATTGCACCATCCCCGGCAAGGAAAAGGCTGACAGATTGGCAATGGAAGGTGGAAAGCTACCTCAGCCTGATACAAGGTAAACTTTCGAAGAGGTAAAGAGTATTATCAGAAGCAGACACAAGAACAAATGTGAAGCAGAACATCTAGGCCACACAAAAACAAAAAGATGATGCATTATTATCAGCTCAGCACAAGAGAAAAAGTGGTAGTCTTGAGACTCCGCACAAGCCACAACAGATTGGAATACCATCTATTCAACAAGCTAAAGATAGGAACTACTGATGAGTGTAACTGTGGCACCGATCACATGACTGCTGAACATCTGCTTCTAAAATGCCCACTATATGAGGAAAGAGAAAGCGCATATGGCCGACACCAGTACCATTCGTGGAAAAGCTCGACAGAGATTCAAATAGCTTCAAGCTGACTACTGCTTTCTTTGAAAATATTCAAGTAGACGTCTGAGAGTGTACGAAGAAGAAGAACAAGACTATAAAAGCAAACAGTGGCACAAGACCGTTAATCAGAAATAAAACCAGATCCTATAAACAGAGATTCTAAACCTCTTGCCCTCCCACCTCCCTTACAAATAAAGATCAAACCTCACATATCCTAAACCTAACTTGCAATCTTAACCTTAAATCCTAACGACCAGTGGCGTATTCTCTATGTGTGCTGTGCGTGCTGCGCATACCTATGCCCGAAGGAAATTAAAATTTAATGTATTATTCTATAAAATATTTCTCTTATAATGTTCTGCTTTCGGACCGCACGCATCAGGATAACGGATTTTCCCGCATAGAATCTACGAGTATATCTAGTTTCAGTTTCCCAGGCGCGTTTTATAGTGCAGTTTTTTTGGTTGGTAGCAATCGCCCGAAGTTTCTCGGGTAATTCCGTCACTATGCGTGCTGCACCTTTCGGTTTTACGTTTGAAGACTGGTTTGTGTGGATCGGGGTCATGGCCAGATACGTCAATACAATACGAACATGCGTGCGGTGGTCTTGCAGCTCTCGAGTTGTAAAAATCGGCTGTGTCCGTCCAGTGTTTTTTGTGATTAATTTTTGTTAGTTGCCGGGAATGCAGATTATTACAGTGACAGTGAGTTTCAAGTTGTAAGTTAATTAGTATTTCGGAGATAATTGACATATACCCCTAATAACTATCGTTGCGTAATTGAATATAGTTGGTTTTTAAATTAAGAGGGGAAGAAGTTAAATAGTAGGTGTACATATTCATTTTAAGTAGCAGCACGCCTAGCTCGCATTACCAGGATACGCCACTGCTAACGACGTTGGTGATTTACTAGGATGACACCGCAGAACACGGCCCATTGTACTTAATTTTAACTCGCATATGATATCCGGACATTATATGTTCTTATTTCTGAAAATAATGAATCCGTGTACCCAGAATTCCTTCACTTTATTGTGGCGAATTAGCGGTGCGTGACTGAAAATATGAAGGTCAAATCAGACGTATCGTTAGAAGTGTCAAGGTCGCACCACGCTGTGTTTACTAAAAGCGTAAAGTTTATAATGCACCTAGTTTTTTTTTTTTTTTTTTTGAGTAGTGTTCAAATAGAAATCCTATAGCCTAGGAAGAATTGAAAGCTACCGAACAAAGCGTGCGGTGTCACCCAGGCCGACTATTGAGTGGTCTCCCATTTTGTGCGCCCCCTTCCCTTGATCTGAGCTGTTTCTCACACTGAGAATTTCTGCTCCTGCGGGGGTTTCCAAACATTTTTCAGTCACAGTACGCACTTGGCTTTTAATAAACATCCCCATGTTTACACTCTCTCAGTATGGGAGAAGTAAATTCTAGAGTGTACAATTCACTTAAACAGAGTAATTAATTTTTTTTTTTTCATAAATAAAACTGTTCGGTAAATAATAACATATTCTAGTATAAACACTTACTTGCTTACTTAGTCGTTCCTCTTCCCGCATAACTACACTGGGGTATAGAGATTTGTCAGAGAGAGCGCGCGCGCGCGCGCGCGCTCGAAAGAAAGACAGAGAGAGAGAGAGAGCACCATACTGTTCTATCGGCTGTTTTTCTACTGGCCTCATTCTAATATAGTCCTCGGTCCTTCAGAGATTGTCTAATAATGTCCTCCCAGCGAAGTCTGGATTGTCCTGGAGGTCTGAATCCCTGGCTTTTTGGTTCCCATATTTATCGTGGTAGCCGATCTTCTCCCATTCTGCTGACATGGCCAAACCCTCGACTGTTCTACTTGGGTCTGCAGTGGCTGGGTTGTCCTGGAGGTCTGGATCCCTGGCTTTTGGTTTCCCATATTTGTCTTGGTAGCCGATCTTCTCCCATTCTGCAGACGTGGTCAAACCATCGTAATTGGGACTCTGTTAGTACAATAACAGGTGTTTATTGTTTATCAGAACCCAATCATATGATATAGCGAGACCGTTGTTTCTGCTTCATGTCAACTAATAATTTTATTCTTGGTACAGTTTTTTTTTTTTTTTTACAGAGATACCCGCATATTCCAGTTTGCGTTTTTACTTTATATTTGTCTGAGAACTGTACTCACTGTGCTCCCAACTCTCTCTATCCCACAACGTTTTTTCACTAGTAATACCTCCTTTAGAATACTTCAATAAAACAATGTAATTATAATCAAATATTCCACGTACCCCCTTGACAGGCTTGTTGTGCCCCCTAGGGGTACGTTCACCCCAGAAACGGAACCACTGTGCTGCTGGTATAATTTTTACAGTGAAATCTTTGCAGTCGTCACTTATTATCAGTAAAGCTCTATTAACAGGGATTTGTGATTATTCGACAATTCTTTATGCATCGTAGATTTCATATAACAGAGCGTTTATTGTATTATCCTGCGAGGATTGGCGAATGTCAATCAAATATCGATATCAATATCTGATCAAACTAGAGAAGCAACATCATTGTTAGCTATCGGGTTTGCTGGTACACTTTGGCGATATCAGTGGATATGTTCAAGAACCAAAAACGTTCGTAACATTTTAAAAACAGCCATAACGATGAATACATCGCTTAATGGTGAACGTATATAATTCCTAAATGTTAACATTACGCCTTTGAGTTGCGCGCGCTGGTGAAGAGGTCAGGTAATTTGAAAAAGAAAGTTGACTTAAACGCTGTTAAGCTTGTTTACCAGTTGAATGTGGTACGATCTTGGCAGATAAAGAAGCAATGCACAAGCAAAAGACGGAACGGAGTCGAGAACTATCAAAGTGAATTTATTATCAGGTTTGACATGAGAGATTTGTCCAGTTTTTAGTGCTAATTTTTAATGTTCTTCGAACTTTCTTTGACGTGTTCAATTGACTGCTGCTGGATAATCTAACCGTTCTTACGTCTAGGTCTATGCTACAGGGTTTACACAAAATAAAACGTGAATCGTGGGGGAAAAATAAAATGTATTTCTAAATCTAGCATCATCATCATCATCATTACTATTATCCTTTTCACACCTTATGGAGCATGGAGCCGCCCCTGCAGCTGGTACCCTTACGGAAAGCCCGTAACAAACATTCGCGTGCTCTAGCAGCGGTGGGTTTTTGCAGAAATTTGTTTTATTTGAGGCTTGCCAGCCTCATGTACAGCCTCATAATATTCGCCTTGTACGACATGTCTGATGAATCAGTAGTCCTATTCTTTGTCTCATCAGAGACCCCCGGGAATTACACAGGGCAGTTTATAAATATACATATATATATATATGTACTAGTGTAAAAGCCCGACATAAGACGGGAATTAAATTCAAAAGCACCAATACCTAACGGCAGTTTTACTTATTCAAAAGTATTTTAAAAAACCGAAATATTTGTTTTACATCCGATGTTAAAAGTCTGAACATGACAGAAGAGCATCTTGATTTACATCTGATACTACTTAAATCATGGATCTCCTCATCTTCCTGTCTTCAGCTGTTTATACACCGTCATTTACGCATTCTTCTTGGGTAAGTGTTACTGTTTTCAGGAGAGCACATATAAGGGAAACAAGACAATTAATGTCTAATTTTCAACCACAGTTGCATCCCTTAGCGAGACTGACAGAAAAAGCTGGGATTTGTGTGTGTGTGTGTGTGTGTGTATAAATATGTGTGTACGTGTGTATGTGTTTTGTACCAGTTGTTCTAATTGCATTTTATTACTCTGTAAAACTGTTTGAAAAATAAATAAAAATTTTACGTTATTTTGGAAATGGGAATTGCAACAGGTAATTTACTATTTTCAAAATGATACACTGTTTTGAAGACACCCCGTAGATGTGTTAGTATATAAGAACATACAGCGGTATCAATGAAAAGACATCATTGCGGTGGTATATAAAAAGCAGTGCAATGAGGTATAGACGCAGAAAGTCTTGGTAATGTGTTTACATACTTTGCTGCGAATGTTTAAACACGGAGAGTCGTACATCGATTAAACGTTAAACGGACAATTTCTTCTGTAAGTAGCCGTTTTACGTAGCCTTTGGCAAGTAGCTCTCACGTGTAAAGACGCATTATTTTTAATTGTTCTTGGAGTGTTTTAAAATAATATTCCCATGTTGCTTATTGTGTTATTGGGGACGTATTTTGAGGACGTATATAGGGGACGTATTTTGAGGACGTATTTTGGGGACGTATATTGGGGACGTATATTGAGAACGTATATTGAGAACGTATATTGAGAACGTATATTGAGAACGTATATTGGGAACCTATATTGGGAACCTATATTTGGAACGTATATTGAGAACGTATATTGGGAACCTATATTGGGAACCTATATTGAGAACGTATATTGAGAACGAATATTGAGAACGTATATTGGGAACGTATATTGAGAACGTATATTGAGAACGTATATTGAGAACGTATATTGAGAACGTATATTGAGAACGTATATTGGGAAGCTATATTGGGAACAGTCCCGGTGACGATGGTTTGGTCATGTCTGCAGAATGGTAGAGGATCGGCTACCATGACAAATATGGGAAACCAAGAACCACGGATCCAGACCTCCAGGACGACCCAGAGTTGGCTAGGAGGACAACATTAGGCAATCTCTGAAGGATGGAGGACTAGATTGGAAATAAATAAAAAGTACACACATAAAGGTGTGTGTGTGTGTGTCAGACACTCGTGAAAAATAAAAAAGCAGAAAACTAGACAACAGACAAACTACAGAATTGATATTCTCGCCGGAGAATCGAACCCGTAACCATCCGAACGGCAACACGGAAGCGTATCACACTATCCTCCCTACCAACTAGGCACCACAAAAATAGTGCTTCATGGACAGGGGTCATTAGTATGATTTTCCACACGCAACACCGGATGTGTACCTAGGGCGATCCAGCCTAATTAATGACGCAACCACTTCTGCGGTTCCCCCTTTTATAAAGTATATGTCGGATTACATTAGATTGGAACCAGGCCAGGAGGAAGACAGCCGGTATGATATTATGGCGCTCTCTCTGGCAAACATCTACACTCTAGGGTAAAAGAGGAAGGACTAAGTTAAGTACTTAGTAAGTTACTGTGTTATTCGTGACGCTGCCATTGGTATGTAAATTCATTATATCGATAAGCGTTATAAAAAAAACCCAAGTGCCTTCACAACCTGGAAACAACGACCTGGTTCAACTATCTAGGAACGATAAAAAATGATGGAGGAAGAGCAGGAGAAATGATTGACCAGGACAACACAGATATCCTCAGTTCTAGCAAGCCGAAACTACTCGCCTCAAATATAAAAATACAACTTTCTTCTTGATGTTTATTTTTTTTGTTAAAGAAGAGCAAATTAGTTCACGTATTTGTCAACTCTGCATTACTTTTGTATGCGTGTGAAATCGTATATTTGATGGAAGTTATGAAGGTATGAAGGTATGAAGTTAAGCTAAGGTAGTCTCATATCAGATACAGCCGTAGGGACGTGAAGTGTTAAAGACTTAGTTATACTAGGTCTAGCATGGAGCGGTGGGGTGACTAGTTCCCTTCTTAGCCACCTTTTCCTTCCTTAACTCAAGAGCATAGTCAGGTACACATTTACAGCTGGGTAGACCGGAGTGTGATGGTGCTATGAATCGAACAGGGCACCTTTGCCGCGATAAGACCCCAGCACTGTAACCAATCCGTCAATTGGATGGTCTCTCTCTAAAGATCGATATTTTGTGAGGAGGTATATTCTCCTTTGTCCCGTATACTTCCCGGGGAGTCTCTGAAGAGACGAATAAAGAATACGCTTACTGTATCTGTCGTGAAACGAGTGTAAGCCACTACTTGGTTAATCACTATGTCGAAATACAGATTTGCTTCAACCAATCAACGAGCAACGTTCACCAGTCTCTGAGACAGAATAAATTAACGGCCATCATGTTCACGCAAGATGGCGGATTAAAACTGAATAAAATTAGGCTGTACGAGCAAAAGACGAAACCGGAGGAAACCAATCAGCTTGCTCCGCCAGGAACCAACCGAAAGCCTTGCTTAAGAATTCATCTACCTATATAATCGGGCGAAATGTTATGCTAAGCACGCAACCAGACACGAAGCCAGAGATACCGACTGACTGAAGAGGAGAGAAGCTGTCACGATTTATTGCTTACCTGAGGGCATCGACCTGCAGCCTACTTCACTAGTCGAGTCAAACTGGCCTTTTTAAAATCTTGGAGGGTAAATATAAATTTTCGATAACCTTTAGGAAAATAGGCCTTCAGCAGGTATATAATGGTGGTATTTGTTGTGTGTCATTATACTACCTACACCTGTATATATATATATATATATATATATATATATATATATATATATATATATATATATATATATATATATATATATATATATATATATATATATATATATATATATATATATATATTGTTTTAATATGAATATATCAAGTTACTGATTGTATCTTGGGGGAATTAGGTATAATGATTTTATTTCCTAATATGATTGAATAGACGAAGACTAATAGGACTCATACTTCAATCTATTGTCTCCTATACTTCGATCTATTGTCTCATCTAACTCCAACTGCAATATAACCAAAACAGTCCTTGTTAGGACTCAACCTATTGTCTCCTATTACTTCAATCTATTATCTCCGATAAAACCAACTGAAATATAACCAAAACAGTCCTTGTTAGGACTCAATCTATTGTCTCCTATATCTCAATCTATTGTCTCCTATAACTCAATCTATTGTCTCCTATAACTTCAGTGTTATCTCAGATAAAACCAACTGCAATATAACCAAAACAGTCCTTGTTAGGACTCAAGCTATTGCTTCATCTAACTCCAATCTATTGTCTCCTATAACTCCCACCTGATATATCACCAAACAGTCCTCGTCTCATATACTCCTATCATAAGAACATAACGTTATTGTTAGGATATATGTTACCAGCTTGTATAGCACTCGTCAGAGAGGGCCGGGTATATTATAGGGGGATGAAAATGGTTGTATCACCTAAATGTACATATTATTGGATGTCTTGAATTTATATTATGGGATGTATTCATGTATTGAATGTATTCATGAATTGAATTTATATTATTGATGCATTGAATTTATATTATTGACTGTATCCATGTATTAGTTTATATCAGAAAGAATGCTTTGCAAATAGACACCTGTCTTGTCTCGCTATTGCTAAATCATACTGAGCCACAAAATACTTCTATGGCACGCGCCTCAAACAGCCTCTGACAACCAAGTCCAGCTCCCGACCTTCACGTGTGGCTCAATTTGAGCCCGGCGGAACTGTTTCCACTGACGGGAGAAGGGGCAAAGGCGAGCGACTGGCGCCTTAAAACCAGCAGCTTCGGGCAGATAGGGCTCGTGATCCTTGGTTGGTAGCTTATCTAAGAGAAGGAACTCTGAATTCAAACCACCGCTGCCTTGCGGGAATATCCATTTATGGAATTGGCTTCGGGAGTAAACCCTGAGGATAAATCCGGAGTCGGAGTCCCTAAGGCAGTCTAATGCCGATTCGACATTATTCTGGCAACTCCTGCGACATGGCTGGTACCAAACTGTATCGGCTACTGCCGTTCCTTTGGATCTACCGGCTGTGTGGAGAGGGAGAACATGCTGCATGGGCAACAGCTTGATCTCCATATAACTGTGCCCAAGCTCGCGCCCTGGAGAGGACACTCCAGCTTCACCCTATAGGTGTCGGCAAAACACGGGAAGTAGCAGTTACCGGTTATAAGCTTTTTGCCCAATTGGCGTAGGGCATGGCGCCAGGGGCTACTTCCGACAGTGGGAGAGGTTCTAGGATCTCACTGGACAGCTACCGCCCGCTTCAAGCTGGGCAGCCCCCAGTCAATAAGGTGTTGTCCCGCCACTGTCTGCTTTCCCCATTGGGTGCATGGGGATTAGGGTCAAACCCGAACTGTGGACAGAAAATTTTGCACCAAGCAATTATCGAAAAAATAGAAATAAGCAAACTCTCAGATTGGGATGCTGGAACGTCCGGACTATGTTGACTGGACTATCCGAAAACCTACAGGATGTAAACGATGTAAGGAAGACAGCCATAATTAATGATGAGCTTAAACGACTTCAGGTGGATATAGCTGCACTTCAGGAAACGCGCCTAACGGGCTCTGGAACGGTGAGCGAGAAGGACTACACATTGTTTTGCGGTCAAAAAATCGCTAACTAAAATGGTTGAACCAGGCGAGAATGGATCAGAACGCCTGTTAACGCTCCGCCTGCAAACTAGCACAGGTCCCATCACCCTTGTCAGTGTGTATGCTCCTACTCTGTACTCTGCCTCAGAAGCTAAAGATGAGTTCTACGAGAATCTAACAGCAATTATCAAAAGTATACCTAGGCAAGAACAGCTTGTTCTCCTTGGTGACTTTAACGCTAGAGTGGGTGCCGATAATGTTTCATGGCCTTCATGTCTGGGCAGGTTTGGTATTGGCAAGATGAATGAAAATGGACAACGGCTCTTAGAGTTGTGCGTCCACCATGACCTCTGCGTGACCAACACCTACTTTCAGACAAAACCCCAGCATAAGGTGTCATGGAGACACCCACGATCCAAGCACTGGCACCAACTTGACCTGATTCTCGTCAGAAAGCCACTCCTCAGGTCTGTGCTCTCCACGCGCTCGTACCATAGTGCAGACTGTGATACAGATCACTCCTTGGTTTGCTGCAAAATCAGAGCACAACCAAGAAAACTCTATCGTGTCAGACATGAAGGGAAACCACGCATTGATACCAGCAAGATGTCAGACCCTTTCATGATCGCTCAATTCACTGCGACCTTCGAGAAAGTGCTCAGTAGCCCTCAGCATGGTGATACTATTACAGAGAACTGGGAGCATCTACGGAACACCATTCAAAGTACTGCACTTGCCACCTTTGGTAAGAAAACAGCCAAGTCAAATGACTGGTTTGATGCTTCATCAGATGTGAAGGCACCTGTCATTGAAGCTAAGCGCAGTGCTATGAATGAATACAAACGTTCACCGAGTGCCAGAACCCTACAGATCCTGAGGGCTACGAGAAGCAAAGTTCAACAAACTGCTCGACGCTGTGCAAATGACTACTGGCTCCAGCTCAGTGAGAGCATCCAGATCGCAGCGCAAACAGGCAACATTAGACAAATGTATGACGGTATAAAGAAAGCACTTGGCCCCCATAAAAGTAAGACGGCACCGCTAAAAACCATCAGCGGAGAGAAGCTAACCGATAAGGGTAAGCAGATGGAGAGGTGGGTCGAGCACTACTCTGAGCTTTACGCTAGAGACAATACCGTTACGCCTGCAGCCCTTGATGGTGTCAACAGTCTGCCAACTATGGAGGAGCTGGATGCCGAACCAACATTAGAGGAACTCAGCAAGGCCATTGATAGCTTGGCCTCTGGCAAAGCACCAGGCAGTGATGGGATTCCTCCTGATTTAATCAAATGCTGTAAGAGCACGCTATTACATCCCCTGCATAGGATGCTGTGCCAGTGCTGGGAAGAGACAACTATTCCTCAAGACATGCGAGATGCCAAGATTGTAACACTGTATAAAAATAAAGGAGACAGAAGTGATTGCAATAACTACAGAGGCATCTCTCTTCTTAGTATTGTTGGTAAGGTTTTTGCCAAAGTCATCTTAATGCGACTACACAAGTTAGCTGAGCGCATATATCCAGAGTCACAGTGTGGATTCCGAGCTGGCAGATCAACAACAGACATGATCTTCTCTCTCCGCCAGCTTCAGGAAAAATCAAGAGAGCAGAAAAGACCATTATATATCGCCTTTATAGACCTCACAAAAGCATTCGACCTGGTTAGTAGGGATGGACTCTTTAAAATCCTCCTGAAAATAGGCTGCCCTTCTAAAATGCTGGAAATGATAAAGTCATTCCATGACGGCATGAAGGGAACAGTTCAATATGCTGGAAGCACGTCACAGCCCTTTGATATACGACGTGGCGTTAAACAAGGCTGTGTTCTGGCTCCGACCCTCTTCGGAATCTTCTTTGCCTTACTCTTGAAACATGCATTCAGAGATGCAACTGAAGGAATATGCCTTCACACTAGGTCAGATGGCCGTCTGTTTAATCTTTCAAGACTGAAGGCAAAAACAAAAATCAGAAGGGTCACTATAAGAGACTTGTTGTTCGCTGATGATGCTGCAGTCGTCACTCAAAGCCAACAGGAGCTTCAGAGCTTGATGAATCGCTTCACTAAAGCATGCAAGGACTTTGGCCTCACAATAAGTCTAAAGAAAACGAATGTGCTGAGTCAGGATGTTGGTGCTGCACCAGTTATCACTATCGATAACTATGAATTGGCAGTGGTGCACCACTTCACATACCTAGGGCCTACCATCAATGACAAACTCTCACTGGATACAGAAATCGACAGCCGCATTGGCAAAGCTGCAGCTACCTTTGCCCGCCTCACATCGCGTGTTTGGGGAAACTCTAAACTCACAATGAAGACCAAAGCTGCGGTATATAATGCCTGCGTCACCAGCACACTCCTATATGGCAGCGAGACCTGGACGACCTATGCTAAGCAAGAAAGAAGGCTCAATACCTTCCATTTGCGGTGTCTACGCCGCATCCTCGGCATCTCGTGGAAAGATAAAGTGACAAATGTCGAGGTGTTGTCACGTGCTGGTCTTCAAAGTATGTATACGCTTCTTAGACAACGCAGACTTCGCTGGCTTGGCCATGTTCGCCGCATGGAAGATGGTCGCATCCCAAAAGATATCTTCTACGGACAATTAGCAGATGGCAAGAGAACAGTTGGGCGACCACAGCTGAGGTTCAAAGATGTGTGCAAGAGAGATATGAGGGCACTGGACATGGATCCAGCAACATGGGAGGATGAAGCTGCCGATCGCACTAAGTGGCGATGCTATTTACGGCGCCACCTCAGATTGGGCGAAGAGAGGCTCACACAAGAAGCAGAGGTGAGGAGAAAACGTCGAAAGGAGCACCGGGAAAATAAGCAGCTGAGGGCTGTCACCTCAGGGGCGCATTCCCATAGTCAGTTATGACTGAAGGGGCTATTATTACTATTATTATTACTGAGCCATGTTGTCATTCATCCTACATGCAAACACTGAGGCACACGCTCATTTCATCCACATTAGAAATAGGTGGGCTTGAGGACAGAAATTAGCCCCTATTTTTGCTTTGTTACAGGTTTCAGTCGTGTCATAAAAACTGAGATCGTATGTTCGAGTCAATCCCGCTGCCTGGAACTCCGCAGGAGCATAGAGGTTGACCAGACTCTACATCTTTGGTCCCCCTCAGTCTTGGGTGGGCTAAAGGAACGATACTCTGCCGTTGTTGTGTGAACCAAACAAAGAAGAACAGACTTAAGAGAGATGAGTACACATTAGTACCATTTCTGTCAGCATTGTGAGCATAGAAACTGTCAGTGATGAGAAAGTGGCTTAGCACAGCAAGAGACAAAAATAACAGCATAGCTGATAAATGTTATATCCTTAATTAACAGCACAGCTGATATAATTTTTGTTCCTATAATTGGAAAACTTGTTGTCTATATAAATATAAATATTTGTAAAATATATGTAAACTTACAAATTCATTACGTTCCATTTTTTTCAACATTCACCCTTCAGCACAAGAGTAGATAGTGTATATACTAAATAAAATATAAGGAAATTGTATTTTGAACTACTTGTCAATTTTATCATTGTTAAGTAAAAATCTGTTTCCTTGTTTTGTTTAATATCACAGTTAGTTACACAGCGGAGGTGGCACTTTATGTCGGTCTCCTCTCTACTATTGTTTCGAGATCAGATCATTCACAGCCGTAACTAATTTGTGATACCAGTAGTCCTCTCAGACACTGGGACTTCACCATTTTCTGCAGAAATTCTATTTCTGTAATTTTCAGTACTATACTGATCCTACAGCCAAATAAAACCTCTCGCCACACTGGGGGCTCGTTCCTGGGATATTTCTGTATATCTTGAGCCATACTTGGTCTATTCACCTATCTACTAACTCTATCTTGTGCCACCCATAGATAACCAAAGGAAAATTTTTTTTTGAGAAAAATCATAATAGGATTTTTTTTTTTAACAACATTATTTTCGTAGGAGGAGTACCATTTAGTACTCAGTAAATAGTTGATGCTCACAAAGTTGCACGGAAATTTATTTGTTCATTTAAATTAATTAAGTTTAATTAAAATATTTGGTTATAGTAACTATACATACCCTCTCTAAGTAACGCCATGGCTGATCTAGTGAAGTTCAGGACTGCGATCATGCAGATGGGTAAGGAATTAAATTTGACAGGTGATGCTCTCACTCAGTATGTCACAACAGAAGTGGACAAACACATGGATAGGGAAGAAAGAAAGTTGCAATTAGAAACTGAAGCAAAGAAATTAGAGGCTGATAGAGAAGCAAAGAAATTTGAGGCTGAAGAAAGGCGGTTGCAAGCTGAAAGAGAAGACAAAAGACTGGAAGCTCAGAGAGAAGACAAAAGACTGGAAGCTGAGAGAGAAACCAAAAGATTAGAAATTGAAGCCAAGAAATGGGAGGCTGAAAATGAGGAAAGGAAATTACAAGCAGAGAGAGACCATCAGTTGAGATTAAAAGAGCTTGAAATTCAGGCAAATACTGGCAATAATGGTGGTAGCTCACCTCACTCTGAGAGTAGCTCCAGCCACAGCACCTCAAGTGGGGCCATGAATTTTCATCTGGACCCATTTGTTGAGAAAGAAGACGCCATTGAGTCGTACCTGGATAGATACGAAAGACTAGCCACTACCTATGGCTTAGTGAAAGAAAAATGGAGTCTTAAACTATCTCAGGGATTGAGAGGTGTAGCCTACGATGTATATTTGAAGCTCTCAAGAGATGACCAGGAAGATTATGAAATCCTGAAACAGGCACTGCTTGTGAGATATGAAAAGAACTCAGAATCATATAGAAAGAAATTCCGAACAGCTAAACCTCTTCCAGGAGAAAACTATCACCAATTCTCTGCTAGATTGGAAACCTATTTGGAAAAATGGAGTAGTTTAGGAAAGTGTCAGGATCTGAAAGAAATGATAATGATGGAGCAAGTGAAAGAGTCCATGCCTCAAGAAATGAGGAAGTTATTCATGGAACAAGGAGCAGAGAGATTGGAAGATATTGTAACTGTTGTTGAGAGATATCAAGCAGCTCAGGCAGAATTATTAGGAAATAAGAAGAAGCAGGGTGAAAACTTCAAATCACCACCAAACTATACCAAATATGAACAAAAGGACCATACCACAAGGAGCAAACAAAGATTTGACCAAAAGGACAAAAACCCTCTAAGATCGGATAAGACACCTTACCGGAAGGAAGGAAAGTGGTGTAAAACTTGTCTAATGAGTAACCACAATACTGCGGACTGCAGAAGGAAGAATCCTCCTCATCATGCTGCATGTCTTACAACAGGGAATCAGGGAAGGAAGGAAATGGCAGTAAGTCAGAAAGACTTCCATCATCCATCTGTCTGTGAGGAAGTGACCGTGAATGGCACTCAAGTACTGTGTTTATATGACACAGGCTTGGACTTTGATTCAGTTGTGTGCTCTTCTCTAGTGAGTCCTGACCAGATAACCACAGAAACAGTGGAAATCAGAGGACCGATCAAGGGAGCAAGAACCATGACATTACCCATAGCCCGAATCAACATAAGATCTCGCTATGTGGAAGGAGAAATCAAAGCAGCAGTGATGGACGACCCTATTTACCCTTTGATTTTGGGGTGTAGGTATGTTTTCCTTGGAGAACCTATAAAACCTGTAGTTATGGCAACAGTCCAGATCAGGGAAAGCTCCAGGAAAATGGAGGAGAATCCTATCAATACTCATCCAGAAGAGATGAAAAAGGCTCGAGCAGCAGACAGCACATTGAAGCCTTGTTTTGGCAAATTGCCAAAGGCCCATAACCCCCCAGAGAAAGGAGACTACTATATGGAAAATGGCCTACTCTACAGACAAGCTGGAAAAGGACCTAAAGGGCATGGACAGCTGGTAGTGCCAAAATTCTATAGGGAGGAAATTATGGAGCAAGAGCATGCTACATCAGGCAGTGGCCACAGAGGAAAAGGGGCCACTGGTCAAAATATAGCATTGCGATATTACTGGCCAGGAATAATTGAAGACATAAGTCGGTATATGAAATCCTGTTCAGAATGTAACCAGGTAACCTCATTCCGAAGCGTAGACCAGTTACAGGACCTAGGGAAGCATGGTTGCGGACGTAGGCCCACAAAGAAAATACACAAGAGAAAACAACAGGGAGATACAGTGATAACGGGAAAACGAAATCACACGTCTACTGTTACACCAGTAACCATGGCAACTCTCCGTAATGTACAGAGAGGGGACGAGAGACATCCCACCCCGACTAAATATTTGTCGGAACACCATGGCCTGGATCCTTGGGAAAATTTGGTTAGTCAGCAAAAAGTATTAAAAAAGCTGCAGAAACAAACCCGAACCAAGTTAGGTAGGAACCAGAGCTGTACCAAACAATTGATGGAGACAGGCCCCACTTCGGTATACTGCCCCTTACAATAGAAATAGGTGTGGGTCCGGCAACGGTGTAGTATTGCCGTCCCCATACACAGTCCACTGGAAGCATTGCTGCGGACATGGACTGAACAATAGCAAGCACAAACACTCAAGGATGAGATTGACTATCTCTTAAAAGAGAATTATTTCAAAGTCTGAATCTCCCTATAGCTCAAGTGTGGTGCTATTAAGGAAGCCTAGTGGTGAACACAGGTTATGTATTGACTACCGGAAGCTTAATGCGATCACAGAATCTCAGGTGGACCCATTACCTGACACCAACAAGCTATTCTCTACACTGAGTAAGGCTAGGTATTTATCGAAGGTAGATCTAAGCAAGGGATACTACCAAATACCAGTGAAACCAGAAGTTAGGAAAATGCTGGCATTTAGTACATCAGACGGACACTACGAGTTTAATGTACTACCCTTTGGGCTGAAAAATGCTCCCAGTATCTTTTCAAGAATGATGAGGAAATTATTGGAACCTCTACAAAATCCCCATATCACTAACTTTATGGATGACATTCTTGTTGCTACAAACACATTTGAAGAGCATATAGTAGCGCTCTCCATGTTGTTTGACAGACTGAGAGCCACTGGATTGACTGCACGTCCAACCAAGTGCTATATCGGTTGTAAGGAGTTGGAATTCTTAGGTCAAACTATTTCTACAGGTCATATGTCTCCTGACCCAAAGAATATAGAGAAGTTAAAGAAGGCACCCAGACCTCAAACGAAGAAAGATGTGAGATCATTCGTGTCTTTATGTGGGTTCTATCAGAAGTACATACCCCACTTTAACCTGTGTGCACCATTAACCAACTTAACGAAGAAAGGACAGCCTGACAAAATACAATGGAATGCTGATTGTGAAAAAGCTTACACAGAGCTAAAAGCAAAACTCACCAGCAAACCAATCCTTACACTACCCGATATCACACAGGAATTTGTATTAAGGACGGACGCTAGCAGTATAGGTATTGGTGCAACTCTCTTGCAGAAATCAAAAGCCCAGCCGGAGGAACTTTTACCAGTCGCCTACGCCAGTAGGAAGCTGAATGCAGCTGAGTTGAATTACTCGACCATAGAGAAAGAATGTTTAGCTCTAATTTGGTCCATCAACAAATTTTCACCTTATCTGTATGGGACACACTTCATTGTCCAAAGCGATCACCACCTTTAACATTCTTGGCTGCATCTAAAAAGCTAAATTCGAGATTGTTAAGGTGGAGTCTGCTTCTGGCGCCTTATTCCTTTACCGTGAATTACATTCCGGGAAGAGACAATGTAGGAGCTGATTTTTTAAGTCGACACCCTAGTACTCTGGAAGGACAGACGCAAAAGGATTAACCACAGCAGGGGTTTACACGTCAGCTATGACTAGTCACAGCTAGGAAAGGAGGGGGCTATGTCGTGAAACGAGTGTAAGCCACTACTTGGTTAATCACTATGTCGAAATACAGATTTGCTTCAACCAATCAACGAGCAACGTTCACCAGTCTCTGAGACAGAATAAATTAACGGCCATCATGTTCACGCAAGATGGCGGATTAAAACTGAATAAAATTAGGCTGTACGAGCAAAAGACGAAACCGGAGGAAACCAATCAGCTTGCTCCGCCAGGAACCAACCGAAAGCCTTGCTTAAGAATTCATCTACCTATATAATCGGGCGAAATGTTATGCTAAGCACGCAACCAGACACGAAGCCAGAGATACCGACTGACTGAAGAGGAGAGAAGCTGTCACGATTTATTGCTTACCTGAGGGCATCGACCTGCAGCCTACTTCACTAGTCGAGTCAAACTGGCCTTTTTAAAATCTTGGAGGGTAAATATAAATTTACGATAACCTTTAGGAAAATAGGCCTTCAGCAGGTATATAATGGGGGTATTTGTTGTGTGTCATTATACTACCTACACCTGTATATATATATATATATATATATATATATATATATATATATATATATATATATATATATATATATATATATATATATATATTGTTTTAATATGAATATATCAAGTTACTGATTGTAACTTGGGGGAATTAGGTATAATGATTTTATTTCCTAATATGATTGAATAGACGAAGACTAATAGGACTCATACTTCAATCTATTGTCTCCTATACTTCGATCTATTGTCTCATCTAACTCCAACTGCAATATAACCAAAACAGTCCTTGTTAGGACTCAACCTATTGTCTCCTATTACTTCAATCTATTATCTCCGATAAAACCAACTGAAATATAACCAAAACAGTCCTTGTTAGGACTCAATCTATTGTCTCCTATATCTCAATCTATTGTCTCCTATAACTCAATCTATTGTCTCCTATAACTTCAGTGTTATCTCAGATAAAACCAACTGCAATATAACCAAAACAGTCCTTGTTAGGACTCAAGCTATTGCTTCATCTAACTCCAATCTATTGTCTCCTATAACTCCCACCTGATATATCACCAAACAGTCCTCGTCTCATATACTCCTATCATAAGAACATAACGTTATTGTTAGGATATATGTTACCAGCTTGTATAGCACTCGTCAGAGAGGGCCGGGTATATTATAGGGGGAAGAAAATGGTTGTATCACCTAAATGTACATATTATTGGATGTCTTGAATTTATATTATGGGATGTATTCATGTATTGAATGTATTCATGTATTGAATTTATATTATTGATGCATTGAATTTATATTATTGACTGTATCCATGTATTAGTTTATCAGAAAGAATGCTTTGCAAATAGACACCTGTCTTGTCTCGCTATTGCTAAATCATACTGAGCCATGTTGTCATTCATCCTACATGCAAACACTGAGGCACACGCTCATTTCATCCACATTAGAAATAGGTGGGCTTGAGGACAGAAATTAGCCCCTATTTTTGCTTTGTTACAGGTTTCAGTCGTGTCATAAAAACTGAGATCGTATGTTCGAGTCAATCCCGCTGCCTGGAACTCCGCAGGAGCATAGAGGTTGACCAGACTCTACATCTTTGGTCCCCCCTCAGTCTTGGGTGGGCTAAAGGAACGATACTCTGCCGTTGTTGTGTGAACCAAACAAAGAAGAACAGACTTAAGAGAGATGAGTACACATTAGTACCATTTCTGTCAGCATTGTGAGCATAGAAACTGTCAGTGATGAGAAAGTGGCTTAGCACAGCAAGAGACAAAAATAACAGCATAGCTGATAAATGTTATATCCTTAATTAACAGCACAGCTGATATAATTTTTGTTCCTATAATTGGAAAACTTGTTGTCTATATAAATATAAATATTTGTAAAATATATGTAAACTTACAAATTCATTACGTTCCATTTTTTTCAACATTCACCCTTCAGCACAAGAGTAGATAGTGTATATACTAAATAAAATATAAGGAAATTGTATTTTGAACGACTTGTCAATTTTATCATTGTTAAGTAAAAATCTGTTTCCTTGTTTTGTTTAATATCACAGTTAGTTACACAGCAACTGCACGAGCAAGTGAATGTTTGGTGCAAACTTCCTGCATGAAGACCAGCAGCAGAGGTGGCTCCCCGTAATGGGAGAATGATAATAGTCTCTTGTCATTACACGTAGTACAACTAGAGCGTCCGATTGACAGAGTGGTTAGTGCGCTGGTCTCCCGTGGCAAAGGCGCCGGGTTCGAATCACGGTACCGACACGCTCCAGTCTACCTAGCTGTAAATGGGTGCCTGACTCTGCTCTTTGAGTTAGGGAAGGAAAATGCAGCGCGGAAAGGAACTGGCCATCCTACCTCTCGATACCGGACCTATTATGGTGAAGTCTCTAACACATCACTCCCCTACGGTAGTATCTGGTATGGGACTATCTTTGCCTTATTACTAGATTATCTATTTGTCAAACCATTTTTTTTTGTGAATTTCGTCGCCTGGATTTCAGTTGTTATGTCATGTACTTGTACGACATTTCTTTGAGATTACTGAACTCTTATAAACGACATTTAAAACACATTTCCCCCCCCCCCCCTTTTTTTTTCCTTATGCACAAGTGTTGATGTCAACAACAACAAAATTATAATCTCTAGTAATAGTGAAGACTAGACTTGTTGAAATGTCGGGATTGTGGAGGATATGTTTTTAGCAGTTATGCAGACCTGTGTCAAACATTTTTTCACTCGGTTTTTTTTTTTTTTTGATCTTGCTGTAAAACGCTGTAAAAATGTATGTGTATAATGTTAGTATGTATATAGAAAAACATATAGCAGACAGACTTACAGACCGACGGAGGATCGGACGACAAAAGGATGGATGGATGGATGGATGGATGGATGAGTGAATGGATGGGTGGGCAGGTAAGTAAGTAGATAAACTAGGTAGACACACTCAGACAGACAGACAGACAGACAGACAGGCAGGCAGGCAGGCAGGCAGGCAGGCAGGCAGGCAGGCAGGCAGGCAGGCAGACAGACAGACAGACAGACAGACAGACAGACAGACAGACAGATAGATAGATAGATAGATAGATAGATAGATAGATAGATAGATAGATAGATAGATAGATAGATGGATAGATGGATAGATAGATAGATAGATAGATAGATAGATAGATAGATAGATAGATAGATAGATAGATAGATAGATAGATAGATAGATAGATAGATAGATAGATAGATAGATAGATAGATAGATAGATAGATAGATAGATAGATAGATAGATAGATAGATAGACTTTGTCTTGATGGTACTTACTTTCTAAAAGATTGCATAAAGTTCAGCTGTCGATGTTTCATTTAAACTTGATATCGTTCTTTTCAATTGTGATTTTCATCTTTCGGACTAAGACGATTTTCAGCGACGGTTTGTATCTTATTATAAGTTCCACAGTCTGTCTAATTTGTTTCTATTTTGTTATTTCCATTTTATTCCTAGTTATCTGGGATCACTTCTTTTTGCTTATGCTTTAAATTAGAGGCGCCCCATTTTTCACTAGGCCTATATCCGTGTCTTCAAACAAATGTAATTATCTGATTAACCGTCTAACGTATTAATGAATTGATTAGGCATAGGCGTGTCTACTATTACAATAATGTGGCCATCACGTTTGCAATTGAATACGTGTTGAGGATGATTTCTTAAATGATCTGCATGCGAGATACTCGTGACATTGTTTGTCATTGACATTTAATGCGCTACCATACTGGACCTTCCTTGATCTAATTATTTCAATGGGTATCATCTCTTTGCGGTTCATAAATATCATAATGGAACGTTGCTCCTCTATCTAATGTGCTTGTAAATAACGGTAAGGTCATCTTTAAAGAAATTAAACTTCATCCGAATCATAATCAGATGTCTCTGAGAAATTGAAAATCAATCTCGGCTGAATGAAGGACAAACCATCATTCTTCCAATATTCCTCTTCCTCTTGTAACACATGGTTCTCACTTTTCTTCCAATAATCCCTGGCTATATTGGAGATGGCGGCTTTTATAAGTATTTCAACATCTTTTAATTTGAACGTTCTATTTTCTGTTGCTACCTGTTCCTTAATTTTAGCCCATACTAATTCTCTTGGGTTTAAGTGAGAATGGTAAGGAGGTAATCTTAAACATCTGTGACCATGTTCATGGATTGCCTTGTCTATGTGAAATATCTTTGTATGCTGTGTCTTTTTTTACAATTCCAAGTAATTCAGGTTCATGGACATTTCGTTGAATGGAATGTTGTTTATGGTCAACTAAATCTTTATTACATCTTTAATACTTGGTGAAGTAGAAACTTTATCTTCTGGTGCCACAACGTTGTGATATGAGGCATTGTCCATTATCAAACACCACGGTCTATCCAAGGAAGGAAGTACATGATTCACAATCCAATCTTGAAATATCTTGCCATTCATCTCTGCATGGTAATCCCTATTATCTGTGGATTTTGAAACAAATATGAGTTCAGTATTATTTAGAAGCCCATGATGGCTGCTTCCTGGATGTGCAATTATTAGGCGCTGTCCTTTGCTGCTTGGTACTAGTCTCTTAGTTGTTCCATCAGATGATTGCCATTCTCGTTCATTACTGTGGTGCGCATTGATCCAAGTTTCATCTAAATACACAAAATCATAACAATCTCTTCTCATTTCTCTGACCTCGCGTAAATATTTGCTTCTCATTGCAACTATATGAGGCTTCTCACAAATAAGGTTTCTACCACCAACATATTTTCTAAAAGTGAATCCCAAACTCCTAATAGTCCTCCATAGCGTAGATTTGGAAATATCAATGTCATTATTCTTTCTTAACCAAATTTTCAATTTCCTTAAAGTCACTGCCTCATTATTGTGAAACATATTGCAAATTTCTCTGCGGATCAATTCTCTGTTAAATTATCCACCACTCTTGGCCTAATTTTCGTGTGTAAAACACTGGAATTAGACATTTCAGATGTCGCTATCCAGCGGTGCAATGATCGTTTGCTTATCCCCAAGGCGTGAATAGTCCTCTTTTGTGGGTTTGAAATAGAATGATATAGTTTTCCTCCAGTAGCTTCATTGCAGAAATACTTTAAAATCCTATTTGTGATTTGCTGTAATGTCATAAAATGTACTCGCAGACTCATTTTTCCTTCTTAACCACACAATAATTTTTGTAGACACACCTCTGATTGACAATGTGTGCGTTGCACCGGATATAAACTGTTTTATGTTCAAGAAGTGCGATTTCACGCAATTTCACTCAAAAATCATGCCAATTGCTTGATAAACCAAAAATGTGCAAATGAGGTCGTATAATTTACTGTAGACATTTCAATATGTGTGCGTGTGATGTGTGTTGGCAAGTAGGATTTTATATTATATCGCAAAGAAACGAAAATTGAAACAATGGCCGCATTTTAATGAAAAATTTAATTCATAGGGTCTATACCATTTCAAATTCACACACAAAATTTCACTTATATGCGTTATATATTCGCTGAGATATAGCATTTCGAAGTTGGGCAAAGCTAGTGAAACGTGCTATAATAGGAATGGGATTCATCGGACTCTGACTAAACAGCTTGGCGTTCTATATTTTGTCAATGACCTGGTTCCTCAGCCCTATAATCGTAACCGGACGCAAGGCAAAATGAAAGTACAAGACAATAGGTTATAGCAAGTGGGTCTGAAAATAAACACGGAAAAGACAGATTAATAAATGCAGGAAACAATAACAGCATTGCACTTGAAGAAACACCCCTGCAAGAATAGAAGCATTCATTTATCTTGGCAGAAATGTGGGAAGAGTGGAAAGGACAGACAATGATAACAAAATAAGAATATAAAAGGCAAGTAGAGCTATCATTGCTTTGGGAAATTTATGGAGATCAAGTGAAATCAAGCGCAGCATAAAAATCAGCATCTTCAACTCAAACGTCAAGTCAATCCTACTGTATGACTCTAAAACATTGACAGAAAAAAGCTACACCACAAAGATACAGACTGCCATAAATGGGTGCTTGCGTAGAATATAAGAAAACACGGAAAGATGTTTAGGAGATGGCACAGGACATGAAGGCCTTTGCTCCTTGGGAATCTGACAGATGATGATGATGATGAACACAGCTGTGGACTGGCAGTGCTCCGCTGGGGGCGGGTACATAATGTCAGTCGGGTATGAGACGTGTTCTCATACACATAACTTAACAACAGAGACTGCGAGGTCAGCAGGTCAGAGGTGAACGCAAGGGGCGTTCTGATTGGGGCAGTCAAGAAGAGAGCGGGGAGATTTGTGGTCATGATGGCGGACGTGAACTGTCGAGTGCAAGTCGATATTTATTTGTGACAACATAATGCACTTTGTTATCTGGGATTTTCATTAATGTGTTACACTTCACGGACTATGTATATTGTTGTATCTTTGTGGTGACAAGCATTTAAATACATAAGTCAGAGTTGGGAATACTGATAGTGTTGGTTATTCCTTGAATGTGTTTGACTCCACCCCTCTCTCTCTCTCTCGTGTGTAGTATTTCGAGGACTAAGGCATAGGTGTATTTAATACAAAATACTCTGTGTCAGCTGGGGAGCTCGTATTTCGGTCCTCAAGTTTGATTATCTTTTCATATGCTGATGAAAAATAGGAAGTGTAAATTTCCTACTGGTATGAGTTTCAGTGCAGCGCCAGGTCAGAAATCTATTTTGGATCACGTACATCGCAGACCTGTTTGTCATTCACGCAGTTGTCAGGTACTTTTTTTGAATAGTGAGTCACGGGTCACGGATTAGCGATACACAGTGAAGGGTGGTATGCTTTTTGCCCCGAGGCATCTTCACTTCACGAACGGTGTTGCAAGTTTAAAATTTTGGAGGTGTGATAGAGGAGTATAAAGAATTATGTCTTTCATTAAGGATGTAGCGAGAGCGAAAATACAAGGCAGTATTTTTTATTAACAGTACGCTGCCACTTTACATGTGCTATAGCGTATAAGGACATTTGTGGCTCTTTGCAAGTTGAAGCGTCTGACTGGTCAAGAGTAGAGGCCGCTGCAGCGCCGTTTGAAAGCCAACAGTGGGACAGTGTTGCCACTACACAGTGTTTACTGGCTCAGGAGACGACGTACCTGTAGAAATCAAGTGGTTGAGTCTTCTTGTGGAACGGTGTGCATGCCGAACACGGGAACTGGTGCATTACAGTATCAATATTTTACACAGGGTCGTTACGGAGGTTGCCAGAAGCTGAACAGTACCAGATTTACGTTACGATCGTTGCCGTATACAAAACATTGCAGTCCATCATCAAATTCTGTATTGAACTTTTTCTCACGTAGAAGACTGCACTACACCTTTGCAAACGGTGTTAACTTTCATGAACTCGTGAGATGTTATTGGAGTGGAGCCGACAAAACCTCGCTTTGTGCTGACGACGGGCTAGCATACTTTTGTGGTAGAACTTTGATGCGAGGGGACTGACTTTTTGCGTGACATCCCTGTGGTATTTCAGTGAAGACAAGGCACTATCTGGAGACAACCGTGGACTTTGTGCCTTACATGTTAGTGCTAGGACCACTCAGGGGTCATCCTAATGGACAATATTTGTAACTTTATGTAACTTTGTAACGTGTTGTTCGTTGTGGACCATTGGATCATTAGTGACTAGTGTGCTGTGGATATCAACGTCATCATCAGGAACCCAGACCTTCGGAGATCATCAATTTAATTGATTTATAGTTAATTTTCCTAATGTAGTATTATTGTTATTATATATTATTTGACACTTATTTTTCTTCTAGTACCTTTCTACTTTATAATACTATATAATTAGTAATCATTCTCCGGTGACCTCTTTTACATTTGGGTGGTGAATACGTCATCCAGCTGGTGTGGTGTTGCAACATACTACCTTTGGTCACTTCATTGTCTATTGTAGGTTTTTGTTGTGTCTTCGTAGAAGTATAATTTTGGTGTTATTTGGTTGTTGTGTGGGTTTAGGATTTTCTCTTTTGCATTGCGGTAAGAGATTGTGCTAAACTGTTCTTTAGGACTGTTGCTGGGTGAATTGTGTGCTGGAGCACGGGCACATAGAGTTGACCCTATTGGCTGCCCTGCATAATTCACGTTGCACATTTTAGTGTATTAGTGGTGCAGGTCTTGTTTGTTTGCACGGTGTCATATTTGTAATAGTGTCTCTTCGTCATGTTTAATTGGAGTATTCTCTTGTATTTTTCTTACTATCATGTACATACGTTAATTTCCCAAACTCTTGTTTTCATTTGTTAACAGCTACGGTTTGTAATTAGACATCTGCTGCTGTCTGAGTGTATTTTTTTTTCTTATTCCACCGTACTGTTGTGTTCGTTCGTATAGTAAGGTCATCTTAATCACCTTCATTAGGGTCAACATTGTTTGTATTTTTGTTTGTTTTGTCTTAGTGAAGTGTATCTCAATTTCAATTCCAATACCCATAGCAAAAGAGTAGGTTGGGTACTTTTGCTTGTGTAAACGTAGTTCTTTGTTTGGTTGAGAATCACATGTATGTTTATGCCATTAATTATATTGCAGTGAGGTTTGGTTACACTGTTTAAATATTAAGGGTGTCATGGGTACAGCAAGTTGTGCTGTTGAGTAACTTCACATAATAATACGGAATACACCCATTTGTTTGGTACAGTCAGTATTTCTGACTGAGTATTGCATATAATTTTGATTCATTTTCTAGTACAATATCTGATAATTTTCCAGTGAAGAATACTGAACGTTTTTTTTTTTGTACACTGAGTACTGCGTTAAGAAATTTTGATATTATTACATTACATAACGATGGCTAGCCTCTTAGAATTTGTTGATGCTGGTAAAGCGCTAGCATTAACAGGCCCTGCTCTACAGGAATGGGCAGAAAAAAATGGAAAGAAAATCAGGATAGAATGGAACGGTGTGAGGAGAGAGAATTCCAGAAATTGAAGATAGAAGCAGAGAAAGAGATGAAGAAGATAGAAGCAGAGAAAGAGATGAAGAAGATAGAAGCAGAGAAAGAGTTGAAGAAAATTGAAGCTGACAGAGAAATAAATCTGAAGAAGCTAGATAATGAATCCAGGAAGCAGGATTCAGGTGGGAAAGAATTCTCACGTCCCTATAGACTACGGTTACCCAATTTTAATCACGATTTGGACAGCATGGACGTGTACCTGGAACGTTTTGAATCAGAAGTTTTGGCTTGGAAGATAAAGAAGGAAGAATGGCCTGTTCTGCTGGGAAACTTGCTTTCAGGATCTGCGTTAGAAACTGTGTATAGCATCCCTATAGCCGACAGAGCAAATTATGACATAGTCAAGGAGAGGTTGTTAAGGAAATTTCGTCTAACGGCGGAAGGGTATCGGGCTCGTTTCCGAGACGTGAGACCAAGCGTCAATCAAGATTTTGAGGATTTCATTGCAAAAATTACTCAGCTGCTAAATCGATGGATTGAGATGGAAGGTATTACTAGAGACTTCGATGGGCTTTTCGACCTTATGTTACGGGACAAAGTATTATCATCGTGTTCATCTGAGCTTATAGCGTTTTTCCAGGAACGTAAGCCAAAAAAACATCGGTATGATGTCAGAATTAGGACACCAATATGTCACTGCGCATCCAGGAAAGGTCATACACAGGGAAAGTATCACTGAGACTTTTTCAGCGAGTATAGGAAAGATTACTAGAAAACCTTACAATCAACATAGATCAAAGAGTGCCGATAGATTTGGCCCCAGAAGATTTAATTATGATAGACCCTACTTTCGGGGAGACAGATCTCCTGCACGGTATGACAATTATCGGGACCTTAGATCACCGAGGAAGAAATGTAACTATCAGTCTGATAGAAATCAATACAGATATACTGGAGACAGACATGATAGGTACACGCGAAATCAGATCCAGATGGAGGCGCCAAACGAGCAGGAACAAAGACGATTTCGCAAAAGCTCACCTTACCAAAGAAACAAATCCTTTGAGAAAAAGGAGTCAGACCGAGTAGACAAACATTCTCCAAACAACAGTCCAAAAAAGGATAGCAATACTCAGCTACACTGTAGTCTCTGTAAGGGAATAGGACATTTGGCAAAGGTCTGTGCTAATAATTCAGAACGAGCTAATTCGGCTTGCATATTAGAAACCTTTAACAATGAGAATTGCGAAGGGTGTAGGCCATTATTTGAACCAGACGGTAAGCCTATGCTTATCTGTGGTCACACTCTGCCTTGTCTCTCTTCTCTTCAAGAAAATGGTCATTTGGAATTGCATCCAGGATTTGTGCAAAAACAGGAGGTGTCTGTGTTGAGAGACACGGGATGCACAACTATAGGTGTGCGTAGATCCTGCATTGACGACTCATGCTTGATAGGTAAGACAGCAAGATGCGTCACTTTCGGGGGTAACATTGAATATTACCCTCTTGCCATTATTGAGGTGGACACTCCCTTCATATCTGGTAGAGTACAGGCCTGTGTACTCGAAGCACCGATAGCGGATTTGATTGTGGGTAATGTGCAAGGTGTGCAGGAATGTACGCAGATGGACATCAAGAAATGGAGGGACAATCGTGTGCTTATGGCCAATGCGGTGATTACGAGGGCGCAGTCAAAGGCAGATGACGCATTAGAAGCGACGCATCATGAAGCTAAGACATCGGAATTGGTCAAAGGGAGTCAGGATACACAGGTGTCGGACTTTATCCAGCACCAACGGTCGGACGGATCATTGCGTAAATTTTACAATTTTGCCGAGAAAGGGGATGTAAAGTGCACGAAGTTGGCCAGACATTGGTTCGAGCTCAAGAATAATATTCTCACTAGATGTTTCGCTAAGGGAGTACAAACTCAGCGCCAAGTGGTGGTACCGTGTAGTTTTAGAGCAAAAGTGTTAGAGGTTGCACATGACTCCCCTTTCGCGGGACATATGGGTGTGGCTCGAACGCGCCAGAGGGTGCTGTCACAATTTTACTGGCCATTGTTTAGCAAGGACATTAAACTATATTGTAGGTCCTGTAAGATATGCCAACAGATGAGGCATAAAGGCAGAACTCCCAAAGCTCCAGTGCAGGTTACGGACTTGTCAGTCCGACCGTTCCAGAAAGTAGCGATTGATATTGTAGGCCCCCTCTCGGTCACTTCAGACAAGGGATATCGTTTTATTTTAACGATGGTAGATTTATGCACCAGGTGGCCGGAGGCGGTGCCGATGAAGAATATTACTTCACAAGCAGTCGCAGAGGCTTTGCAGATGCTGTTTTGCAGGTTTGGTTTTCCGGAAGAAATATTATCGGATAGGGGCCGTCAGTTCATTTCTAAGGAGATGTCAGAAATCACTGGGCTGTTGGGTATTGCCCAAACATTCACGAGTCCATATCACCCTCAGTCAAACGGAGTTTGCGAGCGTTTTAACGGTGCATTAAAACACATGCTGGCAAAAGTGACCGCAGAATCTCCGCAAGAATGGGATAGGTTACTCCCAGCGGTCCTTTTTGCCTATAGGGAGGCTCCCCAAGAGAGTACAGGATTTTCTCCTTTCGAATTACTGTATGGGGCAAACCCGAGGGGGCCGATGCACATACTGAAGGATTTATTAACTGGAAAATGTGCAAATAGCACCTCAGTTACGAGTTATGAGTATGTAGTCAGCCTCAGAGAACGTATTGTAAAATCTTGTTTGGTGGCACGTGATTGCTTGGCGGGATCGTTAGCACGGTATCGGAAATACGCAAATCGGAACACCAAATTAGTATCTCTGATTCCAGGTGAGGAAGTTTGGCTTCTTTTACCAGCTAAAGAGGATCGCTTGAGTATTACGTGGCAAGGACCATTCAAGGTGGTTAAAAAATTGACAGATGTCGATTACCTAATTTTGGTCCGAAATAAGGAGAAGGTATTTCATGTCAACATGCTGAGACCATATATAGAACGACCTGAGGCATTGAAAGCAGTCACAAGGGCAGCACAGACTGAAGCAACAGTGGCATGTACGGCAGTCATTGATGACACGGGAGACGAAAAAAGGTGAAGGGAATATCCAGTTATCCCTCGTACCCCTGGTTCCTTCAGAGTCATGGAATATGGTGCGGATCAGTGATGACCTAACAGTAGAACAAAAGTCGGAAGTACAAAAGATATTAGCGGAGTTTAAGGATGTCCTCACAGATCTGCCAGGACGAACAGACCTAATTTGTCATGATATCACTCTGACATGCGATCAGCCTATTAGGGTAAAACCGTATCCATTGCCCATGCATTTCAAATCGGCTGTCGAGAGAGAAATTGATGACATGCAACGACTGGGTATCATTTCTCCATCTGATTCACCATATTCTTTTCCAATGGTTGTGGTTCGCAAGAAGAACGGATCTCTTCGTATATGTATTGACTTTCGGAGATTGAACAGCATCACCGTCGTTGACGCTGAACCAATACCTAATCAGGAAGATCTGTTAACACAACTTACCCACGCTACATATTTCAGCAAACTCGATCTGTCTAGAGGCTATTGGCAGGTACCCCTCGTGGAGGCTGCGAAACCTCTAACAGCGTTTAGCACCCCCAAAGGATTATTTCAGTTCAATGTCATGTGCTTTGGCTTAGTGAACGCGCCAGCCACATTTGTGAGGATGATGAGAAGGTTGTTAGGACATCGATCTGATATTATTACTTATATCGACGATATATGTTTGTTTCATGAGTCATGGGAGGATCACATGATTGGGTTGTCTTCCCTATTACAGTGTCTAAGAGAGCATAATTTAACGGCACGGCCGAGTAAAGTTTGCATAGGTTTTAAAGAGTTAAATTTCTTAGGACATACTGTAGGTCATAATCACCTGAAACCTGAAGATGAGACAGTTACAAAAATTTTACAGTTGCAGACACCCAAAACAAAAAAAGCAAGTGAAAAGTCTAATTGGACTTGTGAATTTTTATCACAAGTTCATCCCTCAGTTCTCTTCCATTGCAGCTACACTTACCTCGCTAACGAGTAATGGGATGCCAAATAGGGTCGTGTGGACACAAGATTGCGAGATAGCCTTATCCAAAATCAAGAGGGTGTTCTCTAGGAAACCCATCTTACTGTTGCCAGATTTACGCAAACCCTTTGTTTTGCGGACAGACGCATCTTCTGTAGGAATTGGTGCTTGTTTAATGCAAGACCACCAGAGTACCTTACATCCAGTGATGTATGTGAGTCGTAAGCTGTTGCCGGCTGAGACCAGGTACTCTACGATTGAAAGGGAGTGCTTGGCAATTGTGTGGGCAGTTTCAAAGTTGTCCCGATATTTGATAGGTTCACATTTTGTATTACAGACAGACCATCGACCACTCTCATTTTTACAGTCGTCAAAATCGACAAGCTCAAAATTAACTCGTTGGGCTCTCTTACTACAACAGTACAAGTTTACTGTTTTACCTCTAGAGGGTAAGTTAACGTGGTAGCTGACACTCGTCTCGTTTGTAGAATGCTTGTTTATTTCTTAGTTTTCTGTCCCCAACATGATGTTTAATGCGGAGTATGACACAAGGATGTGCCAATTGCACAAAAAGGGACAATCTTCTTCAAAACTTGCTCTATCATCCCCCGATATTTTGGTGCTTAGGTTTGCACATTTTGTACAGATGAGAGACAAAAACTGAGGATCATTTTTTACAGTCTACATCAAATCCGACAATCGTAGACAAGTCTCAAAATTAACTCATTCGTCTGGGCCTCTCCTTTACTACAAATAGTTTGTTGGGCTCTTAGGTTTGCAAAAAGTGAAATGTAAGGTCACATAAGCCCACACTGTCATCGAGTTGTAGATGGCTTGTTTATTTGCCGGTAGTGTTTTGGTGTTTGTCAAGATGCCCTCCAGACAGACAATCAAAGAAATCAGTCCGCGTATTTGTCTAAAATGAATGTTTATAGTACTTGGCGTCAATAAAAGATGGCGGTTTTTAGTTGATTTTGTTTGAAACGAAGGAATTAAAATGTTTCCAGTTTTCCCCAGGAGCTTGATGTTTTTATTTTTTTGGGATGTTTATTGGTATTATTAAGTCCGCCCCCTCCAGAGGTTTCAAAATAGAAAAAATGAGATTTTTTTTTTTCGCCAAAAGGTGGGGGAGAGTAGTGGTGGATCAACAGTTTGAGATTGCGGGTTAACACAGTCCAGAGAGAGAAAAAAAAAACTTCGTTTTTTTTCCCCAGGGGGGGAGAGTAGATGTCACAGTGTGATGAACACAGCTGTGGACTGGCAGTGCTCCGCTGGGGGCGGGTACATAATGTCAGTCGGGTATGAGACGTGTTCTCATACACATAACTTAACAACAGAGACTGCGAGGTCAGCAGGTCAGAGGTGAACGCAAGGGGCGTTCTGATTGGGGCAGTCAAGAAGAGAGCGGGGAGATTTGTGGTCATGATGGCGGACGTGAACTGTCGAGTGCAAGTCGATATTTATTTGTGACAACATAATGCACTTTGTTATCTGGGATTTTCATTAATGTGTTACACTTCACGGACTATGTATATTGTTGTATCTTTGTGGTGACAAGTATTTAAATACATAAGTCAGAGTTGGGAATACTGATAGTGTTGGTTATTCCTTGAATGTGTTTGACTCCACCCCTCTCTCTCTCTCGTGTGTAGTATTTCGAGGACTAAGGCATAGGTGTATTTAATACAAAATACTCTGTGTCAATGATCAATAAGATATCCGTGTCTTGAAGCCTCAATGTTTTGTTTCTATTCAGCTGACATGGCATTCTTTATTTTTCTGTTCTTGCAAAAGTGATGAGGATGGTTTTTCACGAGCAATTTCTTTGTTTTTCGTTTGTGTATTTAAAAATGGCCAGTAGTGAACTTTTACCTATGGAAAACGCCATTTGGCACCAAAAAACACACACAATTTTTTTTTAATTTAAATACAGCTAAATTATTCTCAAGACAATTTATTTGTAAAGTGTAAGCATGCCTCAAAACCAAAAGAAAAAAAAGTATTTCGAAATTGTTATTTACTTTCTCATATCTCTTGCTGAATCATCCCCTGACAGTATTCCGCGGAACATAAAAGTAACACAAAATCTTTGACTGAGAATCACCTGCCTATACTGACATCCAGCCAGGCAATCTAAACCAGTAACTCTCTGCTGACGGCCTATGCACGATGTGTGATCATAACCTTTCTAAGACTGTGTGAACCGCATGTGGCTACGTGGAAGCCGTGAGTTGCGCTAAGACATGTACCAAAGGCGATATATAAACGTGTTTCAACAAGCTAGGAACTACCTAACTTACTTAGTCGTTCCCCTTCTACCGTGAGGTGTAGAGGAACTACCAATGAGTGTAAATGTGGCACTGATAAAATGACTGCTAAACATCTGGTTCAAAAATGCCCACTATATCAGCAAAATGGAAAGTACACATGGCCGTCACAAGTACCATTCCTTGAAAAACGCTATGGAGATGCAAATAGCCACATGCTGACCCCTGCTTTCTTTGAAAATATTCAAGTAGATGTCTAAAAGTGTACGAAGATACGTGTTTCATGAACCAGCCATTTCCTTAAACTTTAAACTGACTTTCAGGAAGGCGTGTTAAAAAACAAACAAACAAACTGACGTCATGACTCTGTCCAAATGCAAATAACAGAAAACAAAAATAAGGGCTATACATAAAATGTTGTATGAAAGATGGTAATCGTGGAGCAGAAATCCACAAACTGTTTAGAAGTGCCTCTGATGAAGATTACTTGAGTAAGGCTGTTTTGTATCAGGAGACAAAAAGTTTCCATGATGGTTGAGAATCAGTAGAAGATGACGCAATCACGTGGCGACTTTCGATATAATTAAATAATGAAACCCTTAATAATCTAAAAAGAAAAGACTTGCAATGACTGATATTAACTATCCGAGAAATGTCGATGAGCTTGAAATCAACTTTTAAATCATGCCAGAAGAATTTGGCTGAAGTCATTAGCGTACGTGATGCGCCTGCAGAATTTGATCGAAGATTGTTGAATGACGACCAAAAAACGTGCATCGTCAAGAAGTGTGTGGGGATATGAAGAGAAAAAAATATACAATCAACCCTAATTTAATCAACCGCCTTGTTACTTGCCCCTTGTAATTATTTTTTCTGATGGCAAAAAATCAGTATGATGCTGAATGGACGAAGCATTGATGGAATTCGGGGCATCCATAAACGTGTCAACAAATAAGTTAGTTGCATCCCACTTTACAGCACTTCCTTGATGCAGTCTAAATGTCCGTAACTGGCAGAAGCGTTGAGACAGATGCATACCACCTAGGGGAGATTATTTTTATTGGAATAGTACATAAAACTGATCTATATTTTCTAATCCCTCCCTGATATAAACTCTAAATCTGAGAACGTTTTTGTCACATCTCGTATATTTCACATCTACAGCTCAGAGCAACAGACATATATCAGTTTTACAATTGTTATTTAGAACACGCAATAATAATCAAGATCAGCATAACAAATATAACAGACGTAATACCTAACTACAGCCTTTTTTAGCCTAAACAACATCTTGAAGTCCTCTCAATACAGCACAAGCACAAAATTAAGATTATATCAGAGCTGTGTGCTTTCTGTGCTTCTCTATGGGGCAGAATGCTGGAGAGTTACAGTGAAGGAAATGTCGAAATTGTCCTCTTTTCACACAACATGCCTAAGAAAAATTCACCGAATCTTTTGGCCGAATACCATCACCAACCAAGATCTGCTTGCTCGGAGCAAGCAAGAGGACATGCACACCATCATAGCTGGCAGACGCTGGAGCTGGGTTGGCAATGTCCTCAGAAGAGACCCCGATGCCATCACAAGAACAGCTATGCTTTGGACCCCTGAAGGAAAACGAAAGAGAGGCCGACCAAAAACAACTTGGCGGAGGACTGTGGAGGCTGAGATGCAAAGAATGAACCAGAGTTGGGGCACTGTACGAAGGATGGCCGCCGACCGAGCAAAGTGGAATCAATTTGTTGTTGCCCTACAAGACTTCACTAGGCGTGATGGCCACTGACTGCTTTGCTTTGGCGGCTAAGGATCAAAGAAGAAGAAGAATACCTAACTACAGAATATTGAGGAGTTTAAATACTTCAGCAGTATGTTTTATATATATATATATATATATATATATAATATATATATATATATTATATATATATATATATATATATATATATATATATATATATATATATATATATATATATATATACCTGTGTGTGTATCTGCCTCTCGGCCCTCCAAGTAACACAGTCTGCAACACATTCATGCCATCCTCTTGTCCGGTGCCATCCGCTCAAACGTTCCATGTCTTCGTTATTCCTTTCATTTATGTGTTCAGTTCTCTTCTCCGTGTGTTTGTCGATCTTCATCTACATCTCTTACACTGGAGATTCCAAAAAAGACCACCTTGTAATGCTATCAACAGGGTTTTCTTTTTAAGTGCGTGTCTTATTCATCCCTAGCGTCTGCTTCTCATCTCTTGTTCCAGTGGCATCTATCTGGCTCCTGTCATCAATTCCACATTGACGATCTCGTCATGCTTATCAATGCTTCTGTTCGGCATAAACACCGATTCACGTAAGTCTGTTAACTGATTGGTTGTTATTTCTGTTGTTCTCCGTGTTTCACGGCCTTACAATAGGATTCACGTGACATCTGAGTTGAAGAAGCTAATGTTTTAGTGGGACTTGATTTCTTTTGATGTCCATTTTGGTTCCTTGTGCAATGAAAGTACATTTTACCTTTTGTATTCTTATTACGATATCACAGTTTGTCCATTACCTTTGTTTATATTACTGCCAAGACATATGTATAAACCTGCATCTTGAATGTGTCTGTCTTCGATAATTCTTGTTATCGTTTTCTGTACATATTCTCATTATTTTTATTTTGTCCTGTGTATTTTCAGACCACTTGCTGTCATCTCTTGTTAAGTATTTTCATTTTGTCTTCCATCTGATTACGCATATTGTACATAATAACCAGGTCGTAGGCAACATCTAAATCATCAAGATACTTAGTCAGAGTCCACTAATTAAAATTCTCTTGCCTAATGTGAAAATTTTCATAATCCAGACAATAGCCTGGTGAGAAAAAGTGACAACAGCCATTCCTGTCGCACTCCAGTTATTTTCCCAAACGTCTCTATAAGATGTCGTTCACGAAGAATTTTGCATGTCATGTTTCAAACATATAATAATTATAATTCTGTATATATCATGATAATTATTTTTATTTTCGCTCCAAATAGAGCATGAAGCAGGCAGTGCAGCCGGTTTTTCTTGCAGGAGACCTGCACGAAGCATTCATATGTTCTTGTTGTGGTGGTTTCTGTGACAATTTATTTTACACGGTGATATTGACAGCTTCATGCACCAGCCTTGTATAAGTCGCCTTGTACAAATGCCTCTTTCTCTCTCTCTCTCTCTCTCTCTCTCTCTCTCTCTCTCTCTCTCTCTCTCTCCTCTCTCTCTCTCTCTCTCTCTCTCTCTCTCTCTCTCTCTCTCTCTCTCTCTCTCTCTCTCTCTCTCTCTCTCTCTCTCTCTCTCTCTCTCTCTCTCTCTCTCTCTCTCTCTCTCTCTCTCTCTCTCTCTATATATATATATATATATATATATATATATATATATATATATATATATTATATATATATTATATATATATATATATTAATATATATATACAGGTATACCTCGCTTTATTGCGCTTCGCAGATATTGCGCTTTTTTTCAAATTATTCATGTTTATTTATTAGAACGTGCCTTCTTCTTCCGATAGATTTTGGCTCTCTACCAGCAAAAAGATTACGATTCGCTGAAGGCTCAGATGATGAAGATTTGCATTATTTTTAAGCAATAGAGTATTTTTAATTGTACAATACACTAGTCTTTTATTTTTTTATTTTTTTTTTAAGACCTATCGCTATTGCGCACTTAATAGACATAATGTAAACAGGATTTTAGGCTTTTATATGCACTGGGAAGCAAAAGAAAATGGGTATGACCCGCTTTATTGCGATATTCGCTTTATTGCGGTGGTCTAGAACCGAACCCGCAATATCTCCGAGGTATACCTGTATGTATATATATATATATATATATGTATAATTTTATGTGAACGAATGTGTTTGTGTGTGTGTGTTATTACACTTTTGATATAGTGCAAATCTCAAATTTTCATATATCAGCTTTCAATATTGCGGAGTCACAAGTGCATGACAAGGTCACTCTTGGTAGGGAAAGTGCTTTATTGATTTACCTGCTGAAATACCTCACATGAATAAACCTTAGTCCCAGATACCCTATTCCACATCAGGTCTCTTAAGTCGTTTATGTATTTCTTTCCTTACAGAGACCGGGAGAAACCACATTTGATAGCAGGGATAAGAATGTCATTTGCATACAAATGTTAGGTAAGTAGTGGGTGTGCGTCAAAGGCTAGTAATTTTATGAACATTATTAATTTCAATATCGTACTAGTGAAGCAGCATGTTCGCATTAGACACTGGTACAGTACAGTGTACTGAGATATGTCAACGTTGATTGATGCTTAATTCACAGGTGTCACGTGTTTGACGTAAATCTGTGTCACATTATTTCCCTAGTTCAGTACTTAATAGGCGGTTCAGTTTACAAGTTCGAACGTTTGTTTTGTTCTCATGGACGTCAAGATAACACGAACAACATTGCCGAGATCCAATCTTAAAATGTATGATTGAGGGGGGTTTATGCAGTATAAATATGACTGAGGTGGGGGTATAATGCAGTAAAAATATGAGTGAGATGGGTGTACTGCAGTAAAATGTATGAATGAGGAGTGAAACGGCAGTAAAATGCATGAATGAGGAGTGAAACGGCAGTAAAATGTATGACTGAAGTGAGTTCATGTAGAAAATATGAAACGGAAGTGGGCTACTGCGATGAAATGTATGATTATAGTAGTTTATTGTAGTAAAATGTATAATTAAGGCAGGTTAGTGCAGTAAACGGTATGACTAAGGTGGGCTACTGCAGTAAAGTGTATGACTAAGGTGGGCTACTGCAGTAAAGTGTATAATTAAGGTACGTTAGTGAAGTAAACCGTATGACTAAGGTAGGTTACTGCAGTAAAGTGTATGACTAATGTAGGCTACTGCAGTAAAGTGCATGACTAAAGTGGGCTACTGCAATAAAGTGTATGACTAAGGTGGGCTATTGCAGTAAAGTGTATGACTAAAGTGGGCTACTGCAGTAAAGTGTATGACTAAAGTGGGCTACAGCAGTAAAGTGTATGACTAAGGTGGGCTATTGCAGATACGTGTGTGACTAACGTGGGCTACTGCAGTAAAGTGTATGACTAAGGTGGGCTATTGCAGTAAAGTGTATGACTAAGGTGGGCTACTGCAGTAAAGTGTATGACTAAGGTGGGCTACAGCAGTAAAGTATATGACTACGGTGGGCTACTACAGTAAAGTGTATGACTAAAGTGGGCTACTGCAGTAAAGTGTATGACTAAGGTGGGCCACTGCAGTAACGTATGTGACTAAAGTGGGCTATTGCAGTAAAGTGTATGACTAAGGTGGGCTATTGCAGTAAAGTGTATGACTAAAGTGGGCTACTGCAGTAAAGTGTATGACTAAGGTGGGCTACTGCAGTAAAGTGTGTGACTAAGGTGCGCTACTGCAGTAACGTGTATGATTAAGGTGGGCTACTACAGTAAAGTGTATGACTAAAGTGGGCTACTGCAGTAAAGTGTATGACTAAGGTGGGCTACTGCGGTAAAGTGTATGACTAAGGTGGGCTACTGCAGTAAAGTGCATGACTAAAGTGGGCTACTGCAATAAAGTGTATGACTAAGGTGGGCTATTGCAGTAAAGTGTATGACTAAAGTGGGCTACTGCAGTAAAGTGTATGACTAAAGTGGGCTACAGCAGTAAAGTGTATGACTAAGGTGGGCTATTGCAGATACGTGTGTGACTAACGTGGGCTACTGCAGTAAAGTGTATGACTAAGGTGGGCTATTGCAGTAAAGTGTATGACTAAGGTGGGCTACTGCAGTAAAGTGTGTGACTAAAGTGGGCAACTGCAGTGAAGTGTATGACTAACGTGGGCTATTGCAGTAAAGTGTATGACTAAGGTGAGCTACTGCAGTAAAGTGTGTGACTAAGGTGGGCTACTGCAGTAAAGTGTATGCCTAAGGTGGGCTATTGCAGTAAAGTGTGTGACTAAAGTGGGCTACTGCAGTAAAGTTTATGACTAAGGTGGGCTACTGCAGTAAAGTGTATGACTAAAGTGGGCTACTGCAGTAAACTGTATGACTAAAGTGGGCTATTGCAGTAAAGTGTATGACTAAGGTGGGCTACAGCAGTAAAGTGTATGTCTAAAATGGGCTATTGCAGTAAAGTGTATGAGTGAGGTGGGCTACAGCAGTAAAGTGTATGACTAAAGTGGGCTATTGCAGTAAAGTGTATGACTAAAGTGGGCTACAGCAGTAAAGTGTATGACTAAAGTGGGCTATTGCAGTAAAGTGTATGAGTGAGGTGGGCTACAGCAGTAAAGTGTATGACTAAGGTCTGCTACTGCAATAAAGTGTATGACTAAGGTGGGCTACTGCAGTAAAGGGTATGACTAAGGTCTGCTACTGCAATAAAGTGTATGACTAAGGTGGGCTACTGCAGTAAAGGGTATGAGTGAGGTCGGGTACTGCAGTAAAGAGTATGACTATGGTGGGCTTCTGCAATACAGTGTATGATTGAGGTGTGTTACTGTGGTGAAATGTATGGCTGAGTCGTTTACTGCATTAAAAGATCTGATTAAGGCGTATTACTGGAGTAAATGTATGACTCGGGTAGGTTACTGCAGTAAAATATATTACTGAGGTAAGTTGCTTCAATCAAAGGTGTGACTGGGCTGGAGGTGAAAATGTATGAGAAGGTGGGTTACTGCAGTAAAAGTCATGATTGAGGTAGGGGTCCTGCAGTAAAATGTATGACTGAGGAAGGGTATTGCAGTAAAAGTTATGATTGAGGTGGGTCACTGTAGTAAAGTGTATAATAAATATACACTTACATTGGTATATTAAATTTTACTATAGTAGTAGCCTTATTTTATCATAACCGATTTATGTAGAAGTTCCGTCCCTGATGTGTTAGCCTTCTTCTGTTTTTTCCCTGGTGTTCCTTTCGGCATGTTATTTTCTGTTCTGCTTGTTGTAATAGCTTCTTTTCGCCCAAACTGAGGTGGCGACCTATGGATCATCAACACCAGAAACGATTGGCAGTTTCATCCTCCCCAAGGATACTGGACTAATGTTCAACGCGTTCATGTCTCTCTATTTTTCTCTCTCTCTCTCTTTATCTCTCTCTTACACACATCACTGAACCTCAGCTGTGGTTGCCTGGCTGTTTTGTTTGCCAAGTACCAGTTATCCGTAGAAAATATCTTTGCTATATAAGAGAAAATATTATCATAGATCAAGAAACAGAGTGTTCTTTTTTTCCCGTTAACACGGTAATATCAGAATTCAACAACAAAAGTGATAACTCTAGTGAAGATGTTACTTGTTTCACTTTCGTAACTTTACTTGTTAACACTTTTATTAAATTTCAACTGTTACTACTCAGTTAACGCTTTAAAGGTTTTTTTTTTTTAATTTTACCTGTTACTAGTCGTTAACACTTTATTTATTTTTTTTAATTTTACTTGTTACTGGTCGTTGACCCTTTATGGTTTTTTTTTTAAATTTTAACCGTTACTGTTAATTAACACCTTATTTTTTATTTATTTTATATTGTACTTGTTACAGTCAGTTAACACTTTCGTTTTTTGACGCAATATGAGGCAAACCTCTATAGTTAAAAAAAGAACTGAAAACAGAAAAAAAGAGAGAGGACAGTGAAGTAACAGCAGATAGTCCGCTCTAAACTTAGTGATTCCCAACCAGGGTTCCTCGGAATTCTGAGGTTTCGCGAGGCGTTGTATTGGGTTCCGTGATAACCCTGGAATAAAATAAACATTTTGAAATATCTGAGGGATTTTCTTTCAGCGATCATCAATATTGGATTAATTTCCGTAGACTCCCAAATTCGTGATTAGTTTGCTCATGTGGTACGCATGGTTGTCTGGGACAAGACTGATACAACCAGGTGAGTCATGTACCGACAAGAGGACGACTTTTTGGCAAAGAAACAAGTGTCCCTTGTTTAAAGTTGAAGTTCAGGAAATTCTTTTCGTCTATTGACTTCTCAGCAGAATTTTTTTGTCTTTTCTTTTCTTGTCTTTTCTTTGTTGCATGAGTTCTTGGGGCTTTTTTTTTAATATGTTCAAAACACAAAGATCATAGAACAACATAGTTTTTAGTAAGTAGTTCAGTGGATCTCATTTTGCTTCAGCTATTTAAGTACCATAGACCTTCAACGACTTCAAAACAATCCCTTCTGTCTTGTTCTATTCTTCTAAAGCCTTTCCATGAATTCATTATCTCTTTCATGTCTGCCTCCAGTTCTTTTCTCCGTGTATTTTTATTTCTACCTCTCAATGCTGGACCTAGTACAGTGAAGTCTCTAACACTTCACTCCCCTACGGCAGTATATGCTATGGGACAACCTTTTTCTTTACCATTATTAGAGATATGACAGTGATACTCATAATGATGTGTATACCAGTGACTTCACGTGCTATGTTTATTGTACGAGTACATTACGGTCAGTTGCTTTTCGTTTTGAGGTTTTTAAACTTCGCGTGTTTTTGCAATTAACACTTTCACCGAGGTTCTGTCTATGTTTGTTGGAGATTTTCTGAACCCAAAAAACGGAAACAAAAACAAATGGAAAAACAGAGCTTCCAATATCCGAATTACTTCTAAGTTACTAACAAGAAGTAAATAATATATTATTACACACTCAGGTTAAAAATGCATGTGCAGAAAAATGTTGTAAATGCTCAGTTATACAAATACATCCCACTGCTTTAATATCTTCAATTTTATTCTAAGTTTTCCTATAACTGGTACATGATCGGGTATCACCTGTAGCACGTGATGCTCTCCCTACCGGACGAGGTGATTCCTCTGGAATCCCCTTTAAAGTCGTTGTCTTTTTCTAGAAAGTTGTTTTGATTCATGATTGTACAAGGGTTAATACGACGGTAGTTTTCCGTTGCTTGCCGTCAGTTTGTGTATGGTTGTCTCCGCTAGCCTAAAAAAACCCACAAGGCAATGTGGAGGGAAGAGGTTAAAGCGCCTCCATCTCGCTGGTTGTCACATCATAAATCTTCAGAGGTGATTTGATACAGACAGCTGTCCCTCGCAACTGTCCCACCTCGCCCTCAGCGACAACCACCTGTTTTGGTTCACGGCTGATTATTCAGTATTCACAGCTCACCTCTATATCTAGAGGCCATTCAACCATCCACCACCCGGTTGATGTGCCTGGTAGGAAGACAGGTTCCTTCCCCAGGAAGAAGATACCATTGCACGTAGTCAAATATGCAACAACTTTTTCGCTCCATGGAAAACTATTTGAAGATGTCATGAACATAAGCTGATTACTACCTTTATTCTTCTTCTTCACGTACCATGCCTAGTGGCGTAGGAGATCTTGTCTCTCCACAACTTCCTGTCTCCAACACAATGTATCAATTCTGCTGTTGACTTCTTTCCATGTGACGAAGTCAAACTGTCCTGTATTTGCTCTCTTTGTCTTCCCCTACCTCTTTTTCCTTCAATCTTACCTGTTGTTACGATATATCCCAGCTTTCCTCTTCTCATAACATGCCCCAAAAAAATGGATTGCTTCTTTCTACTTGTGAAATAAATTTCCTTTGCGCATTGGCCTCTTTCAGGACATTGTCGTGAAACATTCTAAATCCACATATATAAATTAAAAGGTAAATGTAAAGCCTAACAAATAAATTCAATAAAAGGAAAGAAGAATGGTAAAGAACAGTGTTGTCACAATGACTGTACTCGAAATCCCCTTGTTTTCTACTTCGTCTGCAAATTGTAACGTTTCCACGTTGATAGTAAAGCCTATAGCAGCATACACGCGTTTCCACAACACAATAAAACGTGTACTGCATTTCTAAGAAAACCTTGAGATACGCAAGCTGATTAATGACCTAAATTAATACTAACATTAATTACACTACGTTAACATACACGGAAAGACAGATGAACTTAGGATAGAGAGAGAGGGAGGGCTGAAAGCAGGAACGCATGCAACACGAACACGCGTCTCGCGATACAAAATTAATACCCTCCCCGCGCGAAAGGCCAGAAGCACTAACTTTTTTTCAAATAGACCGTGATAAAAAAACACTACAACTACGAGAGTTAGGTTTAAAAAACCTGAAAAACGCTTATTAGGAAACATGACATTATACTGTTTTATGTCTGAAAGCCTGACAGTACCCAGACACCACATCGTATCGAAGTGAACGGGAGGTAGAAGAAAATGCATATTTTGAACGCAGCCCCTTAGCCCCATTAAACTTATATATTTGGGTTCCTTAGGACTTGCTGACAAAGAATATGTTAAGTGTTACGCAAATAGTCTAGGAATTAACAAATTATAGCCAAAAGAAAACAGTGAGGGTGTCAGACAACACCAAAAAATAATCGCACAGTGGCATGTTTTGAAACCACTATTTTACGGGAAATGGGCCACCATGTAAAATCCTATTTGATTGGATAGAAGTAAATGTAAGGCTAAACACGATTAGTCGGGCTACAAATACTAATTTTTTGTTGTTAGGGAAACGTGAGTAGGGGTACTTTTTTTGAAAAGCTGTGTAAACATGGCCCGATTGGTTAGACCCGCCAATATAGACAATTAAGAGCGTCAGTTCAGTGCCACATTTTCAAATAAACTTACTAAGAAACAGTGCGTTGAGATCCAGATCATATTTTTATAAATAAAAGTCTGGGACAGAGGCAGATCGGAATCTGTGCCATTATTCATCGCCAGTCAACGTATCTGTGTAATATTTCCATGAATTGTGGTAAGCTTGATATATTCAATATCTTTTTAATGAAAATTGAATGTAAATTGATAATTTATGTCTGTATATGTGTGTGGTTCAGTAGCAAACATGAGGCAAGGCCTAAATCTTGCTCCAACCTGAACAGGAGGTGTCGGAGAAAAGTAAAACTGCATGGAATTGCCAAACAGTACACTGACACCTATCTTATTGACTAGAAGGAACTAATGCTGGAATTGCAGAGGCGTAGTAACCATTTAGGAGGAGAATACTGGTGTAAATTGTTTCAGATGAAGCTAGCAGTTGGCCTAACGCTCTGAACTCAGTGTTTGTTATGTATTGTGTTCAGTCTGGAAATAGATTATAAATTAGTTATGAAGTAGGAGGTACAACCTTCTTGTTTCAGGGACTGTGGTCCTAGTTATTGAAGCAGCACCTGGTCTGAGTTTTGCTGAATCCAGAGGCTGACAGCATACTCCTTGGTCCAGATAGCAACCAGTGAGGTGTCTCCAGAACACAGTGAAGCAATCGAGCAGAGGAGTCTTTTCCTGCCGCCATCACGAAAGATAAGCTTCTGTGGCCAGAGGAGCTCAACATTATGTGCCCCCTCAAAAATTAACATTTTAGTAAACACAGAGGGACAATTAATTGGTTCAAATGACAGGAACTGTGAACTTTTCCCAATACTATTTCCCCGATAATCAAACACTTGAAGTCATGATGAAAAACAACAACCAAGCTTGAACAAAACCAGTATTACCTCATATTACTACTGCACAAATTACACACATAGAATAATAATAATAAACTATGTCAATAAAAAGTTCATATATATATAAACTGTGTACATAATACTTGTAATTACATTTGATTGTGATTCTTGGTTCACTGTGTAGTTGAATCAGGATACCCATTATTGAAATAATTAATACATATATTTTTAAACTTAAACACTTGACTCATTTAAGATAGTCTTATAGAGTGTTATATGTGTGTGAGTGTCACAGTGTTGTAAGTGTTGTGGAATAAATTAAATTGTTTATCTGTCTGTTGTTGTTGTGACTTACACTTCATCATTTTCATAACCCTAGACATGTAACATAGTCATCACAATATTCCAGAATAATTCTGACTGAGGTATAAATGTGGTAGCAAGTAAGGTCATTTGTAATACACCACACTTATTAGATACAGATACCTTCACAGCTGATCTCAGTCAGTACACTAAGTCCCCTATAAATATTTATAACATCCCACTTTACCACAGACATCCTCATTACTCCTTTTGGCTTTTTGGTTTACCCCAAGCTTTAAATAATAACCGAATCATCAAGAACAGATTGTGAATCATAACACAATCCTGGACTGTGTTCTTGACGTGGTCCACTTCCCAATAAAACCCTACTCATAATACAAATGAAAAAAACTAACCATGTCCGTTACTTTTAGCAAAAATCCAATTAGAGTTAAATTCAAATAAATAAATCACTTAATTTTTCTTTTCTGTTGTCTGGTGTCATCCTTTATGTCCAACGAGTGCCTGTGAATTACCTTTATTTATTTACTTAATCAATAAAATTCAAACAATCTCAAATTCTCATAATATTAAATTCTCAAAGTCAAGTTCTATTATACTGCAAGCAAGTAATGTAGTTTAAGTGTAAGTCTCAAAGGTCTATTTTTATGGTAGCTTGCAAGCAATATCGTTTCAGTGTAAGTCTCAAAAGTCTAGTTATATATTGTAGCAAGCAATGTCGTTTTAGTAAGTCTCAAAATTTAGTTATATATTGTAGCAAACAATGTCGTTTTATTCTCAAAGTCTAGTTATGACACAAGAAATATTTTTTTTTTCATGTTTTCACTATTAAGGCTTGGTGGTATTGCAAACTCCAGATATTATGTGGGAACATTATTTGACCACTGAAGATGGTGGCGACTGGTTAATGTTTGAAGAATAGGTGATAGGCCTAAGAAAATATCAACTTGAATCATTTGATTTCCATTGGATCAGGATAAAAGATGGTAGTACTGCGAATGTATATAATACTGACATAATTGATGCTATGTGAATAGACGGAATTATCTGAGGTTTTATGACAAAAGGATTGGACGTTTTGACGGAGCTCATAATTTATTGACTATAGATATTCGGTATTGTAAATGAATTTTGTATTTTGGTGGACGCGAGGATTTACCACGTGTTGGTTTAAAGGATATATTATTGAATGTACGAGGATATTACCGCACTGTGGTTGAAGTCCACGTATGTTGTTATAGCCGTTGGAGATGTTTAAGGGATTGAGCTATTATTGCTCCAGTATTTTGTTTTACAATGTTAATATATGTATAATGGCGGTACTGAGACTGCGTTATAAATGGTTGGAATGTACATTTATAACATCATGGTGTGGTTTGTGCGGATGGTGTATACAGTTTCCTTCCTTGTCATGGGTTTTTTGTTATCCTTGGGTGTGTGTAAAGGGAGGCCCGTTGGAAGTGCATGGACGGATGGGTGTGTCACTGCATAGTATGCATGATAACAGTCTTCTTTTAATTACAAATGTCAATGTATCTGAACTTACACAGTTTCTTTTATCAGGACTAAATGCGTCGATGATGGTGGTTGACAACTCATTTCTACGGCTATATTTATACTACCTAGCTGCGTTTCGTGAGGTTTAATGGGTACTCGAGATATGTATGACGACCATAATCCTGTTCGTATGGAGATGACTTGTGCCGTATGTCTCGGGATCGCTACGTGCTCTACCAGTTTTTCATGATTTCCCCAACCGTTTATAACAACATTGTCGCGGAATTTGCCTCCTCTATATAGCAGTAGTGGTCCAACAGTGGCCAAAACTCAAGAGTGTCTAATATGGGCCTTCAAATGTGTCTACCTTCGCACAAGATTACACTTGGCAGAGTTGTAGATAGAAGGATAATGATGCTTCTATCTCAAGGGAGTTTTCATAAGATATTTCCGAAGTCAAGAACAATGCTGCATTGGCAGGGCAATTGTTAACTTATATATCGGCCCGCCGCCTTTTATGAAGAATTAAGCAATTATTACTTTCAGCTCTTTCAAGCCCCCACCCTGATTTACTCGGTGGAATTCTTCTTACTGTGGTATAGCTGTGTTTCGAGTGTATTTTGTAAATTGACTGAGACAAACATGACGTTAAATTTGTATATTTACAAACAACAGATTTAATAGTCATTTAAGTTTTAACAAGGTTTTAAAGAAATGAATAATTATTTATAAAAAAGTTTATCATTACTGTTGTGATGGAAGGTTAGTTTTTTAAAGGAGGTCACTTGGCAGCTTGTCTTGGTTACTTAGTTGTCAGTGACAGTCCTGCTCCTTCTTGGTAGACCGATCACACTCGTCGCTGGTCAAGGTTGTAGGGCATAGCACGTTCACAGAAGTGTCAGGGAGTGTCTACGAAGTTGGTCCCTCGTCTTAAACCTCAGGCCACTTTTCCCTTCTTGTTCCAGAAATAGTACCCTCAACTGGCACCACCAACAACTATGGTAAAAGAATAGAAACAAAATGCTCTCCTGAGTATTGCGTTTTCCGACACATAGTTATGGGTCCCTTTCTCCTATTCTACCATCGTATCTACCTCAGACTTTACCCTCGGTGAGAATTAAACTTAATCCCTCGAAAGAAAACTTTCTTTACATTTAAATTGAATAGCGTTATATTTACTTTACATTCAAATGAAAAGGTTAATTGTATAGATAGAATATGTTTACATTAACATCTACACTGATTGGAAAGCGTTCACAATATACGAGAGATTGAATATGTTTTCATTTACATCTACACTGATTGAAAAGCTTTGAAACTTTCATTAATTTTAAAGTGCATATGTTTAAATAGACATTTACACTGGTTTGAAAATGAAATATTATAATTACAATGTACATCATTTCTTTCATCTTTCCCTTCCTGCTCCATATGGAACTTGGGACTACCTATGCTTTTTAGTTCTCTTTAAGAAACTAGCAATAAAGCAGTCACCAGCCCTTGCAGTGGTGGTTCATGAATTCATCATTCTATATGATGAGGTTGCCAGCCTCAAATGACTTGGACATCCACTAGCACTTTTCACATATTAATATTCACATGGCAATATATACATATTAGTTCACATGTTAGTAATGAAAAATATAGAATGTAAAATGCACAGCTTACGCTAATCTTGGCTCACAGTTTGTTCAGAGAAGTAGGTTTAAGGCACTGGCAGATGGCTTTTTTCACGTGTCTTGGGGGTCGTTATGTTAGCACTAAACTCCCACTATGACTCCGTGTTTCAGTTTCCTCAAATGCCGGTCTTCCTTATTAAAATGGTTTTCCTGGGCTCTTTAAGTCTTTCAAGATGTTCTACAAAGTCCGGTCTGATAAAGAGAATTCTGAATTCTAACCCTGGCAGTCTGGTTTCGTCTTGCAAGCGATCCTCACAGTCAATTTTCACTGTGTTTTAAAACTGTAAAAAGGTCAGGTTATATTGCCTGTTATCCCACGCATTTGTTTTGTTACGATGCTAAGAAACCTCCAATCGTTTCAAACATGGTGTTTAGTGGGGTAATTTCAAAATTGTTTCCGCCTGAAATAATATGCGTGATGCAAAAGGTCACGTCTCCCATATATGGAATGAAAACATCCGATCCTCTATCGGCAATGTTTACAAATAACTTATTATTGCTTTAATATAAAGTAGTAGTCTTTGAAAGGTGATGTCATGAATGTCTGTCCAAAATGTGTCGCACAGACGAGTAATCTCGTTATCTGTCGCTTGAGCACACACACAATCCGTCACTGTACCATCTTGGCAAAGAACGAACGCACTCTTGCCTTATCAGCGATTAAACAAATGCGCTGGGCGATTTTTGTGTTAATCTGTAGTCTAATGTCGGCCACTCCCGAGATTAACCACCATGGTTGTCGGCTAATATTATCTTATCAGTTCCTTCCCATATCAAAGAGAAAAACAGGTAAGCAAACAAACATGACGACCTATCGCTGAGAGGAGTGTAAGAATGTTAGAAAATACAAAATATCTGCTACATAGCAGAGAAAGACAGAGGTGCCGACCATGAAAAGCATGTAATAAGTCAGTACAACAAATGTAAGTAAGTCTCAATGTCTAGTTATAATATACGGTAGCAAGCAATGTCGTTTTAGTAAATCTCAAAGTTATATATTGTAGCAAGGTAATGTCGTTATAGTAAGTCTCAAAGTTTTTTTCCATTGTAGCAGTAATGTCATTTTAGTAGTTCTATTTAAGTCATTTACTATAAAAATCAAATCATTAGAGTGTTCAATTTTTGACTGACCCTGAAAGGACCTTGGAACAGGACATGAAACAAAAGCTTATGTTAACTCCTTTCTTGCTCCTAAGACAACTACTCCCCCAGGGGATGGGGGAAGGAGGCGCCATGAATAATACGTGGTCAGTGTTGATGACATAGAACGCATGTCCTAGAGGAAATTGCACAGTTTTGATAACATAAACGCATTTCCTAGAAGGAACTGCACAACTTTGATAACATAATCGCATGTTCTAGAGAACCCTGTACTAAGAAAATAACGAAACAAATACTCTCACTGTATATTTATGCCAAGCCTTCAATGTCCTGCGCCATCAATTACATTTCTTTATAATTTTGATGAATAAATTGTTATGTCCATTATGTGGAATATTTTCATCCATATTGTAAACAAATTTTCTTTTGAGAATTTTTTTATCCCGCTCGTCGCTGGTCAAGGTTGTCGCGTTTCCCAGAAATGTCAAGGAGAGTCTACAAAGTTGGTCCTTCGTCTTAAAGCGTAGGGCACTTGTCCCTTCTTGTTCCAGAGATAGTACTTTCTGCTGTTACCAACAGTAACTGTGATAAGGAATAGAAACGAAACGCTCTGCTGAGTTTTGCGTTTCTCGACACATACTTATGTGTCCCCTTTCCTCTATTATACCATCCCATTTATCTCAGAATTTACCCTTGATGAGAATAAAATTTAATCCTTCGGGATAAAACTTTCTTTACATTTAAACTGGATAGCTTTAGCTTTACATTACATTTAAATGAAAAGGTTAACAGTACAGAAAGAATATGTTTACATTTACATTTCCACTGATTGAAAAGTGTTCAAAATATAAATTGAATATGTTCTCATTTATGTTTACACTGATGTGAAAAGTTTGAAATTTCCATAAATTGTAAAGTGCATATGTTAACTTCGACATTTATACTGGTTTGAAACTGTAAGTATTATAATTAGAATGTACATCATTTCTTCATCGTTTCCTCCCTACTCCATATGGAACTCGGGACTACTTTATGCTTTTAGTTCTCTTTACGAAACTAGCAATAAAGCAATCACTAGCCCGTGCAGTGGTGGTTCATGAATAATCATTATATACGCTGAGGTTGCCAGCCTCAAATGACTGGGACATCCACTAGCGATTTTCACATATTAAAATTTACTTGGTAATATACATATTTATGTTAGTTCAATACAATATTGAATGTAAAATCACAACTTACGCCATCCTGGCGCACATACATTTTGCTCAGATGAATAAAAGGCACAGGCAATTGCCTCATTACACGTGTAATTGGGGTCGTTAATTTGAACTTTAATTCCCTTTCTGACTGTGTGTGTTTCCTTCAGTTTCCTCAGACAGCGGCTTTCCTTATTAAAATGATAGAGATTTCCTGGGCTGAATTGTAAGTCCTGATAAATACTCCAATAAAATGTGTCTGGTCTGATAAATGGAAATTCTGAATTCTAACTGGCACGTCTGGTGTCTTTGGCAAGCGTGAATCTCGTAGTGAAATAACTACTGAAATGTGTCAGGTTATATTCACTGCCTTACCCCACCCTGTTTGTCATGGAGCACAAATGATCAGCCAATCTGATGTGAATATTTTGCATGACTCATCTAGTGCAAAATTTCAAACATTACTTTTTCTGAAAATGGGCTGTAAACATCCGATTGCTGGCAGGCGAACGTACAGACATATCGGTAACCTCACACGACAATGTGTGTAAGATGTAAGAAATTATTACTTTCGCTAAAGTAATGTCTTTGTAACAAGGTGTACCTGAAACGATTATGTCATGTTTGACTGTCCAGAATGTGTCGCACAGACGATTAATCTCTTATCTGCCGCGCACCCGGGCCTAATCTTAGCAAAGCTTTGCCGCACCCTGGCAAACGCGATGTATTATCACCAATAAGGGGTGTCAGATATTTGAACAAACAAGCTCTCTGCTGCACAGCAAACAGAAAGAAAAGGGTGCGACTCGGAAACAAAATCGCAATGAAATCAGTACAAAAATATAACTGATATTGCCGTAGTGAAAGAGAGATCGGAAAAAGGACGCACTAAAATCCATCTTGTGACAAGCGTCCGGGTTGTAGACTGGTAGAGTTTATGCTTTATGAGACGAAGAAATCGGGTTCAAAACTAGGTCGCGTCACGAACTAGTGATTGTACTGAAAAAAATATATCTTTCACTCATTTCCTGATCTCATTTTAAGTAGGATAAATTTAAACTTGACACTTTCTTAAAGCTCGTCTTCCTTAGTCCATTGCATTCTATGTGTTCCTGTTACTGATATGTGATCGCTGCTGCAGTTTTCACAGATTTCTAAATCTCTTGCCTATCAGTATGTCGTTAATTTGGTTATAAACATTGTTTCCTTGAATTTTCCTTGTTCAAATGCGTCTGGGATATTGTTTAAAACTAGTGGTTTCCTACTCTAGTACCATGTATTCTGTACCAGTTTCTTCTTGGAACATTAACCACTGACAAAGCAATCAGTGGCTTCGACGCCTAATGTAGTCTTGTAGGGCAGCAACAAACTGTCCCCTGTTTGCTCGATCAGTGGACATAATTCGTGCAGTGCCCCAACTCTGGTTCATTCTTTTCAACTCGGCCTCAACGATTCTCATCCAAGTTGTTTTTGGTCTGCCTCTTTTGCCTTAGTTCTGGTCCATAGTAAAGCAGTTGGTAGAGTTGGGCAAGGTACCGGATACCCCATCAAGCAACCAAAAAGAAAAACAATTCATATACTGTAATATAAACGATAATGACTGAAGCATTGCATATTTAAAGGACGATTCCATAATGGGTGTTTAGACTATCACATGCTACAATAGTATACTTACTTACTTAGTCGTTTCTCTTTAACCCTGCGGTACAGAAATTTGCCAGAGAGGGCGCCACACTATCTTATCGGCTGTCTTCCTCCTGACGTGATTCCAATCAAGTCCTCTGTCCTTCAGAGATTGTCTGATGTTGTCCTCCTAGCGAACTATGGGTCGTCCTGGAGGTCTGGATACCTGGTTCTTGGTTTCTCATATTTATCGTGGCAGCCGATCTTCTCTCATTCTACAATAATACAAATATATAAATTAAAAAATAATATGGTATGAAATCAGTTTTACAAGTTAACGGTACACATGAAACAAGGGACGTTTCTGGTTTTACCCTTCGTCAGCCACAGTTACGACCAGGTGACAAGGACAAGAACTACATATAGGTACTACAAAAATCTATGATGATGAGGAAAACACCAAATAGCGATACAAGCAGATGGAACAACGGTGATGAGCGAACCGATAACAATGATAATGCAAAAAAATCGTAAAACCAGAAAGACATGTCGAAACAAGAAACTAAATAATCAACGAATCGAAGACAGAAATGAACAACACTTATTAAAACACGTAAAAAATCACTTAGCTGGATCCAAGAAAGAAACATTCAAGATGGCTGAGAAAAAAAAGGCGTCATACGGAAGTGACATATGAGCTAGTGACGGCTAAGAAAAGATAATTAAGGAAACGAAACGAACCAAAGCAAAAACAAAGATAGGTAGGAAAATAACGACAGAAGAAATAAAGTATGAAGGAGAGACAGAAGCCACCAGAATTATGCAAAATGATGCTGGACATTAAGGCCAGCAGGAGATAAAACGCCGATTTGAAAAAAGAGACGATTCTCCAACGAGAAGCGAGTTCGGTCATCACCGACACATGAAAGGAGGGCAGTATCATGAATATCAGAGTTACCTGAATGGTCAGGACTATTGAAATGAAGGGCCACCGGTAAAGGTTTGCCATGATAGATGTCATTCAAGTGCTCACGAAACCTATCTGCCAAACGTCTGCCAGTTTCACCAATATAGGTAATGTCACACCTCTTGCAGATGATAGCATAAATCAGGTTTCTGGATTCGCACGTGAAAGACTCCCCAATGGCAAATTTACCGTTCGGAAAAGAAACTAAGTTTGGAGTACAAAAGGACAGGTCTTACATCTGCGGCGTTGGCATGGTTTAGTACCAAAGTGAGATGGACTGGTTTGTCTCAAGCGACTGTGTACAAGAATATTCCAAAAACTCTTATCCTTACGATATTCCACCAAAGGGGTATCACGAAACAACTCTCTGGTATCAGGATCAGAGAGGAGAATAGGCAAATGACGAAACAGAATTTTTTTCACCGCCAAACAGTGAGAGTGGAATGAGGGTGGAAAGTTAAGACAAGTTTGAGTCCGTCAGATGTAGTAGTAGGTTTTAGATAGCAAAATACTCGATCGATTTCAGGCGGTGGCGTTTCAGGCGGCGGTGTATTTTTATATAGCGATATATTTTAGCGGCGGGGCTTCCTCTGACGATCAGACGTATGACTTTTTATATAGTAATATACGATAATGGTGTTTGTTTATACAATATATATAAAAAATATAAAAAATCGATAATGACGGAAAATTTAAAAAATCGATAATGTTGGGTTACTAAGAGGGTTTTTGAAGTGCCTTTTTTGGGCTGGCGTGGGTGATGATGTAGCTGGCGGGGTGGGTTAGGGTGGATTTTTGTGTGATGTGGTAGTGTATTGGTGTGTTTGTTTAGACATATATACACACATATATATATACATTCATATATACGGAGATGTGGTGACGTTGTCAGGATGCATCTGTGGTGACGGAGGCTTAGGTTACTAAGGGGTTTTTTAAGGGAACGGGTATTGCTTTTTGGCTGGCGGTGATGCCTCATGGGTGTGTGCTGGGGTGTAGCTGGTGGATGTATGTATGACGCAGGAGTGACGTGTTAGATAGAAGTATATAGTTAATGATCTCTTTTAAAAGAATACTTGAGTAAAGAGGAAAATATAAAAATCGATAATGTTGGATTAGGTTACTAAGAGGTTTTTTGAAGTGCCTTTTTTGTGTTGGCGTGTGTGCTGATGTATGTTGTAGGGGTAGCTGGCGGGGTGGGTTAGGGTGGATTTTTGTGTGAAGTATTGTGTTGATAGTGTATCGATGTGTTTGTTTATACATGTATACAATATATGTATAAAAAATATAAAAAATCGATAATGTTGGGTTACTAAGAGGGTTTTTGAAGTGTCTTTTTTGGGCTGGCGTGGGTGACGATGTAGCTGGTGGGTTAGGGTGGATTTTTGTGTGATGTTGGGTGTGTTTGTTTAGACATATAGACATACATATATACATTCATATATACAGAGATGTGATGATGTTGTCAGGATGCATCTGTGGTGATGGCGACTTAGGTTACTAAGGTTTTTTTTTAAGGGAACGGGTATTGTTTTTTGACTGGCGGTGATGACTCATGGGTGTGTGTTGGGGTGTAGCTGGTGGTTGTATGTATGACGCAGGAGTGAACTGTTAGATAGAAGTATATAGTTAATGATCTCTTTTAAAAGAATACTTGAGTTAAAGAGGAAAATATAAAAATCGATAACGGGGACTTAGGTTACTAATGGATTTTTTAAGGAAGCGGGTATTGTTTTTGTGCGAGGGGGAGGATGACGATGTATAGTGGGGTGTGTTGGGGTATGGGTTATTGTGTGCGTGTATTTTAATTGTTGTATATATATATATATATATATATATATATATATATATATATATATATATATATGGGAGTGAAGTGTTAGAGACCTAGGTCTACCATCGAAAGTGCGACACGGTATTGTTGTGTATTATTTATTTTACATATAGACATATTTTACAACAGTTATACGAACAGTTAGACGATAGACTTAGATAATAAGAAGACGATATATTTAGACTTTTAGACAATAGGAAGACGATAGTTAGACTATATATACATATAATAGGGAGATATATTTAGACAATAGGAAGACGATAGTTAGACGATATATACATATAATAGGGAGATATATTTAGACAATAGGAAGACGCTATATACAGAGACATACAAACAGTTATACAAACAGTTATACAAACAGTTATACAAACAGTTATACGAACTGTTAGACGAACATTTAGACAAACAGTTAGACGATATAGGTAACAAAAAAGCGTTTTAGTTAATATAGTTTTATATTCAATAGTGTTTTTGAATTAGCAAACAGGAGTATATATAGTATTTTTTACAAAATGGACATTGATATTTTATCAAATGAATATACAATTATATGGTGTAATTTTTTAACGTAATACATTTTCACATAGTGATATGTACAATTGAAAAATAATTATATGGTGTATTTTTTAACATTATCAAACATTTTCACATATGAATGTACAATAATACATATTTATATAGGTAGATGTATGTTCAAAATATACAATATCACAGGGGTACAGGCCAGACCTTGAGGGGTGTCGTCACATTGTCGTCATATTGTCGTCACCTCGTAAGAAATATTTTATGTGTAGAGACAGTTTAAATGTTGAGGTGTGATGTGGTATGGTTTTGGAGGTGGAGGAATTGTGTGCTCTGAACCCGATATTTTTCCCACCCTGTGCCTGTTGTGTGTTGAGGACGTCTAGGAATGTGTGTTTGTCTACTTTGTTGTGGTGTTTGTTCAAGCGATTGAGTGGTTTTGAATATGATATAGATAGAAGGATGTGGACGGGATTGCTTCAACATAATATTTTGTATTGGGTCTGTTTAATTGTGCGTTTGTGATAATATCGCTGTCGTGTAAGTTTGAGACAAAAGATTTGAAATCTGTAAGATTTTTGACTAAGTGGGGTTGGTCTAACACACAACTATTATTATTTGAGGCATGAAATAAGCGTAATTCGTTTGTTTCTCTGTGTCTCAAAACTACGTGGTGACTGAAGTTAATCTTGAATCTTTTTGTCTGTTGTGTAAAGACAGGATGCAAAAGACTTTCCCATTCAATTCTTTGGTTATTATGGAAAAAAGTGAAAGTCGATAAATATTTGTGGATGTTAGCGTGTGTTTTAATGGCGTCCCAGTTATCAGTGTAGATTTGTTTTATATCATCCTGTAGGTCTTGTAAGCTGTCTTCTTCAGCCGTCAAGCGGGGTTTTTTTATATGGGGTTGGGTATTGGTCATTGGGCGTTTCTTGGTCTGACCTTTTTTTGGTGGGTGAGATGGGGTGGAACTTATTGAATAGGGGGCTCTTGGTAGTGTGGAAGTTGTTGTGGTGGAAGAGGCCGCCATAGCGGCTGAGTCTGACTGGGGATTCGGTGCTGTTGATGGGGCATCTGGTAGTATTGTCTGTGGGTTCGCCGAGTCTGGTGTTACTGTGACACCTGTTGTTGTTGGTGTTGGGGTGGTGTCTGCTGTCGGGTTCTGCGTTGAGGTAGAAAGCTGGGTAGGGATAGCGGTGTGTTGGTGTTTTCTGTGGATGCGTAGATTGTCACGACGAGTAAATTGTTTCCCACAAATGTCACAGCTAAAACCGGGCATTGAGTGCCTGGTCTTGCTGTGTCGTAATAGGTCGGCGCGCCTCGTGAAGGTCTCCCCACATCTGCTACATAACAGCTTGGTTTGTGCCATTGACGTGTCTGTTTGTGCTGAGCTGGACCCATGTTTATTCTCTATGTGACGTTTCAGCGTATCGGGTCTTGTAAATACTATGCCACAGTCAGGACACTCGTGATTGGGGCGGTCGTGTGCTGTGGTCATATGGCGAGTAAGATCATGACCTCGCTTGAAAACAGACTGGCAGCGTAAACAAGCATAGCCCCGCTGTTGAGTTGACTCCATCTGGGAAAAGATGAACAAAAAGACGTTACTTACACATAAAATTAAATACATGTAATGAGAGAGAGAGAGAGAGAGAGAGAGAGAGAGAGAGAAAGAGAAAGAGAGAGAGAGAAAGAGAAAGAGACAAAGAGAGATCGCATAAACAGGTAAATAAAACACAGTCTTATTTTTTTTTATTCTGTTATCAAAGGAAAGAGGTGTTAACATATCAGAATGGTCCCCGCGCAGGCTGTGACAAAGATATTGATTTAAAACCCAGCCCGTTCGCGAGACAGCACCGAGTTGACCTGTCCTTTTTTTTAAAATAACGAAAATATAAGTATTTATTAAAGTGTATGTTAGTTTCAATCATGGTTATGGCAAGGTGACTTAATGTAATATGTTGATTGTATTATCTCTATCTTTTTCCGTGTGTAGTTCAGTATTGTTTTAAAAGCCAAAAAACGCTATTTTCTAAACTATTATGTTGTCTAATTTTCACTGGCTGGTTAGGTAGTTTGTAGTGACTCGGGTCCTTAGTTATTTTTAACGTTATATGTTTGTAGTTACTATGAGAAGTTCTTTATAGAAGCAGCTTGTGAGTACAGAAATACGAATCGAGCGCATGTGTTGTGGAATCAAATCAATTTATCGATCTACCCAAACATCTTTGCGCTACATCCAAGCAAGTATTTGAAATAGACTATTACTCTATACAAGTTTAGAGTGTTGTTATCAGAAAGTATTATAAGTTTTAAGTATCACGGATAATTTTTCAAAACCCAAATATAATTTGCTTTCGCACGAGTTTAACAATAGACGAGAAACGTAGATAAGGTTTAAACTAAGGAATTTTTCTCGTTATACCCACCACATAAAAAATAAGTCGGATAATTCTTAACTTAGCTAAACCATACACACATGTAAGAATTTAACAAACAACTATTATTAAAATACCTATTAGCCTAGACATATTAACTTTGAAACAGCCTTTACCAACACTGGCTAGCGAAAAAGCGAATACACAGACATGTCTTTTAAATAGAAAACAGATATTTAATACAACACACGGATAAGGAATAATAAGTTAGTCTCGGAGTTAACATCTTAACAAAACACACAGATAAAAACAACAGAGATATTTATTTATATTTAACACCTTAATACAAAAACACGAAGACCGAAAACATAAACGAAAACAAACGAATACAACCAAAACAGATATTTTTAAAGATATTTATTGTATATAGCCTACTGAAAACAGCTATATAAAATATTTATTTTTTATGTGTAAAATATATATTTTAACTCCCTATTATTATTTTTATATTATTATAGGAAAAAAAAAACAGACGAATACAAACATATACATATACCGAGTTTACATTTAGAACTTTGTATAGGGTTTTCTTCCAGTCTCTGAGTGTTAAGAAAATACGCCTAGGAAAACACAAACACATACCCAGATATTTTTCCACAGAATACCCTTAAAAAGACACAGACATATATCTCTTAAAGGTCAGAGATATTTAACACAAAATACGAATAAAAACAGAATAACATACGTTTGGTGGTGAGCTGTTGCTTTTTCAGAAGTTTGATATTAGAAGGCTTTACGACTAAGCACAGAGACGTTCGCCGGTCCAGGTCTGGTTAAAGAATGAGACATGTCTAAAACAATTCATGATTAAGACAATGACTTTCCAATAAAAGTAGTCCGAGTGTATGAATTTCGTGATGGAACCCGATTGGTTGTTGTGTAGAGATACTGTTTCAGAAAATAGTTCGCGCGCAAGTGCTTCGTCATGGTTTGGTCGATAAAAACGTTATCATAACGTATGAACAGGAAAATTGACCCCACCCTGGATTGAAACCAGATCACTGACCCGCACAAAAAACATCACGCGTAAATTTCTGTTCACGTCACTAGGGCAAAACACAATCGAACAATAGTAGGAAATTTATAAAAGAAACATTCCTGCGTTCATGTGTTCAAATCTGCTACTTAACGTTTTAGCTTTTTTTTTATGTCCTCGACACGACAGAAATATGCCCTCGACACGACAGAAATATGTATGTGTAATGATAGAAAATATGACCTCGAGACGATAGAAAGACGCCCTCTCTAGACGACATAAATATGTATGTGTAATGATAGAAAATATGACCTCGAGACGACAGAAAGACGCCCTCGATATGATAGAAATGTGACCACCGGGCAACCAATATTACATTAGTAAGAGATAAGCAAAGAAAGCTCATCACGACAGTAAAGAGACAGGAAACAAGATGGGCAGGGCATATCAGAAAAACTCTGAACAAGGAACCATCAGAGACACAGTTCAATGTTCCTCAAGCTGAAAACGATCAAGCTGTTAATACAAACATTCCACGGGAGGAAGAAATCATCACGGCAATCAAGGGGTTAAAGAATGGAAAAACGCATGACCACGATAACTTAAATGCAGAGTTAGTAAAGTATGAACGTGTGTGTGTATGACCAAAGGCGTTAAAAGAAAAAAAGCTACGTGTTTTGAGTTTTATTAAACATGGATGAGAGAGAAAAGAGAGAGAGAGTTAGAGAGAGGGAGAGAGAGAGAGAGAAAAAGAAAGAGAGAAAAAGAAAGAGAGAGAGAGACAGAGAGAAAGAGAGAGGGAGAGAGAGAGTTAGAGAGAGGGAGAGAGAGAAAGAGAGAGAGAAAAAAAAAGAGAGAGAGAAAAGAGAGAGAGAGAGTTAGAGAGAGGGAAGAGAGAGAGATAGAAAGAAAGGGCAAGAAAGAGAGAGAGAGAGAGAGAGAGAGCGAGAGAGTGAGAGAGAGCGAGAGAATAAAACACAGTCTTATTTTTAGGCTGTTATGAAAGGAAATAATTTTGTTTAACAGACCTGCCCGCGCAGGCTGTGACAGAAAAGATATTGATTTACAACCAAGCGATCACGAAACAGGTGACAATTTTCCCTTTCAGTTAAAATAACGGAGATTTAAGTACTAACGTGTTTGGTAGTTTGCACCATAGCAAGGCGTTTTTCTTTGTGTAGCTAATGGTATGTTCTAAATATTCTTTTTAATGTGATAAAAGTGTTTATTAATTTTTTGCGTTATCAGATTCTGTCTTTTTTATATTTGTTATGTTAACACAAATATAAATCTCACATAAATAACAACACGGATAAGTTTTAGTCTTTTTTCCTAGTACATAATCGATTAGTCTTATCAACCACTCTTTACAAATGTTATGTCAAGATAAAAAATACAAATTTAGTATCTGAGTTAACACAGATAGACTATTTTGAAATAGATATTCACCAATACTGCCTAGTGAGAAAACGAATACGCAGACATATCTTTTTGTTTAAATATTTAATACAACACACGCATAACGAATACACTTATATTTTTAAAGATATACATCATAATATAGAGTACCGAATACACACACACACACACACACACACACACACACACACACACACATTTAGAACCTTGTGTAGGTTATGTCTTCACAGTGTCTGTTAAGAAAAAATATGCCTAGCGAACAACAACGGTCAGATATTTAAACAGAGAAATAACAGCTATATATTTAACATTCTAACGTGTTTCTCACTTTTTTTGTTAAGTTTTTATTTCAAAAATACTTTGTTTGATACTCTATTTTATTTTATTTTTGTAAAACTTTTGTTTAAAATGGTTGGTCGCAAAGAAAAAAGTTATCTCTAACGGCTTTCTTTCCTCGTCAATAAACCATCTGCCCGCATTACAAATAAACGATAATTGGCTTTATGCTGGAACGTAACGAAACAGACATCGAATTAGAAACATCTGTCACTAGGTAAATAACGGCTCTCGATTTTTTCGAAGGGCTCAAGTAGTAGTAGGGTATGCGCAACTTAGGTAGTATTCTACCCCTCCATCTTGCCCCGCCTCTTCCTATTATCTCCCCCTTGTTATCTCAAGTCCGCCCCCTTGTTAGCTCAACTCCGCCATCTTGTTATCTCCCCCTTGTTAGCAAAAGTCCGCCAGCTTGTTATCTCCCCCTTGTTAGCTCAAGTCCGCCATCTTGTTATCTCCCCCTTGTTAGCTCAAATCCGCCATAGCTCAAAAATCCCCCTTGTTAGCTCAAATCCGCCATCTTACCCCCTTGTTAGCTCAAATCCGCCATCTTGACCCAAATAACCTCCCCTTGTTAGCTCCAGTCCGCCACCTTGCCTTATCATAACATATGAAAGAATGGCGACCTCCCTTTGTTAGCTCAAATCCGCCAGGGGAGCCTTGTTCAAGATGGCGGTTCCGCCATCTTGTACAAAAAGGGTCGAACCTGGGCCATTGTTAAGGGGTTATTTGGGTCAAGATGGCGGCTTTGAGCTAACAAGGGGAGGTTATTTGGGTCAAGATGGCGGATTTGAGCTAACAAGGGGAGGTTATATGGGTCAAGATGGCGGACTTGAGCTAACAAAGGGGGATTATTTGGGGCAAGATGGCGGATTTGAGATAACAAGGGGGAGATAACAAGATGGCGGACTTGAGCTAACAAGGGGGAGATAACAAGATGGCGGACTTGAGCTAACAAGGGGGAGATAACAAGATGGCGGAGTTGAGCTAACAAGGGGGCGGACTTGAGATAACAAGGGGGAGATAATAGGAAGAGGCGGGGCAAGATGGAGGGGTAGAATACTACCTAAGTTGCGCATACCCTACTACTACTTGAGCCCTTCGAAAAAATCGAGAGCCGTTATTTACCTAGTGACAGATGTTTCTAATTCGATGTCTGTTTCGTTACGTTCCAGCATAAAGCCAATTATCGTTTATTTGTAATGCGGGCAGATGGTTTATTGACGAGGAAAGAAAGCCGTTAGAGATAACTTTTTTCTTTGCGACCAACCATTTTAAACAAAAGTTTTACAAAAATAAAATAAAATAGAGTATCAAACAAAGTATTTTTGAAATAAAAACTTAACAAAAAAAGTGAGAAACACGTTAGAATGTTAAATATATAGCTGTTATTTCTCTGTTTAAATATCTGACCGTTGTTGTTCGCTAGGCATATTTTTTCATAACAGACACTGTGAAGACATAACCTACACAAGGTTCTAAATGTGTGTGTGTGTGTGTGTGTGTGTGTGTGTGTGTGTGTGTGTGTGTGTGTGTATTCGGTACTCTATATTATGATGTATATCTTTAAAAATATAAGTGTATTCGTTATGCGTGTGTTGTATTAAATATTTAAACAAAAAGATATGTCTGCGTATTCGTTTTCTCACTAGGCAGTATTGGTGAATATCTATTTCAAAATAGTCTATCTGTGTTAACTCAGATACTAAATTTGTATTTTTTATCTTGACATAACATTTGTAAAGAGTGGTTGATAAGACTAATCGATTATGTACTAGGAAAAAAGACTAAAACTTATCCGTGTTGTTATTTATGTGAGATTTATTTGTGTTAACATAACAAATATAAAAAAGACAGAATCTGATAACGCAAAAAATTAATAAACACTTTTATCACATTAAAAAGAATATTTAGAACATACCATTAGCTACACAAAACGGTTTGGTACAAAACTACCAAACACGTTAGTACTTAAATCTCCGTTATTTTAACTGAAAGGGAAAATTGTCACCTGTTTCGTGATCGCTTGGTTGTAAATCAATATCTTTTCTGTCACAGCCTGCGCGGGCAGGTCTGTTAAACAAAATTATTTCCTTTCATAACAGCCTAAAAATAAGACTGTGTTTTATTCTCTCGCTCTCTCTCACTCTCTCGCTCTCTCTCTCTCTTTCTTGCCCTTTCTTTCTATCTCTCTCTCTCCCTCTCTCTAACTCTCTCTCTCCTTTTCTCTCTCTCTTTCTTTTTCTCTCTCTCTTTCTCTCTCTCCCTCTCTCTAACTCTCTCTCTCTCCCTCTCTCTTTCTCTCTCTCTCTCTCTCTCTCTCTTTCTTTTTCTCTCTCTCTCTCTCCCTCTCTCTAACTCTCTCTCTCTTTTCTCTCTCATCCATGTTTAATAAAACTCAAAACACGTAGCTTTTTTTCTTTTAACGCCTTTGGTCATACACACACACGTTCATACTTTACTAACTCTGCATTTAAGTTATCGTGGTCATGCGTTTTTCCATTCTTTAACCCCTTGATTGCCGTGATGATTTCTTCCTCCCGTGGAATGTTTGTATTAACAGCTTGATCGTTTTCAGCTTGAGGAACATTGAACTGTGTCTCTGATGGTTCCTTGTTCAGAGTTTTTCTGATATGCCCTGCCCATCTTGTTTCCTGTCTCTTTACTGTCGTGATGAGCTTTCTTTGCTTATCTCTTACTAATGTAATATTGGTTGCCCGGTGGTCACATTTCTATCATATCGAGGGCGTCTTTCTGTCGTCTCGAGGTCATATTTTCTATCATTACACATACATATTTATGTCGTCTAGAGGGCGTCTTTCTATCGTCTCGAGGTCATATTTTCTATCATTACACATACATATTTCTGTCGTGTCGAGGGCATATTTCTGTCGTGTCGAGGACATAAAAAAAAAGCTAAAACGTTAAGTAGCAGATTTGAACACATGAACGCAGGAATGTTTCTTTTATAAATTTCCTACTATTGTTCGATTGTGTTTTGCCCTAGTGACGTGAACAGAAATTTACGCGTGATGTTTTTTTTGTGCGGGTCAGTGATCTGGTTTCAATCCAGGGTGGGGTCAATTTTCCTGTTCATACGTTATGATAACGTTTTTATCGACCAAACCATGACGAAGCACTTGCGCGCGAACTATTTTCTGAAACAGTATCTCTACACAACAACCAATCGGGTTCCATCACGAAATTCATACACTCGGACTACTTTTATTGGAAAGTCATTGTCTTAATCATGAATTGTTTTAGACATGTCTCATTCTTTAACCAGACCTGGACCGGCGAACGTCTCTGTGCTTAGTCGTAAAGCCTTCTAATATCAAACTTCTGAAAAAGCAACAGCTCACCACCAAACGTATGTTATTCTGTTTTTATTCGTATTTTGTGTTAAATATCTCTGACCTTTAAGAGATATATGTCTGTGTCTTTTTAAGGGTATTCTGTGGAAAAATATCTGGGTATGTGTTTGTGTTTTCCTAGGCGTATTTTCTTAACACTCAGAGACTGGAAGAAAACCCTATACAAAGTTCTAAATGTAAACTCGGTATATGTATATGTTTGTATTCGTCTGTTTTTTTCCTATAATAATATAAAAATAATAATAGGGAGTTAAAATATATATTTTACACATAAAAAATAAAATATTTTTATATAGCTGTTTTCAGTAGGCTATATACAATAAATATCTTTAAAAATATCTGTTTTGGTTGTATTCGTTTGTTTTCGTTTATGTTTTCGGTCTTCGTGTTTTTGTATTAAGGTGTTAAATATAAATAAATATCTCTGTTGTTTTTATCTGTGTGTTTTGTTAAGATGTTAACTCCGAGACTAACTTATTATTCCTTATCCGTGTGTTGTATTAAATATCTGTTTTCTATTTAAAAGACATGTCTGTGTATTCGCTTTTTCGCTAGCCAGTGTTGGTAAAGGCTGTTTCAAAGTTAATATGTCTAGGCTAATAGGTATTTTAATAATAGTTGTTTGTTAAATTCTTACATGTGTGTATGGTTTAGCTAAGTTAAGAATTATCCGACTTATTTTTTATGTGGTGGGTATAACGAGAAAAATTCCTTAGTTTAAACCTTATCTACGTTTCTCGTCTATTGTTAAACTCGTGCGAAAGCAAATTATATTTGGGTTTTGAAAAATTATCCGTGATACTTAAAACTTATAATACTTTCTGATAACAACACTCTAAACTTGTATAGAGTAATAGTCTATTTCAAATACTTGCTTGGATGTAGCGCAAAGATGTTTGGGTAGATCGATAAATTGATTTGATTCCACAACACATGCGCTCGATTCGTATTTCTGTACTCACAAGCTGCTTCTATAAAGAACTTCTCATAGTAACTACAAACATATAACGTTAAAAATAACTAAGGACCCGAGTCACTACAAACTACCTAACCAGCCAGTGAAAATTAGACAACATAATAGTTTAGAAAATAGCGTTTTTTGGCTTTTAAAACAATACTGAACTACACACGGAAAAAGATAGAGATAATACAATCAACATATTACATTAAGTCACCTTGCCATAACCATGATTGAAACTAACATACACTTTAATAAATACTTATATTTTCGTTATTTTAAAAAAAAGGACAGGTCAACTCGGTGCTGTCTCGCGAACGGGCTGGGTTTTTAAATCAATATCTTTGTCACAGCCTGCGCGGGGACCATTCTGATATGTTAACACCTCTTTCCTTTGATAACAGAATAAAAAAAAAATAAGACTGTGTTTTATTTACCTGTTTATGCGATCTCTCTTTGTCTCTTTCTCTCTCTCTCTTTCTCTTTCTCTCTCTCTCTCTCTCTCTCTCTCTCTCATTACATGTATTTAATTTTATGTGTAAGTAACGTCTTTTTGTTCATCTTTTCCCAGATGGAGTCAACTCAACAGCAGCGGGGCTATGCTTGTTTACGCTGCCAGTCTGTTTTCAAGCGAGGTCATGATCTTACTCGCCATATGACCACAGCACACGACCGCCCCAATCACGAGTGTCCTGACTGTGGCATAGTATTTACAAGACCCGATACGCTGAAACGTCACATAGAGAATAAACATGGGTCCAGCTCAGCACAAACAGACACGTCAATGGCACAAACCAAGCTGTTATGTAGCAGATGTGGGGAGACCTTCACGAGGCGCGCCGACCTATTACGACACAGCAAGACCAGGCACTCAATGCCCGGTTTTAGCTGTGACATTTGTGGGAAACAATTTACTCGTCGTGACAATCTACGCATCCACAGAAAACACCAACACACCGCTATCCCTACCCAGCTTTCTACCTCAACGCAGAACCCGACAGCAGACACCACCCCAACACCAACAACAACAGGTGTCACAGTAACACCAGACTCGGCGAACCCACAGACAATACTACCAGATGCCCCATCAACAGCACCGAATCCCCAGTCAGACTCAGCCGCTATGGCGGCCTCTTCCACCACAACAACTTCCACACTACCAAGAGCCCCCTATTCAATAAGTTCCACCCCATCTCACCCACCAAAAAAAGGTCAGACCAAGAAACGCCCAATGACCAATACCCAACCCCATATAAAAAAACCCCGCTTGACGGCTGAAGAAGACAGCTTACAAGGCCTACAGGATGATATAAAACAAATCTACACTGATAACTGGGACGCCATTAAAACACACGCTAACATCCACAAATATTTATCGACTTTCACTTTTTTCCATAATAACCAAAGAATTGAATGGGAAAGTCTTTTGCATCCTGTCTTTACACAACAGACAAAAAGATTCAAGATTAACTTCAGTCACCACGTAGTTTTGAGACACAGAGAAACAAACGAATTACGCTTATTTCATGCCTCAAATAATAATAGTTGTGTGTTAGACCAACCCCACTTAGTCAAAAATCTTACAGATTTCAAATCTTTTGTCTCAAACTTACACGACAGCGATATTATCACAAACGCACAATTAAACAGACCCAATACAAAATATTATGTTGAAGCAATCCCGTCCACATCCTTCTATCTATATCATATTCAAAACCACTCAATCGCTTGAACAAACACCACAACAAAGTAGACAAACACACATTCCTAGACGTCCTCAACACACAACAGGCACAGGGTGGGAAAAATATCGGGTTCAGAGCACACAATTCCTCCACCTCCAAAACCATACCACATCACACCTCAACATTTAAACTGTCTCTACACATAAAATATTTCTTACGAGGTGACGACAATATGACGACAATGTGACGACACCCCTCAAGGTCTGGCCTGTACCCCTGTGATATTGTATATTTTGAACATACATCTACCTATATAAATATGTATTATTGTACATTCATATGTGAAAATGTTTGATAATGTTAAAAAATACACCATATAATTATTTTTCAATTGTACATATCACTATGTGAAAATGTATTACGTTAAAAAATTACACCATATAATTGTATATTCATTTGATAAAATATCAATGTCCATTTTGTAAAAAATACTATATATACTCCTGTTTGCTAATTCAAAAACACTATTGAATATAAAAACTATATTAACTAAAACGCTTTTTTGTTACCTATATCGTCTAACTGTTTGTCTAAATGTTCGTCTAACAGTTCGTATAACTGTTTGTATAACTGTTTGTATAACTGTTTGTATAACTGTTTGTATGTCTCTGTATATAGCGTCTTCCTATTGTCTAAATATATCTCCCTATTATATGTATATATCGTCTAACTATCGTCTTCCTATTGTCTAAATATATCTCCCTATTATATGTATATATCGTCTAACTATCGTCTTCCTATTGTCTAAAAGTCTAAATATATCGTCTTCTTATTATCTAAGTCTATCGTCTAACTGTTCGTATAACTGTTGTAAAATATGTCTATATGTAAAATAAAAAATACACAACAATACCGTGTCGCACTTTCGATGGTAGACCTAGGTCTCTAACACTTCACTCCCATATATATATATATATATATATATATATATATATATATATATTATATATACAACAATTAAAATACACGCACACAATAACCCATACCCCAACACACCCCACTATACATCGTCATCCTCCCCCTCGCACAAAAACAATACCCGCTTCCTTAAAAAATCCATTAGTAACCTAAGTCCCCGTTATCGATTTTTATATTTTCCTCTTTAACTCAAGTATTCTTTTAAAAGAGATCATTAACTATATACTTCTATCTAACAGTTCACTCCTGCGTCATACATACAACCACCAGCTACACCCCAACACACACCCATGAGTCATCACCGCCAGTCAAAAAACAATACCCGTTCCCTTAAAAAAAACCTTAGTAACCTAAGTCGCCATCACCACAGATGCATCCTGACAACATCATCACATCTCTGTATATATGAATGTATATATGTATGTCTATATGTCTAAACAAACACACCCAACATCACACAAAAATCCACCCTAACCCACCAGCTACATCGTCACCCACGCCAGCCCAAAAAAGACACTTCAAAAACCCTCTTAGTAACCCAACATTATCGATTTTTTTATATTTTTTATACATATATTGTATACATGTATAAACAAACACATCGATACACTATCAACACAATACTTCACACAAAAATCCACCCTAACCCACCCCGCCAGCTACCCCTACAACATACATCAGCACACACGCCAACACAAAAAAGGCACTTCAAAAAACCTCTTAGTAACCTAATCCAACATTATCGATTTTTATATTTTCCTCTTTACTCAAGTATTCTTTTAAAAGAGATCATTAACTATATACTTCTATCTAACACGTCACTCCTGCGTCATACATACATCCACCAGCTACACCCCAGCACACACCCATGAGGCATCACCGCCAGCCAAAAAGCAATACCCGTTCCCTTAAAAAACCCCTTAGTAACCTAAGCCTCCGTCACCACAGATGCATCCTGACAACGTCACCACATCTCCGTATATATGAATGTATATATATGTGTGTATATATGTCTAAACAAACACACCAATACACTACCACATCACACAAAAATCCACCCTAACCCACCCCGCCAGCTACATCATCACCCACGCCAGCCCAAAAAAGGCACTTCAAAAACCCTCTTAGTAACCCAACATTATCGATTTTTTAAATTTTCCGTCATTATCGATTTTTTTATATTTTTTATATATATTGTATAAACAAACACCATTATCGTATATTACTATATAAAAAGTCATACGTCTGATCGTCAGAGGAAGCCCCGCCGCTAAAATATATCGCTATATAAAAAGTCATACACCGCCGCCTGAAACGCCACCGCCTGAAATCGATCGAGTATTTTGCTATATAAAAGTCACACGCCGCCGCCTTTTTTCGTACCTACGTCTTAGCAGTTATAACCAGGGCTGTTTTAGTCCGAGTCGGGATTCGGAGTCTTGGAGTCTGTCCGTTTTTTTTTTTTTTTTTTTTAGTGAATTTGGAGTCGGAGTGGGTAAAAAATTCCCGGATTCCGAAATCGAATTTTATGCCTTATGTCATATGGCAGTTTAGTAACAAATAAAAAAAACACTAGTCGAAGTCGGAGCATTTTTGAAAGACTCTAGTTAACCCTAGTTATAATTCAAAATGAAACGTTAGTCATATATCGTATGTATATGAACAGGCACAGAACTCGAAGCCCTAATTAATCTGTCTCGATAAACTGATATAGTTTTGTTGGTAAATTCAGCTGGTAGATTCACTTTTACTTATACGGTGATCTCACAGTGATGCTGTCTCTTGTCTAACAGTCACCACAGTTATCGTCCTTTCCCTTTTCACTCCCTACGGAGCACGGACCCACCACTGCAGCTAGTCCCCTTTGCAAGAAGTCTACACCGAAACATGTCACATGTTCTTACAGCAGTGGTTTCTGTTATCAATTGTTTTAAATGATGAGGTTGTCAGCCTCTTGAACAACCTCATATTTGTCGCCTATTATTGACCTATAGATATCTACAATGACTCTTCCCCCCACCTCCCTTAATTTCTCCGATAATTTGCTCCAGCATCTGTAGCAAGTCTTCGGCCAAGGGATTGCTGAATGTCAAGAGACTTGACAAATTACGTTGCACACAAGCAGACAGTCGTAATTTTCTACTTTATTCCAAGATGGCCAGACCATGAGCCTATTAAGGTCGGAAGGATGCGTGACAGGGAATCCGAAAAGACCTTGACTTGCACTCTGAACCTTTAGTTTTAATACAGAATTTTATAGGGAACACCCGGTCAGGAGACTTTATCACTAACAAACACGCGGTCAGAGAAAGGTAAAGAGAACAGAGAACAAAGCAAAGCGAGAGATTGGTGATCAAACTGTTTGTGACGCTTTAAATTATTGTATTACAATATAAAAGGTAAAAGTAGTCAAACTGCAAAAAAAAAAAATTATAATACACACATAAAGGTTTGTTTCTGTCGCCAGGCGTGATGGTCACTGATTGCTGTCACAGTCGGCGGATAAGGATCAGAGAAGAGAAGAAGAGAAAGGTATGTTTCAGGCACTCGTAAGAAATAAAGAAGCAGAAAACCAGACAACAGAAAAACAAAATAAGTGAGATGCTTACCGAAGAATCTAGCCCAGGATCTTCCGAACGGCACCACCGCCTAGCTACGGAAGCAAATCGCACTTTCCTCCCTGCCAACTAGTCACTACAAAAATAGTGCTTCGTGGACAGGGGGTCATTACAGCGATATTCAAACATACTTGTACACACCTTTATGTGTGTATTATTTATTTGCTGTTTACTGGCGTCACGTTTCCCACTGCAGATACTACCGTAGGGGAGTGAGGTGTTAGAGACCTCAACATACTAAGTCCAGCTTCTTTTATGAGGTGAAGGGGACAAGTTTCCTTCCTCGCTGTCTTTTCCGTTCCTAATTCAAGAGCAGAGTCAGAAAACACATTTACTGCTGGGTAGACTGTAGCGTGACGCCACCAAATTTCCATCCCGGAGCCTGGTAACTTTGTCGTGAGAGGAAAGCGCTAGCGAATTTAGCGCTCAAAGGAATATATGCTAATAAATTGTACGTAGCAAACTAAATCATTTTGCTTGAATTCTGCTATTCCGTGGTTTTTCCACGATTTCAGTAGCTTCTTTTCCCCACTTTTTCGTGGTCTGTCTTTCTTTGTAGCTTGTGTTTCGTTTCGTATCCTATATACGCAAATACCTGGTCACATTAATAACAATGGATGGAAGATACATCCTAGAAGTGAAGAGCAGAATAGCTCAGGCAAAAACAGCATTCTATAAAGCGAAGAGTATTTTAAACAACAATTCTTTGGTAATAGAAGTAAGAAAGATAGTTCTTCAGTGCTATATAGAACAAATCCTGACAAATGGGAGTGAGTCATGGACAATTAGTCAACAAGCAGGGAAAGCACTAGAGGCCATAGAGATGTTGTTTTACAAAAGAACGCTAAAAATACCATGGACAGCCAAACAGGGTAACAATGATGTCCTGAAAGAGGCCAGTGCGCAAAGGAAACTTTTTCACAAGCTAGAAAGAAGCAATCCACTTTTTGGGGGCATGTTATGAGACAAGGAAAGCTGAAATATATCGTAACAACAGGTAAGATTGAAGTAAAAAAAGAGATAGAGGAAGACAAAGAGAACAAATACTGGACAGTTTGACATCGTGGCATGGAAAGAAGTCAACAACACAATTGATAAATTGTATTGGAAACAGGAAGTTGTGGACATGATCTTTTTCGCCACTAGGCATGGTACTTGAATGAATGAATGAATGATTGAATGAATGAATGAATGAATGAATGATTCCTATTTATGTATTTCAATGCAGCTACATTGCTATCTTATTGTATACATCATTTCCTTTTCCACTGCGATGTGCAGTTAGACTCATCCGCGCATATCTTCATCATGACATTTTATTGTGCTTTATTATTTCAGTTTTTTTTTTAATTTTCGTTGTTTGTTGAATTATCTGAGTTGATATTTTTTTGTTCTTGCTCCGTATTTTACTTGATAATTTATTGTACTTTTTTCCTATCGTTACTTAAATTTGTTTACCTTTTGCATCTTTCAGTATCACTCATAATATCATTTGTTTTTTATTTTTTAAATTCATTAATCATTTTTTGCCTACGTGTTAGTATAGACCGACTGATATGTTTTTGTTTAGACAGATCGAGAACCAACTTTAGACATATTGATTAACTTATTTTTAAAAACCGCCCTAAGGTAATCCATTGACCAGCAGGCCATCTTGTTTCAACGGTGTTGGCAAGCAAAGACACAATTTTATTTGTCAAAGTCATAATATTCGAGAGGAAAAGAATTTTTGACATCAGATCTAGAAGCCGATAATATAGGAATTGAAGCCTGTCAGGAAGAGGCGGGAGAATATATGTATCGAGGGCTGGCTCATGAGTGGTGCGAGTGGTGCCGTCGCACCGGGCGCATATTTGGACGTCGAAAATTTGTTTTTTATTTTTTATTTTTTTAAATAACAATAATAAAAGAACATGAACAAATAAGTAGAAAATTTCAAAGTAAAAAAAAAAGTATTTTTGAAATGAAAGTGGTGGTTTTCCTACATGTCTATATTATTCCTTGATTTTTAAAAAAAAAAATACAAAATCAGCACATTGAGCGCCCATCTGTAATTCAACAAAGAATACAAAAAAAAAAAAAAACTACCTACAGTAAGGTTTTTAAAACATAAGTGGATTATGTTTTTGTAAAATACTGTACTGAACATTACTTACGGAAAGTATAGTGTGATCAATCTCAGCAGCGTGAACGTGAGTCTCCTATTGGTGCTAATATTTATAATTGTTCCCAAAGTAAATAATATTTTGAACAATTTTTTTGATTTCTTTTCAAACTGAATTTAATATTAATGGTCAGCTTATTGATATGGACCATTGAGACTATAGAAATTCTTGTTCCACTTTAGAATTCTCAACGATGTTGTTGTATATGTACTGTTTGATGTTGTTGTATATGTACTGTTTAACTGTTACCTTATTGGTAAATGTTTCCTTTGGTTCGTATAGTTTCGAAGTACTACACATTTAAGAAATTTTATTGCTTTTCAATTGTGAAAGACAGAAGGTGCTAGGCCATGCCTTTTTTGTTTTTAACCATTTCATCCTACATCGCACGCTACAAATTAACTAAGTTTAAATTTTAAGAATTAATTAATTAATTTTAAATTTTGAGAATATTATTGTGTATTATGTATAAGGACGGCTCTTGAGCAGTGTTTGAGTGCCTGCTTAGGAGGAAGGGGGGGGCGCCCGATATGTGTATTACAAATAATAAAAACATGACATTTCTAAAAGAGCAAGAACACTTAAAGGAAATGTTGCAGTAAGTAATTAGTCGCACGTATGAAAGTTGGCGCCATAATGAGACCTCGCAACACCTTGAACGATCCCTAGATCCAGCTCTGATTATATACAAGATATGAGATCGAGAGAGCAAGAATAAAACAGGTAAAGTTACAAACAGCCAAAGTAAATCAGCATCACAAAATAGAATAAACGAGTAGCGTGAACTGGCGATGTCATATGATGTTTCAACACATATTCAAGCAAAAAGTAATGATTTGACAATCAAATCAACCTATCGCTCATGGAAAACTCTAAAAATCTCATTATCAACAATCATTTCATTGCCAGTTTTTACTAAAAGTAACTACTCTGTACATTTTTATCAATAAGTCTGTTGAAAAACAAACACAACAACAACAAAAAACAGCGTCCTGCAACCAGAAGTTATTTGTTTTTCTTTCTTGGCTTTTTTCGTTAGCGTTTGTGTGTGTGTGTGTTTTTTTTTTTTTTTTTTGTTTTTTTTTTTTTCAATTTTTGCACGAACCTTCTACAAATAGTTTAAAATCTTTTCCCCATTCTGCCCTGCCCTTTCACCTAGGACTCTGGCAGTTCAACCAGGCCACTGCTCACGTGGCATCTCGTAAATCATTAGCGGCTCAAGCAAGAAATAACAGTTCAGTAGAGCTTACAATGTTTTGCAGCCCTAGAAATTCGAGGGAACTGAAGCCAGAACAGAGATAAAATGTTTGCCTGCGACTGGGTGGAAGGGAGGAATTAATTTTTTTTATTTTTCATCTGCTCACATTTTTTGTTTTATTTTAAGGACTATCTTCATTGCAAATGGACAACTCCATCAGCGCTCATATCTCCTCCTTTAGATCGCAACAGGAAGATCTCAGCACAGTACACGAACTCTGTATCGACAGCCGTGAATCCCAATCTGTGTATATAGGAATCACCCATTCTATAAATATTTTTGTCGTGGGTAGGTTTCTAATTTTTAAATTTTGCCAGAGCAGAGGCCTTATGGCCTAATCTTTACGATTTCCAACTGTCGTGGGATTTTTAACGTGCTCAACATGCACACGAGACCTGCTATTTTTTCCGCGCTTATCCGAAAAGGCTGCGCATCCGATCTCACTACCCAGGAGACGGGGGGGGGGGGGGGGGGGTGGAAGTATGCCCACATTAGGCCCCCTGGTTCTGAAAACAAATTTCCATAAATTATATTCCTTCTACTGGGAATCTAACCCTGTACCTTCAGAATTCGAGGCGGACGCCATACTTCTTAGCCAACTCAGAACACTTCATCTGCTCACATGGTACAATTACTATCAGCTCACATGGTACAATTACTATCTGCTCACATGGTAAAATTACTATCTGTTCACATGGTACAATTACTATCTGCTCGCATGGTACAATTACTATCTGCTCACATGGTACAATTATTATCAGCTCAAATGGTACAGCTACTATCTACTCACATAGTACAGTTACTATCTGCTCTCGTTGTACAATTACTGGTTGCTCACATGGTACATTTACTGTCTGTTCACATGGTACATTTACTATCTGCTCTTATGGTACAATTACTATCTGCTCACATGGTACACTTACTATCTGTTCACATGGTACACTTACTATCTGTTCACATGGCACACTTACTATCGGTTCACATGGTACACTTACTATCTGTTCACATGGTACACTTATTATCTGTTCACATGGTACAATTACTATCTGCTCACATGGTACACTTACTATCTGTTCACATGGTACAATTACTATTTGCTCACATGGTACACTTACTTTTTGTTCACATTGTACAATTACTCTCTGCTCACATGATACATTTACTATCTGCTCACATGATAAAATTACTCTCTGCTCACATGATACAATTACTATCTGCTCACTTGGTAAGTGTAAAGTCACTTCCTATTTTTAAATTGTAATTCTACTTCTGGTCAAGTAATTTATATGAAATAAACATCACAAAAAAGACAACTCACTGCCATTTTATTACATAAAATGCTGTTATATTAACAATACAACTTAACATGATTTCCAATGAATTCACGACATGATTTCCAATTAATTCATCACATGATTTCTAATTAATTCATCACATGATGTCTACTTAATTCATCACATGATTTCTAATTACTTCATCACATGATTTCCAATTAATTCATCACATGATGTTCAATTAATTCATCACATGATTTCCAATTAATTCATCAAATGATGTCCAATTAATTCATCACATGATTTCCAATTAATGTATCACATGATTTCCAATTAATTCATATCATGATTTCCAATTAATTCAACACATGATTTCCAATGAATCCATCACATGATTTCCAATGAATTCAACACATGATTTCCAATGAATTCATCCCATGATTTCCAATTAATTCAACACATGATTAATTTCATCACATGATTTTCAATTAATTCAACTCATGACTTCCAATTAATTCTTCACATGATTTCCAATTAATTCAACAAGTTATTTCCAGTTAATTCAACACGTGATTTCCAATTAATTAAACACAAGATTTCCAATTAATTAAACACAAGATTTCCAATTAATTAAACACAAGATTTCCAATTAATTAAACACAAGATTTCCAATTAATTCAACAAGTGATATCATAGCGAGCAGCTGTTTTTGCTGTCCCTTGTAACGTCAGTTAATTGGTCATTCTAGATTTTATTTTATTTTATTTATTTATTTGTTTTTGTTTTGTTTCTGGGACTTAAAAAAAACAACTTATCTTTCAAATAGCAGTTACTTTTGCTTCACGAGCATCCGGTGGATAATACATTAAATTCAGCTTGTTTTGAGAAAAACGTGTTCCAGTTTTTTGGGTTATTAGTTAAAAAGAAGGTTATATCACATTAAAATAAAATTTTTCACGATGATCCAAACAGTTAACTGTAATATATTGTGTAGAATGATTGATTAAACTATATGGTATCGATTTATGGCATCAGCTCAACTTTGTCTAAAAGTAGAGATGGAATAAATCTGTACTAAGGCGACTTAGTCAGTATATAACACATTAAGTAAGGGAAGTGACTATTCAATAACAATGTAGTTTTTTTTTTTTATATCGTAAGGGACTTTTGTAGCAAAGTTAGATTTTGCTGGGGAGGTTATGATGGTATCCTAAAAGAATGAAATCCGTGTATGTATTTACCGTGTGAGGTCAAGCACATGTAGGCCCCTGACTCTATAAATGATGATGATGAATTATGTGCAGGGAACCTAACGCTACCTCCCTAGATCTCACACGGTCACTATTTTGGCTCTAGTGTCTGGTGTATGATGTACCTAGTGTCTAGGGGAGAAATGAAATGATGGTACACAACAGAAAAAACACTTTAAGTTTCTATGAGGAAGTGAATAAAACCTGTGGTTAAGTTTGTCTTTAAATTTGATAATTTTTTGTACAATTTATTTTGCCTGTCCAGTCATATCGTTTGGACAGGTCTTTGAAAATGAGGACAAGATAGTTTACATAAAAGATCAACTAAAATTGTGTGGACAATCTGCCCAAATAACTACAATGTTAATATCTGTCTTTTCTGTTGGAATGTTCACAGCTTACACTTTATTCATCTAAGAGGGAGAGTCACTGTGTATGAGGGGCTGTATTATCATCATACCCCATCAACTTCCTGAGTATGATTTGAAATACCAAGGTTTATTTAAAACGAAACTGTCAGATATACCCAGGTCCTTAACATATCACCTGGGGTTTCTTGTTGAATGATAAGATAGTGTGTAGTTGCAGAAATATCGATATCACGTCACACGCCCAAGCTCCTGCTGTTATCTCTTGACAGCATACATGAATTTTTGGAGACTTCTTGGCGTTATCGTCACTCCTCAGGTTTCCTGTCACTAGCTGGCAACAGGAAGCAAAACCTCTGCAACAAAAGGACACCCTGGCCTTTTACATCTGATCACTTATTCTTTTATTTAATTTCAAACGTGGGTATGGGGTCAGCCTCGCGTGCATTTCAGGTGCACTCACCCCTAATTTTTCATGACTCCCACCTTGCTGTGACCACCCCTCAGGTCCCTATGGCAGATACGCCACTGTACGTTTACATAGTTTTCCTCCATAAAATAATGTGGAGTACCCATATTTCCTTTGATATGATTTTTCTCTTCTTTTTCTTTTTAAATATAAATGCTTCAGGCATGTTGAACAGTTTTCATGGAACACGGAGGCTTACTAATATACTCTAATACAATAATATTCAAACATAATCATGACAGCATACATTAGTTAGATACATTTCAACGTGAGGACTCAACAATGTCTGCTCCCGGCACGTCCTTCACTTTTTCCCAATAGCAGTATCTAACTTTGGTAATGGGATTAAACATATTAAATTCATAAAGCATTCTTACCACAAATCAAGAAATATAAACAAATGACGCTGACTTTGCAAAGAAATGGCCTCAGTTTCTTCTGCTCCGTCCAGACTGTGAAATACTTATTTAGTTATTTAATGTACTTTTAAATTTATCATAGCTGTTCTCAGCGTATCTGAATAAAAAAAATACTGTTCAACTGGCAATGAATAGTGAAAGCTTTTTGCTAATATTTAGTAGCACTGGCCAATCGAAAGCTTGCGACTACCAGAATTCAAATGCAGTTTTTGAAAAACAAAAATAATTCCAAACATACTCTGCGTCTGGAAGTCGATTGGCCAGTCTGCTTTAGTTATGCCAATACAAAACGATGTTAGTTTTTGGTAACAAATTTCCTACCGCTCCCCTCTCCTCCTATACTCTTGTTACCCAAGCGAATTTGAATTTCCTCAATGCCTCCCTTCTAAGCCGGTGTCCCCACTAACGTTATGAAAAAAACAAGCAGGAACAACAGTCTGTCTGGTCGTGCATCCGTAGACATTTAGTATTTTCTCAATAACTTGGCTAATACTGGGACTATCATATTATTTAAAACACATTCTTGCTCAGTGGACTCTAAGCTATACTACCATATGATTTTTATGTTCAGTTTCATTATGGTTTTAGATTTTCAATTTTCTCACCGACAATCGTCAAATAAAAATTTTACACAAGACGGCCATCTTCCCCTCTCGCTAGCATGTATTTTTCAAAAAACTAACTTGTTTTTGTGACGTCAGAAACATTACCGCAAGGAGGCAATAAAATTGTCTGCGTGTTTGCTTCTGTTGGCTTTGCTCCAGCGTAGATATATGCATGGCGGACTGTCAAGCGAAGCGGGGTGTTGGCGTGGCGGGTTAAGAATTGGCGTTAATAATTTGTATTGTATCGTGTAACACTACCAAAAAATGTAAGGATTACTACTAAATTTTGCGTTAAAGTTGACAGAATACATTAATTCAGATAGTTATTTTGCGGCACACTTCCGCAAAATCGTTAATTATAAGTCTTGGCTGCAGAATGTATGCAGCAGATCTGGCAAAATGTTAAATATTGGTAGTACGTTTTCGAAACCGAAACTAAAACGCGTGTTAGATTTTTTACCGTGGGATCGTTCTATAGGCTTTAGCACTGCACAAAAGCAGCGTTGCTGGCGTGTGAGAGCATCACCGTCAGACACAATAGGGCGGGTTTATTTATTATCATTTTATGACTAAAATCTTACTGAAATGAGCGATTATTCTCGCAGATTTTACTACAACTTTGACATAATGTTTAAGATCCAGTACACGAACAATAGACGCCTTTTATTTTACATATTCGTTTTTATCTTTTCTCTCTTGTGTTCTGCCTACCACACAAAAGTCACTCCTGAAAAAAATAATCAAATTAAGATGTAATAATTATTTCTCTTCTCTCTTTCTCTCTCTCTCTCTCTCTGTCTGTCCTTCCCTCCCTCCCTCCCCACGACGGTTATAAAATTGATCGACTAGACCAAAAATCGTATTTGGTGGGGAAGATTATGTTCAAATTTTGTGACAGTTTCTCTGCACAGCGCTGCCAGAATAAGACAGGGATTAGTGCTAGATTGATGGCACAGGAACTTATGACTTCCTTTAACTTCAGCAACCCACTATCTCATTATATCTGAACACGCGATAAATATAAGTTTAAAACTAGACACATTGGACATCGCTGTAAAACTAGACACACATTGGACATCGCCGTAAAACTGAACACACAGTAAACGTCACTGTAAAACTGAACACACAGTAAACGTCCCTGTAAAACTAAACACACAGTAAACGTCACTGTAAAACTGAACACACAGTAAACGTCACTGTAAAACTGAACACACAGTAAACGTCACTGTAAAACTGAACATACAGTAAACGTCACTGTAAAACTGAACACACAGTAAACGTCACTGTAAAACTGAACACACAGTAAACGTCATTGTAAAACTGAACACACAGTAAACGTCACTGTAAAACTGAACACACAGTAAGCGTCACTGTAAAACTGAACACACAGTAAACGTCACTGTAAAACTGAACACACAGTAAACGTCACTGTAAAACTGAACACACAGTAAACGTCACTGTAAAACTGAACACACAGTAAACGTCACTGTAAAACTGAACACACAGTAAACGTCACTGTAAAAATGAACAGAAGTTCAACATTACCGTCATCTTGAAGACACATTAACCAATACTGTAAAAATGAACAGATATTCAAAAGTACGTTAAACATTAAGCATTAATGTAAAAATTAACGTACATTTAACATTACTGTGAAACTGAACACACATTACTGTAAAACTGAACAGACATTTAAAGTTATGTCAAACTGACCGCACGTGAAACATTAATCCCATCCCAACTAAGATAATTACCGATGTATGTTACGTCGGTCGGTCTCACTCGCGCCAGAAAATAAAGTGCGCAACGCACGGTGTGCAACTTGCGCGGCGTGGGTCGTTATATTCTTCTTCTTCTTCTTCTTCGTTCGCCCTGAAAAGGACGGTGGTTGCGTTGTGTCTGTTTACAACGTAGCTGTGATATCTACACCTTTCGGTCGACACATCCGACTTCTGCACGGCATTTTTTAGGACCGGGTTTGCCTTCCCATTTCGATCCACACTCGCTCAGCCAGCCTGCACAGCTGCAGACTGTTTCCAGGACCACCACGTGGAGGTGGAGTGCGGTCTTGACCAGCTCTGGTTCGCTGGTCCTGACGCAGGCAGTCAAGCTATGAGTCGCTGACTGCGGTCTCTATTGCTGCGTCTTGAGGTCCCGGGTGTTATATAAAACAAATACTTTGGTTTTTATTTTTTGTTATTCTTTCACGAAATTAGTAGCGCTTGACAAAGAAAAAGTGCGTAAAAATTGGTGTGCATAAGCCCTCACCCGATGTACAAATCATGAAAACTTGAAAGTTTTTGTTAAAACCACTTATTATCAGAGAACACTCTTTGAAAACAATCCACGCACTTTCACACGAAATGTTATCAAAGAAATTTTAAATTGAATCTAAAATAACATAATTCTCGCCGTGTGTACGTTGGTCACAGCTGAGGAATGCAACCGTGTTGAAAAATTGTACTGTTTCCATTATACATACTCTCCCGAAAATAGTTACAATAAACAAAGAAAAGCTTTCAAATGACGGTGTTCATGAACAGTTTGATTACACTGTATAATGGAAAGAAACAAAAAAACACTCTAAGAATGTACTTCTATCTGCTCATCCGGGAACGGAACCAGCACACTATAATTAAAAACCCATCAAGTGTGACCGGTTATTGCTAGTGTAAAAATAAACAGACATTCAACATTACTGTCAAACTAAATAGACATTTCTCTAAAACTGAACAGACATTTAAAATTACAACAAAATGAACGCGTACTGAACTTCGCTGTAAAACTGAACACGCACTGTACAATGCTGTAAAACTGGAAAAGACATTTGATATTTCCGTCAAACTGAACACACCTTGGGCATTGCTATAAAACTGCACAAGTACTAAACATTCCTGTAAAATGGAATTCACAACGAACACTTTTGTAAAATTGAACCCAAGATAAACATCCCAGTAAAAGTCAACAAATATTATACGTATTACTGTGGGAGCCGCGCTGGTGTAATGGCTTCGGCGTTGTACTGGCGACCAGGTATTTATTGTTCAAACCCGGGCGTCAGCGTTTGAAGGAATGTTTACGACCGGAAATTTGACTGAATAACCTGAACGGCTCCTGTGATAAACCCTCTGTGGATGGGAAGGAGCGAAGCTCCTGACCGGGTTGGAAGGAAAGTCCTCAGGTTCCCCAGCCTCGCAATGACATGTCATTGGGCCGAAGGGCTGAAAGCCCAAGTGCCGCTGGTTAAGAAAAAAAAAAAAATACGTATTACTGTAAAACTGAACAGAGAAGATAAAACAGCGTAAATCGTAAACGCGACTTATCGAATGCCTTCTTCTTCTTCTTCTTTTCCATTGTCACTCCTTTTGGAGCATGAGCACACGACTACTGCTGATCCCCTTGCATGAAGCCTGCAATGAAACATTCATCTCCTCTTACAGCGCCTGTTTCAGTAGCAACTTGTTTTACACGACGAGGTGAGCAGCTTTATGCACAATCTCATGTGAGTCGCTTCTTGCGAAATGACTCCTGCAACAGTCGTTCTATTCTTGCCAGAGATCCACACGAACTAAACGGGGTGACGACTTTGTATGTATCATCTTCTAATTTCTCGCTATTGTATTCCTCTCTCCACATCTCTTTCACAAGCTTCAACCAAACGACAAGCTTCAACCAAATGACAAGCTTCAACCGTATGACAAGCTTCAACCACATTACAAGACATATCACAAACTTCAACCACATCACAAACTGCAACTATATGACGAGATTCAACCACATGCCAAACTTCAACCATATGACAAGCTTTAACCACATGATAAACGTCAACCACATCACAAACTTCAATCACATCACAAGCTTCAACCACATTACAAGCTTCAACCACATGACAAACTTCAACCACACTACAAGCTTCAACCACATGACAAATGCTTCAACCACATTACAAACTTCAACTACATCACAAGCTTCAACCAAATTACAAGCTTAAACCACATTACAAGCTTCAACTGCATGACAAACTTCAACCACATTACAAGCTTCAACCACATTACAAACTTCAACCACATCACACGCTTCAACCACATCACAAACTTCACCCACATGACAAACGTGAACCACAATAAAAGATTCAACCACATGACAAACTTCAACCACATGACAAGCTTCAACCTCATGACAAGCTTCAGCCATATAACAAGCTTCAACCACATGACAAGCTTCAAACACATGACAAACATCAACCACATAACAGGCTTCAACCACATCATAAGCTTCAACCACATGACAAACTTCAACCACATGACAAACTTCAACCACATGACAAACTTCAACCACATCACAAGCTTCAACCACATGACAAACTTCAACAGTTTGACAAGCTTCAACCATATGACAAACTTCAACCACATGACAAGCTTCAACCTTATAACAAACTTAAACCTTTTGACAAGCTTCAACCATATGACCATGTTCAACCACTTGACAAGGTTCAACCATATGACAAACTTCAACCACATGACACGCTTAACCACATTATAAGCATTAACCACATCATAAGCTTCAACCACATCACAAGCTTCAACCACATGACAAGCTTCAACAACATGACAAGCTTCAACCACATCTTAAGCTTCAACCAAATGACAAGCTTTAACCACATGACAAACTTCAACCACATGACAAGCTTCAACCACATGACAAACTTCAACCACATGACAATCTTCAACCACATCACACGCTTCAACCACATGAAAAGCTTCAACATAATCACAAGCTTTAACCACATGACAAACTTCAACCACATGACAAGCTTCAACCACATCACAAGCTTCAACCACATTACAAACTTCAACCACATAACAAACTTCAACCATATCACAAACTTCAACCACATCACAAGCTTCAACCACATTACAAGCTTCAACCACATGACAAACTTCAACTACATGACAAACTTCAACCACATCAGAAACTTCAACCACATCACAAACTTCAACCACATCACAAAACACACCACAAGCGTCAACTACATCACAAACTTCAACCACATCACAAACTTTAAACACATCACAAACTTCAACCACATCACAAACTTCAACCACATCACAAACTTGAACCACATCACAATACACACCACAAGCTTCAACCACATCACAAACTTCAACCACATCACAAGACACACCACAAGTTTCAACAACATCACAAACTTCAACCACATCAAAAGAGATCTCTTTATCTCTCGTTTCCTATTGTGTGAACTTTTCTCCTCCCATTTGTGTTCCCACTTAAAAGAAGCCAATAGAATTGTCATTCACGAGAATAAAACTCTTGCTGTAAAACTCCTGAAATTTCATCCGCAGCACCACATGAAATACATAGTTATTTTTGTCCTCATATAACCGGTTCTCATCATCATCATTATCACCATAGACCCTTCAGCTCCAAAAGAAGCATGGGCCAACAAACACGTGACAAGTCCTCCTGTCCTGTGCCATCAGTTCCAGATCTTTCCTTGCATTCTTCATTCCTTTCTTTCTGTCCCCAGTTCACTTCTCCATGCATTGCTCGGACTCCCTCTGCCTCACTTACCTTGGTGACTCCAGAACAACAACTACCTTGTAAAGATATCAGCATGTTTCCTCAATGTGTGTGTTTTTATCCATTTTTTTTGGTGACTTATTCCCATTTCTTGTTCCAATTGCACCAGCCAGGTTTTTGTTATGAGTTCCAACACATTGGTGACCTTGTTGTACCGTTTCAGTCTTTCTATTCTACGGAAGAACTCATAAAGTCTTTATCTTTTTAGTTGTTGTTTCAGAGCCTTTCGGAGAAGTTGTTTTAGAAGCTTTGAATCTGCAGGAGCTGGTGTGGATCTACTGTCCTGGTCATGCAGAGGTACACGATAATGAAAGCGCTGACAGACTAGCATCAAGGAATTTAGCATCAAACGTAAGGGCTAGCAAAGATGGATGTATGAGAGGATGCATCCGTTGTGTATATAACCAGCGAGCTACAGGAACAGTTAGCATTCACACTCTTCGACATATATTGAGGGAGACTGAGCACCTATGGGTTTGCCTGGAGTGCAAGGATGTCGATTCTGTTCAACAATAACAATGTTTCAGAGCCATAAATTGGACTGACTTGACACTTGATTTAAAAATTTCGTTTTTGTTTTTCTTTGTTTGATTGTTTGTTCGTTTTTTTTTTTTTTTTTGGAACTTGGTTTCTTATGATTGTCAAATATTCACCAACGTAACGGAAGCTCCTCTGGCTTTTTGTATTCATATTTTCATATCATTTTCTGCCCCTCCAACTCCGCTCAAACCGTTACCAAGATATATATGATTACATCTTGTAGGGCTGTCTATTCAAGTGTCATCTTATTATCATTTTCTGCATTTATCGAATGCACCAACTTCTAATTTCTCGTTACAGCATTCTTTTCTGCCCATCTCTCTCGCAAACTTTAACCACACTACACACTTTCCCTTGTTCTCTCTGACCCTGTGTTTGCACATTCCTCGCTCCCTTCGTTTTCGATCGCACTAGAATCCAAGAATCCAATAGAAATGACATTCAAGAGAATAAAACGCTTACTGTAAAACTCATAACATTTCATCCTCAGCGACACATGCAATATATTTTTATTACTGCTCGTAGTGTTGCATTTTCTCGCTACAACATTTATGAACAGACACTTTATAGTGCAATCTATACCTCATTGCGGGAGAGAAATTGCATGCTGCAATCTGTTATTTAAAACGTCTGGTCAGGAATATCACTTGCTCTGTTCGTATCATTCTGTTACAGGGCTTCTTAAACGTTTTTGTGCCATGGTCCTCCTTGATTGTCTCTGATGAAGACTTACGGACCTGGTCTTAGAAACAAAAATGTGTATAAACGCTTAATTAAAAATGTTGCATTTTAAATTTTAGGTTACGTACACGAACCACGTAGTATTCATCCACGGAGGGGTCCGTGGGCCGCATGCTAAGACGCTCTGATATAGAATATTCTGTCTGATGTAATCAGTCTGCACGCGATGCTAGGGGGAACATTAATTTCATTAAGCCGACATCTTCATTACACATGATTCTTCCGACAGATCTTCTTTCTCGTACTCTCTCTCTCTCTCTCTCTCTCTCTCTCTCTCTCTCTCTCTCTCTCTCTCTCTCTCTCGGATAGGAAGGTTTTTCTCTTGGTTTTTTTTTTTTTGGCTTTTGGTTTTAAAGACTATCTTCATAGCACACGGACAACTCCATCAGTGTCCCGATCTCCTCCCTTAGATCACACTACAGGATCTCAACACAGTGCACGAACTCCGTAGCATCAGCGAGAATCCCAATGTGTGTATATAGGAATCATATACAGTATTCTATAAAAATGTGTGTGGTGGGTAGGGTTCTAATTGTTTAATTTTGCCAGAGCAGCGGCTTTATGGCCTACTCTTTACGATTTCCAACTACCGTGGAATTTTTAACGTGCGCAACTTGCACACGGGACCTCCGCACTTATCCGAGAAGGCAAGTCATTCGATCATACTACCAAGGAGACCGGAAGAGGGGTGGGGGGCGGAGTATGACATCTTTATGACCACTGGTTCTGAAAAAAAATTTCCATAAATTAGATTCCCTCTACTGAGAATGGAACCCGGTACCTTTAGAATTCGAAGCGAAACCATACCTCTTAGCCACTCTGACCCATGTCTCTTCATGTCGTAAAAGTATTTCCAGTTCCACTGCCACTTCTCCTCTTCTTCATGTTCATGCCTTACATTCATCTCCTTTTTTCACTCATTATGGAGCATGGAGATATCACTGCAGCTAGCCCCCTTACTATAAGACTGCACCGACACACGTAGTCCTGCAGTAGTGGTTTCTGTAACAGCTTATGTTACATGGTGAGGTTGCCAGTCGCACTGCATCGACACACGTAGTCCTGCAGTAGTGGTTTCTGTAACAACGTGTGTTACATGGTGAGGTTGTCAGTCGCACTGCATCGACACACGTAGTCCTGCAGTAGTGGTTTCTGTAACAACGTGTGTTATATGGTGAGGTTGCCAGTCGCACTGCATCAGCACACGTAGTCCTGCAGTTGTGGTTTATGTAACAACTTATGTAACATGGTGAGGTTGCCAGTCGCACTGCATCGACACACGTAGTCCTGCAGTAGTGGTTTCTGTAACAGCTTATGTTACATGGTGAGGTTTCCAGTCTCACTGCATCGACCTACATAGTCCTGCAGTAGTGGTTTCTGTAACAGCTTATGTTACATGGTGAGGTTGCCAGTCGCACTGCATCGACACACGTAGTCCTGCAGTAGTGGTTTCTGTAACAACTTGTGTTACATGGTGAGGTTGCCAGTCGCATAGAAAGGTCACCGTTTACAATATACATGAGGGGCCAGTAGTTGTATTCTCTGTGTTTTTTGTTTTGTTTTGTTTTGTCTTCTCACAGACCACCAGAAACTTAACAAAGCTTTCTTCAAATGTCTTTTACATTATTTCTTTCCTGTTTCCTTCTGCATCGTCTACCTTCTTTTCTTCTTCCTTTCTCAGCGCTGACTCTTCTCTGTAGCATTATTCTCAAACGTCTTCTGATTAACTATTATTTTTTTATTTTCTTTCTATGTTCTTTTTACACTCTCGTCACTTTTCTTCCACTGCACTTTCATTTGTTGTCTTCTGTTCATTATCCCACTATTTTTAAAACTTTCCATCTGTTCAAACCGTTCCTCTTTTCCCCTTTTCATCTTATTCTACTTGTCATATTCTTATATTCATCATAACATTCTTCTACTGCCACATCTGTTTGTCGTAATTTTCTCGTTGCTTCTTTCCGTCTTTTTAATTACACATTTTTTAGTTATTCTACTTTCTTTAACTCTGCCCATCTCTTGCGACAATGTAGTTCCATTGGGTCTCTAAAGAGATAAAGGAAGAATATGACTCATGCACTTTCAAGCATGTCGTACAAGGCGTAACATTAAAGCTACCTTAGCAAAAACTGTCCGTAAAAAGGCAATGATAATCCATGAAAATGTGAAAAATGAAAAAAGAAATGTGAGAATGAATGAAAAAGAACTAATTAAAAATACATATGAATACACATATATGCAAAGACATTAATTAAAGTCTTAGTTGTAGTATCTCAAAATTTCAGAAGTTCTCCGGGCAATTATTAACCTTGTGGCCTCCCCTGCTTTGCAGTAGTGATCCAACAGTGGCCAAAACTCAAGAGTATCTATTATAGGCTTCAATGGAGTCTATTTTTACACAAGATTACTCTTGGCAGAAATGTAAGGAGAGTAGTGAAGCTTCTATCACATGGGAGTCTTCACAAGATATTCAGATAAGCGAAAACAATGCTGACTGTTGCTGAGCACGTTAACTCTGTAATCTGCCGACAATTTTTATGAAGAATTTTCGCACTGGTTTATTCTAGCTCGTTAAGCCCCCACCGCTGAGTTAATCCGTGGAGTTCTTATTATAATATAGCTCTGTTTAGAGTGTGTGTGTAGTAATTTGACTGAGACAAACATGCAGTAACTTTAAAATGATTAAATCAAAGTTAAATTTGTAACATTACAAATAAAAAAATTTAATAATTACTTTAGGTTGTAACAGTTGGAAAATAATATGAATATTTATGAAAAGGTTTTCATCACTTGAATGGTTTTTTATAAGAAGTTCAAGTGGCAGCATAGAGGTTAACTTAGCTGCCAATGATGATTCTAATCCTCCTCCTGATGAGTAGATTTTCTGTACACTGCTGTCACTCGTCTCTGGTCAAAGTTCAGGCGCCGCCCGTTCCCAGAACGTCAAGGAGTAACGGCCAAGCTGGTTCTGCGTCTGTCTATAAGACCCTCTTATGATGGCGTCTCGCACAACGTCAGTCCACTTCTACCTTCACTTGGTTCCAGCGATAGTACTTTCTGCTGGTACCACCAATAACTATGATAGAAGAATAGAAACGAATGCTCTTCTGAGTATTGCGTTTTCCAACACATAGTTATGGGTTCCTATCTTTCCTTACCACCATCCCATGTCAGAATTTACCCTCGATGAGAATTACATTTAATCCCTCGGGATAAAACTTCCTTTACATTTAAACTGAATAGCTTTAGCTTTACATTACATTTAAATGAAAAGGTTAAACGTACAGATATAATATGGTTTACATTTACATCTCTACTGTTTGAAAAAGTGTTCACAATATAAATTCATTTATGTTTCATTTATGTTTACACTTGTTGAAAAGTTTTAAACTTCCATTACTTTAAAATGAATATTTTTTCGTTTACATTTACACTGAGTAAAAAGCTTTGAAACTGGAAGTATTATTCTTAGAATGTACATCATTTCTTTCATCTTTCCCTCCCTGCTCCACATGGAACCTGGAACTACTTTATGATTTTAGTTCTCTTTACGAAACTATCAATAAAGCAATCACCAGCCTGTGCAGTGGTGGTTCATGAATCCTCATTCTAGATACTGAGAATGCCAGCCTAAAATGACTTTGACATCCAATAGCGAATTTCACACATTAAACTTCACATGGTAATATATACATATATATGTTAGTTCACATGTTAGTAATAAAATATGAAAAGTAAATCACAACTTACGCCATTCCTGGCTATAGACTTTATGCTCAGAGGACTTAAGAAAAAGGCGCTTGCAGCTGCCTTCTATCATGTGTACTGGGGGTCGTTAAGTTTAACTTCAATTCCTTCTGACTCCGTGTCTTTCTTCAGTTTCCTAGTCTCGGTGCTCCTTATTAAAATGTAGAGATTTCCTGTGCTTTGTAAGTCTTATTTGGTTATCCAATAAAAGGTCCGGTTATCAAAAGGAATTATGAATCTTGTCTTCACTCTGGCGAGGTCTGATGTTGTCTTGGCGAGCGTGAAATTCACAGTGAAATAAATCTGCGAAAAGGTCAGACTGTATTCCCTCTTTTCCCACGCCTTCGTTTGTGATGGAGTTAAATAAACGCTCCAATCTATTCAACCAGGTCGGGTGTGGTACTTTCAAAATATTTCCGACATGGAAAATTTTTGCAAAGGTCACGTCTTCTATATATGGTAATATGCTGTCCGATGCCCTCGTGTACAAACTTACAGACAGATCGGTAGACACACATGACAACATGCCCACGTGTGTCACACAGACAGTAATGTTGGTGTATCAAAGATGACCCGGAAGCGCTTATGTCATACGTTCCGCCTCGCGCACGGGTTATCCTGTGTTTCGCCAGACAAACAAATCTGGTTCTATTCAGCACTCCTGCCGAACCCAAGCTTGGATAAACAAGCACCGTCGCTTGAAAAGATGGTCAGACAGATTATGCGATAAAATACTGTCGCTGGCCGTCTAATAACCTGGCGTAACTTAACACGTCTTCGTGAAGCGTGAATGCGACACAATAAAATAAGAATTACTCCCGTAGCAAATACTGCCATAGGGGAGTGGCGTGTTAGAGACTTTCCTCATGCAATGTCCAGCATTAAGAGAAAAATGTATGAAGGGGAAAAATGAAATGCCAAATAAAAGCGATCGGAGAGAAAAATGAAGAAGAAATGCTACTGCCGTAGGGCTGGAAGTGTGAGAGATCACACAAAAGGACAGGGACGGACATTTCGTTACAAACCTGGACTGTCAATATTTTGACTGAATATCAAGTTCATACTAATATGATTGTATTGCAACATATGCAGCAGCAAAGTCATGTAAATTGTTGAATTGGCCACGAATTCTTGTAGAATCCCAACAGGACTGTCCAAGTCAATACGGCAATGTGTAGTTGCGAAATGCGCAACATAGTTATGCGAAAGTAAGTCACCTGAGCAAAAAACATTTCACTGTAATAATGCATGGTCCATAATGGGCACATGGCATCAAAAGGTGTGCATTGTCTGTACTGACCAAATAATTTGCCTGGTGTGCGTTTTCATTCTCGAGTAGAGCATCGTAAGAAGCAAACAATGGGCTTGACAGCATCAGATTGTTCCAAGCATCTCCAAAATCATGTAGGCAATTAATGTCATTGAGAGATGAATGTGTGTATAAAAGCAGTTTCATGTGATGTGTTGCATCGCATAAAACATGCAGGCATAAATGTTACTGAGGAGCTGTGCGTGTGTATCAAACCAGTTCCATATGTAGCAGCGCAGAAAAGCTCAGTGTCATATATACATGCGCTGGACCACGAATGTAGTAAACATTAAGTCACATCGTCAATGTCTGGCTGTGGACACGGGATAGAGCATCTGCCAGTACGTTGTCGGTGCCTCGAATAGCCTTTATATCATAGTGGAAAGGCTGCATAGAAATTGAATAGCAAGCAAGCTTGGCGTTCTTATGGTTCGCTTTCTTGAGGAAAGATAGGGCTCGCTGGTCCGACTCGACTGTAAAATGGGAGCCGAGTAAATAACGTTGGAGCTTCAGAACTTACCAAATTATGGCAAGGAGCTCTTTTTTCGACGACATGGTATCTACTCTCTGTGCCAATAAGCTTTCTAGACACGTAGAGAATGGGATGTAGAGTACCGTTAAAGTTCTGCATCAATGCCGCTCTGATACCTTTCAAAGACGCATCTGTGCAAAGAATAATTGGCAAATGTTTATCTGGTAATCTCAATATTGGAGGTGATGAAAATAGCATCTTAATATGAGCTAACACATCTTGGCATTCCTGTGACCATTGCACATTATTAGGCGAGCCCTTTCTTAATAGAGCAGACAAGTTAGCAGTGATAGTAGACAAATGTGGAATAAATCTACCATAAAACTGGACAAGACCAAGTAGACTGTATACCTGCTTATTAGTCTTAGGAACAGATATGTAAAGAATTTTGGAAACATTGTGTTCCTCGGTTTTAAGCAAACCGTTGCCAGCTCTGTGACCAAGAAACTATATTTCACTGAAACCGATATGAATTTTAGAAGGTTTGGCAGTTAAGTTATGAGATCGTAAGGTATCAAGTAAAGAACTGAGACCTGAAAAATGGTCTTCCCAGGAGTTACTGAAAAGACAGATGTCATCAATATAAGTAATGACATCAGACCTATGTGAGAAAAAAGGTAGCAGGAGCGTTCATAAGGCCAAAACACATAAAATTCCATTGGAAAAGACCTTTAGGAATTGCGAACGCAGTCAAAGGTGTAGCCCTATCAGACAATGGTACCTGACAGTATCCTTTGGCGAGATCGAATTTAGTAACGAAGATAGGTTTAGATAATTTTACTAATAAGTCATCAAGTAATGGCATTGGTTTTGCGTCAAAAACCGTAATACTGTTAAGTTTTCTAAAATCGGTACATAACCTAATGCTTTTATCTTTTTCGAATAATGACCATGGGAAAAGCATATGAAGAGTTAGATGGTTCTATGATACCTAGACGTACCATATCATCAAGTTCTTTCTCAACTTGATCCTGAAAATGTAAAGGTAATGGGTGTAGTCGTACCCGAATAGGACGGTCATCCGTCAAAATGATATAATGAGTGATTACGGATGTGCGACCTGGATTGTCTGTAAGAACATCCTGGAATGATTGAAGAAGATTAGAAACTTATTGTTTTTCGGATGACAGATCTGAACAGATAGCCACATCTGTCCATGTCTCAGTAGCCTGTAGAGGCACGACAGGAAGGTTCATAGGTAAGTCAGAAAAGGAACATTCCTGCTCTTAAATGACTGATAAGGAATAAAAATGAACAACGAGTAGGTTCGTCAACTGCATGAAAACCAGATTGAACGTAATCAGGTCGAGTATGGAATTCTTTCTACATATTTATATGTGGAAAGTTTTGTGTTTACCTTTAATATCAAGTACAAAATCAAGATCAGAAATACGTGAAATGACCTTGTAAGTGCCACTCCAAGCAACGAGTAGTCGATTTTCCTTTTTAGGGAGAAGCACAAAAGCTTCATCCCCAGGAAAAGGTGTCTTAGTCGTTTAAAGCCGTTTTTAAACTAACGAGATTTTTCTTTAGCAGTCTCAGAAGAAGATGTTGCTAATTGACAAGCTTCAGTGATTTTGCGTCGTAGATTGACGACGTACTCAGAAGATGACTAAGTGACCTGGGTCATCTTAGATTCTGAGAACAAATCTGTTATTAATGACATGTAAGTGGGGCAATCTACTATAGTAGTCTAACACATGTCAGAACCAAGGGTGAGGTTTACCAGAGCAAAAAGCAGCATGCTGGTAAGCAAAATCTTCCACAGTAGTGTTAACTGTAAATGATCTAAAATTTCCAAGGAAATGCTGGAAGCTTAGATCCATTAATAAAATTAGATGTGCAATTAAGCCAAAATAATGGCCAAACCATTATGTTTGCATATGCTGGGAGAATAACCTCAGTCGCCTCATAAGATATTTGTTTGTCAATAGCACTAGGTGTGATCCTAGTAGGTAATACATGGTTCCTGTCCTTTATGACTGGATGTCTAGTCATCCGTATGACATCACAATCCTTAGTCTAAGTGAGTTCATCACTCTCATCAACAGTAGGTAGCTGACAAGGGTTGACATGTAATTGTGCAGCTAACCCAGTTTGAACCATGTAAACATTATTCTTATGCCTTTCACCTAAGGACCTTTTGTTAATGGTAGTATGGAAGTTACTTCTTTTATTATCATTCAAAGCACTATCATCATGTGCCTGGGCTTGTATTTATGCCATGGTTGTAGCTGCATAAGCGGACAACATGTGTTGCCGTTCCCACTCAACAATTTCTTCAGGTGTGCATTCTTTGCCACCGTGGATACGGCCCTCAATCAAATCAGCAATTGGATTTTTGATAAACACACTTTGATTCTCCCTGTAAAAAAATATTGTTTCAATGTGAACTACACCTGTTGGGTAAAGCTCAACAGTGCCACTGAAGGTTACACATTTAACAAAACCCCCTGTGGAATAAGATGGGTGCACTAGCGATTGTTTCACTCCTGCAGTAGTGCATCCTGTATCCTTCAGCACAGACACTGGTGGGTTGTTTAATAGGCCTTTACGAAACTGTAAGGTCCCTGTGCCATCATGTGCTGCCAGTGCTGGAAGTGTGGGTAGTGGATGACCACAACGCAATGTAGACACAACATCAGGGTGAAATAAAGTACGACATTCAGGACACTGTGGCGCACTATCAAAATAAAAAAAAGAACAAGCAGAAGAATGATCTACTGTAATATTATTAGGAGATGCACAAGCAGTATCATCCGTCTGTGCTGAGTGAGCATGGTAATTTGTACGTTCAACGCTATGAGAGCGTAATGAACGATTATCTCTGTTTATTATTGTTACCTTGGTTCCAATTGTTTTGAGAGTAGTTTGATCTCCTAGGGGAGCATATTGGTTATTGTTTACATTATTAAACAAACTTCCACTATTCCTGAAAGAATAGTCATTCCTTCTCCACCCTCCATGTGACTGATACTGATTCTGTTGTGGTCCACCAAAATGTTTGAAATTTCCTCTGGCTGGAGAATAGTTTCCACTAGGGTGACCACCACGGTAAGATCCATAGTTATTATCCTTACCATGACCAAAATTTATGTCGAGACTCTGAGATCTGTGTCTTGTGTTTTTGGCATTCCATGAGGTAGCTAAAGCTACTGGTAGAGCATTTTTAATGTTAGAATTACTCACAACTGTGCCAGGGTGAGCAGTTATGAATTGGCGTCCCAATTCCTCGACTATTGTCAATTTGCAGGTTTGCGTTCATGCAAATAGGCTAAAAATTCCTGGCTAATAGAAGACAACACTTTGTCCCTAAGCATTGAGTCCATGAGAGCATCAAATGAGTGATCAATCTTTGACAGCTCAATCCACCTGTTGAACGTTAACTTGATGGCAGCTATAAATTCAGAAAAGTCTTTACCTGTCTCAGGTATCATGGTTTTGAAACGCATGCGTTAGCCTTTCTCATCCAACTGGTATTTCTTGAGCTATAATGCACTAGCAGCTTCATAATTATTTCCGTTTTGACCATCCATTGTGCAGACTGAAGTCAAAGCATCTCCAGTGAGAATTTTCATTAGTCTGCTGCACCATTCAGATTTATCAATCTTTGTGACCCTCACAAACCGTCTCAAAACGGTTGAGGAAACACGAAATATCATCAATATTAGTTTTAAAAGAAGGTAAGCAAAATTGAATAGACCCAGAATGATTTTTGTTTGAGGAACCTTGAACCGCAGAATCATTCTGTTTGTTACTATTTTGTAACCTCAGTTCTTCTAACTGCAAGGTAAACGTTTTCTCTTCATGTAATCTTTGCCTTTCTTCTTTTTCCGCCGCCTCTTGTCTTTTCCTATTTTCAGCTTCCAGCTGAAGAATTTGAAGTTTTGCCTCGTCTTGTCTGGCTAATTCTTCAGCTTGTCTTTTCTCAGATAATTCAGATTTTTCTGTTTCTATCTGAAGAATTTTAAGTTTTTCTTTCCTGGCCTGTGCTTTTGCATATTCAACAAGAGCAAAATCTTTTAAAGTATCACCATCTATACCCAAGGCCTTAGCTTGTTTAATAAAGTAATTCTAAAGTAGACATTGTGTTTGGCCGTATATGATTTTAGTCAATGAAATGTCAATATAGTTACTGATTTCTTTAACAGTAACAATGCTTTGTTGTAAATATTAACAACGGTAAATGACTATGCAATGACATTGTGAAAATATCAATGGCAATAATATATATAATAATAGTTGCCCATCGCAAGCGAAGATGGCGACAGCTTCAGACTTGAGTTGTGACACATCTGTGCCGTGATCTCATGTGACTAATTAATCCTATTTTGGCCCTACAGGCCCTGCCACATACGGGGCACACATAGTTAGAGTCGATAGTAGTGTTGCTGTGCATTCTGGCATTTCTTGCAGCACGCTTGCCTTCTGCCTTATCAGCTAAATTCTGTTCTGCAATGCGAGCACCTTGAGTAATGTTTGTCCGCCAGGCACAGCGATCCTGTGCGATAGTCTCCCAGGAGGAGACATCAATTTTGAAGCTGCTCAACGATGCTTTCAGTGGGTCTTTGAAGCGTTTCTTTTGTCCCCCTGCTGTTCGCTTACCCGTGGAGAGTTCGCTGTACATCAACTGCTTTGGGATGCGTTTTTCGGGCATGCGAACATGTCCGGCCCATCTAGTTTGGGCCCTCTGCAGCAATGTGTAGATGCTTGAGATATGTGCTCTGTTGAGGACCTCAGAATTAGATACTCTATCATGCCACTTGATCCTGAGTATCTTGCGAAGACAGCTCATGTGGAAATGATTAAGCTTCTTGGCATGTCTGCTATACACTGTCCATGTTTCACAGGCATACAGGAGGGTAGTGAGTACTATTGCATGATTTACTTTTATCTTGGTGGCTGCACTAATTCCTTGTCGATCCCAGACATTTACTCTTAGTCTTCCAAAAGCTGCACTTGCCTTTGCAATTCTGTTGTTGACCTCGGAGTCGATATTCGCATCTTTGGTAAGGGTACTGCCTAGATAAGTGAAGCTGTCCACCACTTGGAGACGTTGGTTCTTTACTGTGATATTTGGTTCACAGTAAGGTTTCCCAGTAGCAGGTTGCAACATTACTTCAGATTTCTTCGTATTGATAGTAAGGCCAAAGTCATCACACGCTACAGAAAGCCTCCTCATATTGTTCTGCATGTCCAGTTCTGTGCAGGTGTTGAGGGCACAGTCGTCCGCAAAGACGAGGTCAGAGATCATTGTTTCATTCACCTTCGTAAAAGACTGTAATCGTCTCAAATTGAACAGATTCCCATCTGTCCTGTATCTGATGTGTATGCCGTCGCTACTGCCATGCGTAACGTTAGACAGCATGGCAGCAAATATCATACTGAATAGTGTCGGGGCGGGCACACAACCCTGTTTGACACCATTTGTGACGGGAAAGGATTCAGAAGGTTCTCCATCATTCAATACGCGAGCCATCATACCTTCATGAAACTGGCGGACAATTGAGATGAACTTATCGGGATATATATAAGCAAAAAATGAGACTATGGAGCTGGACAAAGCACTGACAAAACAATAGGACATTTGCAGCCAACAATAAAGAATAATGCAAATGCAGAACCAAAGAGGAAAAATGATACAATATAGCTGCAATAGAAAAAGACACAACAGGACTAGCAATAGTGTGTAGACATAAATCTGTATAAAACTGAAGGAAAGGCAGAAAAGACCAACAAAGACAAACAAAACTTCTAGTAACTAAGGCAAACAAAATTATACACAACAATAAATACAGTAGAGAAACAGGACAACACAGCTAAACAGATAGGCATCATTAAAAAACCACAGTGGACAAAATCACATGGCACTTGTAAGCTGGATTCCACTGAGGGGAATCTACAACAAAACTACAGACACGATCTGTGTGAGCCCATATTGCTATGAGAAGTATCTCTTGCACAGATTCGCCACCCAACCTGCCTGCGTTACAATGAACATGTAAACAGGGAATAAAGCGTAAAAAGAAAAGGCTCATACCTCATGCAGAGACCACAAAAAATGCAAAAAATATAAGCCACTGAGCTGTTACTGAAAAATCCTTCTAGTAGCATCACTAGAAAGGCATCGAACTGCATGCATCATGACTGGTCGAGCAAAAATTGAAGTCTTGAAACACTTCATAGTACAGAAGACGCCATTTGCACTCTGCACCTGAAATCTTGCAAGAGGAACGTTGACTGGAAATTCGTTGAGAAATCAGGCCGTGATAAAAATTACATGATCAGAACATAGTAGAATTAGCGATCGTAGCATCATGAAGGATATCGTTTGTGTTTCTTCGAAAGCAGACTAACATCTTCTTGGACAAATAAAGTTCATTTCATGTTGAAACAGGAACACACAAAAAATGTCATCATTTAGATCTGGAACAGACGGTTTTGCCGGCTGCGTGCTGAGCAGTGTTGCCACTCAAGTTCTAGAGATAAACCCAGATGCTCTTCTAAAAATAAACCCAGAAATACCCAGAATATTTTATGCCTCAAATACACGGGATAGACGATGCTTACATAATCTTTTATGTGCATCTTTAGCACAAATAATCTGTGTGCTACCAATTTTTATGTATTTTTCATTTTTTTTTTTTAAATTACCAAACATTCACAATGAAATAAAAATGATTTTAATAACACCCCAATATATGAACTCTTGAAAATGAGATATTTTAACAGTAATATACTTACATTAGTTACATTAACAAAATGTTCCTCAAATTAAATATAAAATGTTAGTTGTAACTTGTTACTGTTGAAAAAATGTCACTTGTCAGAGACTCGGCATCCATGTCGACAACTTCTCCTTCGTCAAGATCATATGCATGAATTGAAAACGTGGAATCTTGATTGTGAAGTTCCAAAATCTTTGCATATCTCTGCCGACAACGTCCTTCACGCACATCTTCAACTACGCTTTTACTAGGATTAAACTTATGACAAACTCCGTCTTTGGCAACTGCTTGCTTGGCTAGTATTCGATTGGAAACTGTTTCACACAAAAGCTTGTTGGTTTGTTTTGTTTTAACTAAGTTAACCTTCGAAAAACTCTTTCGACGCATGCTGAGGAGTGAGGTGGTGCCATAAGCGTGCACATGAGGTCAGCTAAAACATCAAATTTCTTCTGGTTATTAGCATCTGTTACTTGTTGCAGTCCCAATTAGAATGCGGGCGGATCCTCATCCACTAGATGTCCAAGATCTTTTCGGTACGATGCCAGTTCTCGCCATTGATCAGACAGACGATCAAGGCTCTCTTCTGAAACAACTGTTGGGAACTGCGCTGCTAATGGAATGACAGAAGGTTTGTTGATATCGAGAGCTTGCTTTGGATCCAACAGCTGCATTTGCACCAGAACACTGTTTTGTTCAAGTGGGAACCTGCGTCGTATTTGAGTACAAAGTTCAATCAGGTATGCCAATGCATCCTTGCGAAACTGGACTTCTTTATCTCGTAACGGTTGTCGCATTAACTGCGCTTCATATCGTCCACCCAGCTCAATGTAATTCAGTTTCTTGTGCACCTGTACATCCGAAGGATCAATGTCGGCAAGAGTGCGATGCTCATGCTGCAATACTTCCTGCTTAATAAACATACTGAGAAGAAAACGATACTCTCTTGTTACACTCGTGTACACTTTGTGAAGACGGAAGTTCTCGGACTGGAATTCGATGTTCATGACGTTAACTTTACCCAGTAAGTAGCCGACAAATAGAAGCATGTGCTTCGTGCCAGCAGTGTTCATCGTCTGCAGGATTTGCCCCGCACCGTCGACGTTGTCCACTGAAGCTTAGGATTGGAAATACAAGTGCAGAGCATCCCATTGCTCAAGGATCCTCTCAATAACTGCTTCACGGGACAGCCAGCTTGTTTCACACAGCTTCAACACTTTATGTTTCTGGGCCTGAACTACATCTTGTATTAACTGGAACTGGAGATTTCTTTTACTACTACGCGAAAAATAGAAGCAGACATTCTTTATGAAAATTTCAAGCCAAGACGGTAGGTGGTTGCTGGCAGCATTTGCACAAAGTGCAAATGAATGACAAACACAGCCGAGAACAAAGACATGTGGAATCTCTTTCTTCAGATGTGCCTGTAAACCACTTGCAGTCCCCATCATAGTGGCACAGTTGTCTGCAGCAAAACTAATGACGTTACTAAGTGGGATTTCATGCGTGCTCAACAATTTCTTAACAGCTGTAAACATGCCAAGACCAGTCCCATCCTCCATCTCAATGAGGTCTAACAGTGAATCAACTACTTTTTTTGTTTTTGTGTCACAGAATCGCACAACGACTGCCAACATCTGGTTCGTAGAAATATCAGTACTCTCATCAACGATTATAGAAAATTTCTGATTTCTGCAAATGTTTATAACTTCAAGCCGCTCAAAATGAGCAATGCCGTACTGCATCACATAGGCAGCCTTGGTGCGCTTCAGTGACATATTTTGAGCAATTGTGCTGTCTGGAAATGTCTGCTTGCAACATTCAATCAAATGATCAGCTTGCGAAAACGGAGTATTATGTTCTGCCATGAAAGCCGACAACACTATCTCCGCTTTAACAATTTTGTCTTGGAGACAGGGCTCTTTTGGTTTGATGAAAAACTTGTTAATGTTCAGAGTTTTGCTTTTGGCTTCGAAGTTTTTCATGTGCTTCTGTGTGCTTTTATGTGTCAATAAAGCTGTTTTGTTGGCATTAGTTAATGTACAGGAACAGACCGTACAAATCGCAGCATAGCGGTTACCAGAGTCCGGCTTAATTCAATCCTTCAGTTCGCTGTCTGTTAGCCATTCCGCACAAAAAGCCTGCTGATACCATGGCTTCACTTTTTTACGCGGTGGCGTGTGTGTCGTCATGCTGCTACAACTACCAAGCGTACCTTCATCATCGCTCATTTTACAATCTTATAATAACAAAAAAAAAAATCCAATATGCTGTTTATCTGCTTAAGTCTAATAATGTAAAAAGATGACTTTATAACACATCGCAAAAATGACCGAGTATTGCAGATGACAGCCATTAACAGAATAACAGGAAATAGATAGCTGATGTAAACGAGTCAAAAAACAACGTCATTGATGTGGTTAAAAACAAGAATTAAATTTAAGTGGAATAAAAATATATAGCACATAATGTTTTATATTTAATTATAATATAAATATAATGTATAATGCTCAGTGCACAGAATATACATACATTGTAAATGTCAGTTGTCAAATATACCCAGATTAATGCAGATTTTGAAAAAAAAATACCCAGATACCCAGACGGAAGCCCAAAAACCCAGATCTAATAAGAAATACCCAGCTGTGGCATCACTGGCGCTGAGGCATGCGCAGAACACCAAAGGATGGGGTTACAAGGGTGCTTTGTTCAGATACAAAATGAAGAGTTGATATATGCATCAAAACTGGACTTGAGAAAATAATTTCATCCTCATTAGCTGGGTGCCAAAAATGTTAAGGTGAAATTTCAGTTGCTGTAGAGTTGGTGACGTAACGCGAATGGTTTAGGTTCTGATAATAAAGATAAAACAAGTCCAAAACAGTCCACCGTTAACATAGGTAGATCTAACACGACATGTTAGAATGCAATGGAAGACTTGTCCTCGTTCCACAATATTTATTTACATACTCCATATTTCATAACATGCATAATAACTTGGGGCATTCCTCGTCTGTCAAATGTCAAAAGCAATAGTATGCATATATGTATATATATATATATATATATATATATATATATATATATATATATCTATATATATATATATATATATATATATATATATATATATATATATATATATATGTATATGTATATATATATATATATATATATATATATATAGATATATATATATATATACATATATGTATAGATATATATATATATATATATACATATATATATATATATATATATGATTAATCTTGACCGTTTCAACTCTAGATCAGTCCATGTTTTACATGATCAAAGTCCTACGGCAAGTTAAGCATTGAAGACACCATCGTCTTGAGTTATAATAATCGATTGCATGACTTACTTGAGAAGCTGCAAATCGTAATGGCCTAATAATATAGTGGCGATCAATCTCGAACAAATAGCCACGGCATTAATATCTTGAAAAATCTCCACTACTTGGGAGCATCAAATAAGTATGTCCTCTCACTTCAACGAATACTTGAGAAAGGCCCAGAAAACTAACGGTTGGTCTTTACCAGCAGACGACGCTTACGTCACATAGTTACAATTACGTCATATCGTTACCAAAAACTGCGGCGATCAATAATAGTGTTTTATCGTATAAAAAAACATAGCTAATGCATACAGCTGTATCGCTGAAGATAATTGCATACGCCTGTGTGCAAAAGCATCACGCAACAATAACATTATGTAATGATCAATGTTAGCAGACCTAATGGTCTTTTATGTTTGGACATGCGACCTAATTTAACCGACTAGATTGAACGAGACGGACCTCGCCAAAACGAGGCAAATTTTTTTTTTTTTTAAATATCTATTATAATAGATAATTATCTCAGGGATTAACTATTCATCTGCAAGTTTCCATCTCGAAGAAATCAAGACTTTTTAACACATGGGATATTTATTATGTTCAGTTTAGTTCACATAAAAAAAGCGCTTTTTAGCGCATTCTTAGCGGATACATACATGCGCATCAAAACAGTAAAATTACGGACACTGACGTCAACATCTGGAAATCCTCTCAGTACAACACAAACACCAAATTGAGATTATATGAGAGCTGTGTACTTTATGTGCTTCTCTATGGTGCGGAATGCTGGAGAGTAACAGAGACGGAAATGTCGAAATTGTCCTCTTTCCACACAATCTGCCTAAGAAAAATTCTCCGAATCTTTTGGTGAATACCATCATCAAACAAGAACTGCTTACTCGGAGCAACCAAGAGGACATGCACACCATCATAGCTGGCAGACGCTGGAGTTGGGTTGGCTACGTCCTCGGAAGAGACCCTGATACCATCACAAGAACAGCTAGGCTATGGACCCCTGAAGGAAATCCAAAAGGAGGGGGGGGGGGGCGATCAAAAACAACTTGGCGGAGAACTATGGAGGACGAGATGCAGAGAAGGAACCAGAGCTGGGGTGTTGCCACCCTACAAGACGCCACCAGGTGTGACGACAACTGACTGCTTTGATAGTAGACGGCTAAGGATCGAAGAAAGAAGAAGAAGAAGAAGAAGAAGAAGAAGAAGAAGAAGAAGAAGAAGAAGAAGAAGAAGAAGAAGAAGAAGAGGAAGAAGACCGGGCACTGACGTCACGGCAATTAACCTTTTTTTAATACCACTTCACATCCTGACAGCCTTTTCGCAACGTACCACAAGCATTTCATTTATGCAGATGATCTGATAATGAGTGACACTGCATCATTAACAAGCAATTACGAAACTGTGTGGCAAAATATAAAAATGTGACATTTAAATTGTTAAATGTGATTCTTACTTATTGAATATTTTTACTCATTTTTATTGACTTAAATTAGAGTTATAAAAGTTGTTGAAAGCTGTTTCCATACAAACACATTTACCGGAAAAGACCATCGTGGGTAGATATAATCTCTGTACATAAAAATTACAGACTGCAACTCTATTATACGAGTATAAAGTCAATGTTAGAACTACTTGTGATATGCAATAGTTGAGCAATCTTCTTCAACAGGCAAATGCAACGTTTAACTATGTTTCTAGAAATTACAGCGGAGACGAAAGTTTCGACGAATACTGACGAATTTATCGACGGTTGAAAGAGGCGCCTCGAGCACGGGTATAGCAAATAGTGTTGATTTTCACGGTTTTTTTTGTGCGGGGGGGGGGGGGGGGGGTGGGGGGGGGGGGGGGGGGGGGTGGGGGGGGGGGGGGGGGGGGGGGGGAGTAATGTCACCGTTATCTTCTGTTACTTCTGCTACGAAGAAATATTTTCTAATAATTTTCTGGTGTTAAGTCACCGTCTAATTCTTTTTATTATGTAATTGTATATTGGTTTCTTTTGTAATTTCATATTATTCTCTCATAGCGTGCTTGAAAGCTTATATTATTTTACAATGCAGAATTATTTTATTCTTTATTCCACTTCAGATGTGGTTGTAGGTTTGCGTTTGAGACATTTATATACCATTTACGTAAGTTGAGAATTTTTATGAAGATGTAGTTAAGAAACACAAACGATAAATAAAGCATTAATAAATAAATATTTGGTTTGGAATAAAACAGTCACGATTTGAGAGAATTAGTGTTGCTTTTAAAGTTGTGTATGATTTGATTTAAGAACGCAATACCATACCTAACACGACAGGCCAATCGCCTGTTTGTCTAACAATTTGATTGCATGTTCACCCAAGAGCCATTGTGCTCTCTGGGTCGCCTCTACACTCTGTTACGGGGTCGAAGAGGTTCCGATTAAGAAAGAAAGAAAATAGGATAGATTAACTCTATTGTTTTAAGGAAAGACTACGATGTTTATGTTGAATAAGAATCGTTTCCATTTTATCCAAAAAGGGGATGGAAGAAATAGTTACGTCGGATAAGGGGAGTACCAAACAAAAAAAAAAGACCAGAATAAATCAATAAGATGAACGATCAATGCGGTATGACGTCAATCTCACACAGAAGATATGGTAAATTTATATTTTGTTTCGTGTATATACCGTAGTCCTTCTTGTATACTGCGTTAACTGGTTCCTTCCTTCTTAGGTTAGTGCTAAACTGTTGTGAATACAACGTTTTTCCATGTACATTGAATTTGTGCATTATGACATACTAGCAACAACCCGCCAAAATTGACAGGTTTTTAATTATAGTGTGTTGTTTCTGTTACACGTATTACATTGCTGCTTCTTCTATAGTCTCGCTTGCTCGCTGTGAATGACGCGATTGTCTCATCCTCCATTTTAGCCGTCTTATCATTTTGATCCATTCATGAGAATGTCTGCAATACTTTAAATTAAAATCTTGTCTTGAAGAAACAATCAGAAACTTACTTTTTAAGATTATTTTTAAGAAAAATGATGAGTTAAATCCGCATCCCGAATGACACTGGACAGAAGAGTATCTTGACTACCTGTTGATTAAATGCACACCGTCAACACTTTTTCTATTTTTAGGAGAGTAACAATATAGGGGGGAAACAAAAAAATGTTTATTGTCAAACTTTCAACCACAGTTGCACCCCCCTTAGCTGTGCTCGAAAGTTAATGCACTCTCGCGAAAATAGAAAAAATTCGCAATACGACGGTGTGCAAAGTGTGTGACAGGCCGACAGACCCAAGTACCTTACGGCGGGGAATTATATATATTATAGAATATAGTATTGGATGGATGTCTGTGGCTGCGCTAAAAAAAAGACAAAAGTGAGCAGTATAAGAGACGTGTAGAAAACTACAGTATAATTGAAAAAATTCACTATTTATTTTTTAAATGTGTATTTTCTCACTTGTATCTGTTGGACCATCTTTGGTCCTTGGCCGCTGACAGCCGCTGACTGACAAAGCAATAAGTGACCATCACGCCTGGTGGCGTCTTGTAGGGCAGCAACAAAATGCCTCCACAATTTTTGCTCGGTCGACAGTCATCCTTCGTGTGTTGCCCCAGCTTCTGGTTCATGCTTAGCATCTCTGCCTTCACAGTTCTCCGCCAGGTACACGTATCGTATGTACATGAAAAAACAAATGCCGGAACAATGAGCTATATCAAACCATTTAACATTTGACTAACAAGCTTTACTTATTATTTCCAGAAAGAAAAGTGAAAATTAAATTAAATCCAAAATGGCCACTAAATTGATGTTCCTAAACGGAAAGCAAAAATTTCTCTGCCCGCTTTGAGGTCATGTGTTGAAGTGGCCGGATCTCACGTTTCAGCATGCTGTTAGATTATTAACGTGACACTCGATTATAAATAACAAAATAACAGTTGATTCTATTTATTTTGACGTTTTTTCTAATGTTATAAATCAGTGAAGGTAGAGTGATGAAATAAATATTTATAAATGGGTAGTGACTTTACAATCACACCGTATAATATAAAGTTGTACGAGCACCCGAGATCGAAACCAGACTTGAACACGCCAGTAAGATAACCTTTCAGCCTACTAATTTTTAAATGTCTAACTATTGATATGACAAAGCCAGCAGGAGCCAATAAATACTGTGGATGTACTAACATAAAGCTAGCAGTGGCGTTGTCGTAAAAAGGGAACATTGCTGTATATCAGTGTCACAGATGGAAATAGTGCAGCAGTGATCATCCACTTTTGTCCCCTCCCATCTAGTTTATATTTTATTTGGTGCTACATGAACGAAGTATTCACTAGTGCAATTAACACGTGAGTCATTGGCAATTAAGCACGGTGGAACAGAGAGAGCGCGGAGCATGGGCGTAATAGATTCTTTGATCAGGGGCGATGTTAAGTCTGAGACATACCTTGAATTGTAAAAAACTTTCAGGGGAATTACGTAATAGCGTAGCTGATATTCGGCAAGGCGGAGATGATGAAAGTCAAGCCAGAGAGGTTTGTCAGCGGAAGAGGTGGTCTTAAAATTACCTTTGATTCAAGAATCGAACGGCAAATGGCTCGGGTCTGGCAGTAGGTGTGACTTTCGCATTAAAGAGCGATAGAACGGAAATTTACGGATATATACCATGTCTCTCTCGATAGCCATGATCAGTTGTTCAGAAATCTATCTGAAATTCACTAGCTCGATATCTTTAGATTTCTCGTACAGAGTGAAAATTAATTAGATTTTCGTGGAGTGTTTCATTTTTCTGATTGCGGTAATTTATATTACTAGCTTTGAGTGATTTAGTGTGTTTAAAGTTTTCATTATATTTCACTGAGATTTTCTGTGCTAATTAAATAATTATGGCTAAATCTTTTTCAGCCATAAAGTTAATTTTTATTGAAACTATGTGTTCATTTCACGGGTTAAAAACGAATAGGATAAGCATTAGACAACGTTGTGTTTTAAATCATCAAATTTATGTTGTTCGTCCATCACGGGTGATGAAGGACACTAGTGTTCATCCCAAAATTATTTATTTATTTAATTAAATAATTTTAACCCATAAAAATCTTATTTATAACGAAGTGGTGAAGAGGTTCCTATATTTTAAAACACGTGTTAGATTTGATATTGATAATTTGCGTTAAAGTTTATATTTTTTCTTTCCTAAAATCTAGGCTGATCAAACCTGAGTACTAGCGGCTTTTTTATGGCCATATGAACTTATGATCATACGAAACTTGTAATATTATAAGCATCCAGGTATATTTAATATTGATGAGCTTCTTGCTGTGACCTGTGTGGTCCAATATTCCTCATTTTCATGAGAGAAACCAGAATAGAACCATTTAAATTATAATATTAACTGGACCAGAACTATTACCAGATTTACTTATATCAATCTCATCAGCCAGGTGTGGCGAAATATATTGTCAGCAGAACATTTGTGTAACTTAACTAGCGTCTCAGCCACCTGAGGCGAAACAACTAGCGGAACTATATAATGTTCTATTCATCTCTACGTCGGTGATCACCACGCCATGAACCTTACTCCAACCAACTGAAGGCATAGATAACTTATTGTATCACGGACAAATTAAACTCACCGACTCTAGCGACTCCCTTGAAATTTGCAGTCAGCAAACTACGGGGAGTCTGGGGCTGGATTTTACAAAAACTTAAATTTTGAAACAAAAAAAATAATAGTCTTATTACTTATTAGTGTATTTCCTTGGAATGCCTGCGACGACAACTACTGGGGTAAGCAAAAGTCTGAAAGTGGCCAGTCTGAATGGGTGTGAATTGATATGAACGGAGAAAGAACTTATGACTTTTGTGTAACAATCATATGCTTATGTGGTTTTCTTCTTTTTTTTTATCTCACCAATCTGAGTAGTCACGGATAGATTACGTTAGGGGGGGGAACCCATTCTTTTCTCATTGCATGACTATTTCATAACTTATTTGTTAACTTTTGATTTTTTTGGGTTAATTAACCATTTGTTGGGATCGTCTTTTCTTTTCCTTTACAGACGAGGGAGAACCTATTTGATTAATTTCTTTTGCAATTTTGTCTGTAAACCATGATCTAGTAATGTATATGCTTATTGTTGTGATCTTCTATCTGATAATAAACTTTATTAAACTTTAGTTATTGCGTCGGTCAACCCCTATCATTATATGTTATTCATAATTTGTTTTCACGTTCGTGCGTATTTGTCACAGAATTGTGTGTATGTGAGTACAGTGTAACTTGTATTTTCGTACAAGGATAGAAAAGTGCGGTCTGATTTTATATTCGTTAGTCATCCAGAATAGGCTGGATCAGATCAATTACTTTCTATCCAGAGACTGTGTCCTTTCTCTTACACGAATCACCTCGTGATAAAAACTATTCTTAACTCGTCAAAAGTCAAGGGCCACCCTACTTATTTTCAATCCACTTTTATATAAGCGCATTAGAATGATTAAATGAAGAAGTTTTTCCGTAAAAATGGGTGCAATATAGTTCAGGAGGACTCTACTGACTTAATGTCATCTCGGTGCACGTTAAGCATAAAAAACAACTCACCAACAAACCATGGTGATCACGCTGTTCCAATTTGGTTTTCTGACCATAATTCACATTTTTAATCTGATTTTTTTTGAAACTTCGTACAACCCAAACAGGGTGAAGTAATCGTGTCTTGTGAGTTGAGGGTAATTCCATCGTGCAATGGCGACCCCCCTTGAACAGAGTTCGCTCTTAATTTGGGTTTTACCACATCAGGAGACTTAGGGTAGTTTCATCACTTGCAAAAAACAGCACCGAAAAGAAGTTCTTGACACATTTACAAAGAAATTAATCTATTCAGATAGGTTGGAAAATGGTTTATTGTCCGTGAGGTTTGCTAGACGGTGATTGCAGTGTCACACTCTACCTATCCAAAGGTTTTTTTTTTAAGAGATTTCAGCCAGCAGAGTGTGGAGGATCGCCACCGGCCAGGTCTGACCTTAGTGCAAAAAAAGATATGTTGACCGGTAACCTCTTGTTGTTCAGCCGTGCGCAAATCGAACCCCAGTGGCTTGTTCCACTGGCTAAGTTTTTGATTCAGCTGGAGACAAAACTGTAAATCGTTTCATGTCAGTCAAAGTTTGCCATTCGCAGACGTTTACATCGAATTTGGTAATGGCCGATATACGTCCTGCAGTCAAAAATCCACTCTTAAGCGATCTCTACATCGCAAACCGCCTGCAGCTTGGTGTCGCGAGCAATCCGTATGGATCAAGGCGATTATGGAGGCAAACTTCTCTTCACTGATCCAATCTCGCCACAGATGCATTCAATTATTGGCTACGATTTCTGTGTTTTGATACGACTAGTTACGAGAGCGTCCCTTACTGATTAAAACTGACTTCTAGAGGTGCGATCGTTTATGGTAGGGATTCTATCATTTTAAATCTGGAAAATCTCTTTCTACAGACCGGCAGGAACCCACTAAATACATCATTTAAGGCAACTAGTTTGATCGGCCCAAGATTACCAGTTGACTGTATTAGGAGCCTCGATAAAAGCGTAATCTTGAGACCAATATTGTTCAGCCTGCATCTGGAGGCCATAGGTGGTAATGCCATCCTCAAGATGATAACGTCAGACCCCATCGAGCTCGTGTGGTGAATGAGTTTTTTTTCTCGCAACAGTTGATCATCAGGATATTAGTGGCCTCCTTCATTCACCTGACCTTTCTCACGGGTTACGGTATTTAGTTAGCACCATGGCTGAGCGATGCTAAACTTAGAAGCCATGTGAGAGAAGAAGTCAACAAAACACCCCCTGCCAATGAGAAGCTTGACACAGCGTTTGTCAAACAAAGAACTTTGATCAGATATGGCATGGAGACTGAAAGTAGCAGATACTATTCGAGACCCTTGTGGAAGACTAGATGCGGAGTCTACGAACCTGTCTTGAATGCCTTGCTGCATAACGGTGAGGAATACCCGAAGTGGAAATCGTTAATTGGGATATCTATTGTATGACTTTTGGAAAATTGAGGCTGAGAATGGGCTCGCAGTGGCAAAACATGAGAAAGTTTGAAGGAGTGACAGCCGATTGGGCTTAAGTGAATGGTCTAATTTGAAGTATTCAATAAGCATGCGTTTTGCTAATGATTACCTATTCCGGTCCAATCATATTTTGTTTGATGGTTCTCCACCTCAAGGTTTTCACAGAGTCACTTGATTTTCCACGTACGTATTATATTTCTTTCCTCAACTATTCACTATTGTCATCACTTTCCGCTCTGCTAGACAGGATCCTTAAAAATCTATTAGCCCCATCTGATAAATCCATCGACATAATGGTTCGCTCGTCGCCGAGAAATTATGAGAGTTGGCGACTAGATAAAGGTTAAGTCTGATTATTGAATATGAAACTAAATATAAAGTGTGTGAGTTTTATCTTGGCAGTTCGCAGGAAATAAAGAAGTAGATTATCCACTAGACAACAGAAAAACTTACAGACATGAGTGTTTGATCCTTACACACAGGATTTGAAGCACTGGACCTTCCGTTCGACAAACCCCGCCTAGCCAGCGAATCGAATCCACACTATCCGAGCATCTACGCATCATCAAAAAATTTGTTTTCAATGGCAGGTCAATTTGCGAAACCACAATACACGACATATATAGTATTTTCCTCCAAGGACGCTAGTTCAGCCTAGTTAATTGTTTAATCACATTCTGTTGTATTTTTATGCAAGCAGTAGTTTGAGCCGAAGTTAAACCAGACCGATTTATGACCTTACTGACTAGTGTCCAATAAATGATCCTTAGATCTTAAGAACAGTGAGAACTAGATAGTGGGTAGGTTTGGTATTGTACAAACATTTATACAAATAAGGGAAAACCTGAGGCTTTTAAACAGTTGCTTTTTTATAATGAAACAAATATTTTTTTTTAAATCCCACTCGCAGGAATATAAAGTTTAGAAACACCAGTACAACTCGATCAAACAACAGCCGATGATTTGGCTTAGTGTCTGTATTAGGAAGCACTTGTGCTTCCGTGAACAACCCCGCCTAGCCATGCAAGCGAATCACACTGATAACGCTCTGGAAGGACGGCATCATCAGTTGAAATGATGTTTCAAATGGCAGTCAATGTTGCGTTTTTTTCACAATTAAAGTTGGTTAAGGATCCCTCCTATAGGGCAGTTTTTCCTATTATGACGCAATCCACTTCTGTTGTCTTTTCTTTATCAAGGCAGTTAAAACGCCGAATCCAACAATTTGACCCTTATGACCTTAATACTGTGTAAATTAGTAGCAATCGTAGACTAGAAGCTAAGTGAGAACAGGATAGTGGGTGAAAGATTTGGTTATTGTACATCCCGCATTATTACAAATAAGGGAGGGAAACCTGAGGCCTGATATGGACGCGGACGAAGAAAGTAGAAACAAAAGCTAAAGGTATGGATCATTGCTCTCGATGAAAGAAAGAGTAGAACACCAGAGTGAAGAAAAGCACAAGATAGAGTGGGGAGAGGAATGAAAGCGACCTTCCGAGCGCGCCAATCTCCGCCTGGAGCAGAAGCGAAAACTGAGGACAGAGACTGGAAGCTAGGCATCATGGCAAAACTCGAGGAATGAGAGAATGGAGGACATGCATGAGTGTAACACAATAGACGACAGACAGAATGAACTGGGCACTTAATGGCCCTAGAGTTCCTATTCGTGACGTGTATGTCTTAACACGTGAGATCCAGCAGCGGATGGAGTGAGTCGCTTGCATGGCTAGGCGGGGTTGTCACGGAAGTTACACGTGATCAAATCCAGTACCACTCATGTCTCCTCAACTCGTCTGTATGTCTTGTGTTATCTACCTTAGGAATTCCTTCGACGTGCCCAATAAGAAAATTGACTATTTGTTTCGATATTAATTTGAGAGGATGGCAGGACTATCCCTGTATTTGGGTTAGAGAGTTTCCGATGGTGTCTAAAGCTTTCACAGCTTTAAAAGGTAGTGCTTATGACGTCTACGTAAAACTGGAAGCAGCCATCAAGACAATTAACGACATGCTAAAAGAAGGCTTTACTGGAGCGGTTTCGAAATGAACGCTCGCAAATTTTTGCCACCTGTTCAGAAACAGCAGAAAAGGAAGGCACGGAGACATTTCATCATTTCTCTTCACGCTTGACAGGATATTTAACCAAAGTGCATGGAACTTTCCGAGCTCCTCTCACTTTTGAAGGACTTCTGGAATTTGTTCTTACAAGAGAACAAATAAAATCCACTTTGTCAAACGAAACCCGTAGATTTCTGGCTGAACAGGGCGCAGTAAAGTTGGAGGACATTCTTAGTAAGTCTGAACGTTACGTGAATGCTTTGGCCGAGAGCTTCCCAGCACAAAAAACGCAAGCCGACAGATTGAGCGTTTTCGGAAAAAATAATTCCAGAGCCGTCTTCCCATTCTTCGCCACAGCACCATAATCAACGAGAAACTTTACCTCAGAACCCTCCCCAGAAAAAAAAATCTGGAAATTCTTTAAAAACAGATTACCCCCACCCAACAAGAATTCTGATCAAGCCCCCACCGGCCTGCATGGCACAGCCGCCAGAAAGGTCAAGACAAGGGAAAGACCCCTGCACAAGGGACATCTGATCAGAGCAAGCACACCGGGACAAATAGAATCAGTTGCTTGTTAACAGACTCGCAAAGGAGAATGAGTGTCAATGATTCTCAACCTGAGGGTGAGAGGCCCTCAACGCGAGGAACTGTTATTTTGAATGGGACTTCAACATCTTGTCTTTGTGACACAGGATTATCTTATGACTGTACTGTCACAAGACATTTGGTCAAACCTGGTCAAGAGACAGAAGACACCGTCAAATTATGTGGAGTTTTCAAGAGTGATGCACCCATGACGCTTCCCATTGCATTGGTGGAGATACACTCTGATTTTGTCAGAGGTGTTATCAAAGCAGCTATTATGGATTATCCTATCTACCCAGTAATATTTGGATGTAGATATGTGTTTGTTGGGAGACCGAAAGAGCCGATTGCTGCAACAGTAACCACAAGAGGGCAAACCAAGAAGGAACGGGAGCCTGTGCCGAATTTGTTACCTAAGGAACTTAAAGAGGTGCAACAAAAGGACCCTACCTTGGAACCCTGCTTTAGGAAATGCCATGGCTAAGGACCCCAGACACAACGGAGACATCTTTTCTCAGGATGGTGTATTGTATCGTAGAACGGGCAACCCGGACACGGGGAATAACCAGCTCCTAGTACCGACGCAGTACAGAGGCCAAATCTTAGAAATGGGGCACTCTCTTCCCTTTAGCGGACATATGGGACAAAATGCCACTATTCAGCAAATAGCGACTCACTATTGGTGGCCAGGAATGAACACTGATATTATCAGATACGTGAAATCCTGCGCCCAGTGCCAACGGGTGGCACCCAAGCATTGGACACCCCCAGTTCCCATGGGTGAAATGCCAATAGTGGGAACACCATTTTAATGGGTTGCTGTCGACATTGTTGGACCCCTAGAAAGGACCAAAAGAAGGAACAGGTTTATCCTGACCTTAGTCGACACATGCACTATGTGGGCCGAAGCTATACCGCTAACATGCATGGATTCTAAGCATGTCGCAGAAGCCCTAGTGCAGATTTTTACATGGTTGGGATTCCCTCAACAAGTTTTGACGGATAATGGATCCCAATTCCGTAGCCTGTTAATTGAGGTGAGGAGATCTTTAAGATCTTGAGGGCCAAGCATATCCACACAAGCCCCGACCAATGGCCGGGAAATGGGCTTTGTGGAACGCTTCAACAAACTGCACAGCCTCCCCATGATGCATAGTAAGGTTGGGCCAAGAGAAGCTTCAAGATTGGGACCTTTTCATTCCTGCAGCCTTATTCGCCTACAGAGAAGTGCCCCAGGCCTCTACAGGTTTACCACCAGCTACTCCTTTATTCGGCAGACCTATTAAGGGGCCGCTAGAAGCCTTACTTCGGTCACTGACAGACTAGAAGGCCGATGAGACAGTCGTCTCAGCCAGCAAGTATATACCGGAGCTTAAGGAAAGGTTAAAACTACGATGGGATCTAGCAACAACCAACTTAAGAAAGCACTGCGAAAAAGCACGCTAAACGGTACAAAAGCAGGCTAAAGAAAGAGAACTCCAACCCAGGGGAGTAGGTTTTGTTGCTACTTCCAACCGGAAGCAACAAACTGCGCAATCGGAGGGCATGAGGGCCGTTACCGTCCTGAAAAAGATCTCCAAGAACGAAACTACAAGATCTCTATTAATGGAAAAAATGAGACGGTCTCTACATGTAAATCTGCTAAAGAAATACTTGGACAGGACCGGTTGCCGTCCTCGAACATTTCTTGGATGGTCGCCCCATCAGCAACAGAAGATGACGGTAGATGTCAGGTTAGTTGCATGGAATATCCATTGCATACAAACGGAATCTTTCCAAGATGTGAAATTCTTGGTGACCAAAATTCTCTCTTCAAGCACTACAGACAGAATCGAGGGCGCTACTTAACAGTACACAGCAGTTTTAGGATGTACCTGTCGAACACATTGTAGCGTTCGATATGCCACTGACAAACGAGACACACTGTTCGGACCAGAGTATTCCCATCCCGTATGCTAAAGTGTTAGTAGCAAGAATTATCAGTGAGTCTACCTCTCTGTCGGGTCTTTTTCCCGTTGGCTAAATGATATGAATGCAGTTTTCATAATCAGATATACCAGGTTCGAACCTGCTCGCAG
>JAMPIV010009622.1:0-172500 GCA_024509875.1 Oreohelix idahoensis
CAGATAATAAGTTATCATCATTCACTAATCCATCCGAAAATATTATGCGGCGTTGTCTAATGTTAGCAGCGAGTTGTGTAATATTTACCATACGCACCTAATTAAATAATACAGTGTCCCGTGGAAACCTGAAGGTCGCTTACATGTGCCGTCAGGTAAAAAAGGTTGCGGAGCACTGCTGTCAAAGGTTATGAAGCTTTGCTTTATAGAAACGAATCTTGTAGTAATAATAGCCCCCTTCAGTCATAACTGACAATGGGAATGTACCCCTGAGGTGACAGCCCTCAGATGCTTATTTTCCCAGTGTTCCTTTCGACGTTTTCTCCTCTCCTGCTTGCCGTGACAGCTTCTTTTCGCCCAATCTGAGGTGGGGCCGTAGAGAACATCGCCACTTGGTGCGATCGGCAGCTTCATCCTCTCAGGTTAATTCTCGTAGTAATTAAACAATACTTTCTTTCTTTTAAAATATGGCCGTGTATTTTTGTTTAGAACAATTTCTAAACAATCGTTTGTTTGTTTGTTTTTCCCCCAAATTTCCTTAGTTTAAACAAGAAAACTACTGTTGTTATCGTAAAAAATATTCTCTGCCAAGAACTGCTGTCATTCGTTGTTACGGTTTATATTAAGACAATGATTCATTTATGACCCGTCAGCTCCCCAAGGAGCATTGGCTATCAATAAACTTATGCCAGATCTTTCTGTCACGTGTCATTGGCTAATAGTCTTTTCATGTCTTCGTCATGCCCTTCATGTCTGTCTCCAGTTCTCTTCTCCATGTGTTCCTTGTTCTCCCACTACCTATCTTTCCCCTGGGGTTCCAGAACAAGGACTGTCTAGTAATGCTACGTGTCAAGTTTCCTCGATGTGTTTTCTATCTTTCGCCAGCGTCACCTTTTCATCTCTAGTTCTACTGCCACTTGTCTGGTTCGTGTCATCAGTTTCAAATTACTCTTGCGTATTTAATAAAATCCCTATTTTACTTTCATCTAAAATTTTCTCTAACAAAAATTACTTTCAATTCTATTTATATTATTCGACCTAGACACTCATTTATATGTAAAGTATTATATGTCATTTACTGCGTTAGAAAAACACGGTGGCGTCACGCACCAGTCTACCCAGTTGTAAATGTCAGTTCTTTAGTTAGGGAAAGCATAGACAGCGAGAAAATGATCTGATCACCCCACCTCTCGAAACTGGACCTAATATATTGAAGTCTCTAACACTTCACTCCCCTACTATAGTATCTGCTTGAGAAATACATTTTTAATCTACAATATTCTCTAGCTAACCACTTTTTCATTTCCATCTACAGTATTTTCTGACTGATTCAGTCATTAACCTATAACAACTATACACCAAAACAAAACCACTCCGATTCATATTTACGGGCCCCTACATCATTCCCTGTTCAAATCGGCCCCTCTGTTTCCAAGGGGTCTCTGATAAGGTAATGAACGAATGGGACTATTTCTTCCTCAGGTGTGTGGTTAGAGAAGATTATAATGAGGATGTGCATCAGGTGGCAACCTCCTTGTGTAGAATAAGTTATTGCAGAAACAGCCGCTACAAGAGGAGGTGAATGCTTTGTGCAAGTAGGTGTCGTAATTTTTAATAAGATAGGTCTGAGATATTTATGGTCCCGTCCGAGCAGGGGTGATAGTGGTAGCTATGTGAGAATAAGGTGTAAGAGATAGGTTTCTGTTTCACGAGGGGTGGTGAGAGTGTAAGACAGAAAGAACAGTCTTGGATTGAGTAATTGCTCTAATCCAGCCTATCTTATGACAATATTTAAATTAGACGCACTCTCTCTTCTTGTACCAAGTACAAGTTACACCACACTCATGTACACACAATTTTGTGACAGAAATACGTACAGACGTGAACACAAAACTATGGATAAGATATATATATATATATATATATATATATATATATATATATATATATATATATATATATATATATATATATATATATATATATATATGGGCAGGGCAGGGGTTTGACCAACACTATAGCTTAAGGTTTAGTATGTTTATTTTCACTAGAAATATCACAACATCAAGAAAAGCATTTACATCAATGAATTTTAGTTTACAGGCAAAATGAAATAAAATCTAATAGGCCCTCCTTCTTGTAAAGGAAAAAAACAAGGAAAGTCCCAACAGAGGTAGTTAACCCAAAGAGATCAAATATTAACAGTGGGAGTGGGAATAGTCAGGACGGGTAAAGAATAAGTCCTTAATTTAACCTATCCCGTAGACACTCAGATTAGTGAGAAATAATTAAAAAGAAGATTGGTATGTTAGTGGTAAACCTAAAAAAATATAAGTATCTTTCTATCCGTTCGTTCACAACAGACAACCAGTGGCCACTTTCAGATTTGCTTACCAAATGTTGACGCAGCATACATTCCAAGGAATTAATCACTAACAGGTATTTAATACTATTCAGTCATATTCGTTGTCAATTGCAGCCCCAGACTATCCGGTTTTGCTGACTGCTATTTCTCGGGAGTCGCTGTAATTGATGCGTTAGTATTTTTTCCTGGATATTACTCCTTTCACTGCAGGTATTGGCTTTGGATAAGTGTTTCTATTGTGGTGGCACCGTCGTGGGAGTTAATAGAGAGATATATTTTCAGTGTGGTCTAGCCTCAGGTGGCCGTGACACTCTCTGACGTGATGAAATGTTCAAACAAGAAAACGAATGTTATTTCTCGGCTGTTCTCTGAGGGAAATAGCCAAGTATGACCAGTGAGTTCTCTCAAGGATAATCCCGTGGTAATAAAATTTACTGTCAGTATTTTGAAGATATAGATGTATATTCTGCCACAGCAGGCCAGCAATATTTATATAATATATATAAAGATCTGGAATATAGTTCTACTCCAGTTACACGTTAAATTTTCTAGTTATTGTTCTGGTTTTTGACCGAAGAACTGGAAAGTGTTAATGAATTCAAATACTTAGGATCAATCATCAACAGCTCTGGCGACTGTGAAGTAGAAATTAAAAGAAGACTTGCAATTGCTTCACATAAACTAATACAGATGAAAATCCTATGGCAAGGCACAAGCAAAGAAACAAAGTTACAACTGATCAGAGCATGTATATTCCCAGTAGCAACATACGGCTGCGAGACTTGGACACTCAATAAAACAGTTGCAAAAAAGATTACATCATTCGAAATGAAATGCTACAGAAGAATGTTGAGAATACCCTGGACAGAAAAAAAGACCAACAGAGAAGTACTGCGCTCACTAAACGTACAGGAACATTGGCTCCTAAATACCATCGCAATAAGGAAGCTGAAATTTTTCGGTCATATAAAAAGGCATAATAGTCTGGGGAAAAAAGTGATGGAAGGCATGGTCCCTGGAAAAAGGGGAAGGGGTCGACCTAGACGACGGTGGACCCAGGACATCACAGAGAGTCTGAACTTGTCTTTGGCTGATGCAGGTCGACTTGTCCAGACTCGTGATGCGTTCAGAGCAGCTGTAATGGAGACAACGTTCTGGAAAGAATACGTCACATGATGATGATGATACTTCGTCGTTTATCAAACACCTAGCGTCTTATTAATTAATTAAGCATCTATTTCCTGGGGAATAGCTAGTAATTAAATTTACGTTTCAATTAACACAAAAATCCCAGTGAAATATAATGAAACTTTAACACGTTAAAACACTTAAATGCTAATATACTATTATCTACCACAAATCAGGAAACTGAAATAATCTCCACGTAAGAAATCCAAATGAAAATAAGGCTCTAAAATGCGAGCTAGACCATTCAAGAACTCCTGTAGCAACTGATAACAGAGTTTGATGAGCATGACTATATATTTAGAAATGCCGGATTTTACCTCCTTTATGCGGAAATTCGCACCTAGGGCAGATTCTACGGTCAATTCCTGAATGAAAGCTTTTTTTCACACTGTTGCCGACATGATGGTCGCTTCAGTGGAGATTTCTTTCCCGTGTACAGGGTTCTCCGTCTGTTCTGTTACCTGGTGTTAATCAGCAACAAAGGTTTTTCAGATCTCGGCGAAATGTCGGACGTGAAGTAATATGACAGCCGGCAGGCGCCCCTGGCCCGCCCTCTTTTGAAGGAATGACAGTTATGAATCTAAATATCTGCTTTAGATAGCGCGTGAAAAAAAGACAGGTGGGCATAGCTAACTGAAAGTGATGCGGATAGCGAGAGAGGCATGGCTTACACGTACTTAACTTGCATGTTAAGTACGTGACAAAGAGAGAAAGGGGTGAAACTGTGGGAAGCGAAGATGAAGACGACAAAGAAGAAGAACAACAAGAACAAAAACAAGAACAACGAGAGGAAGACGACGAGGGAAAAGAACAACAACAACAACAAGATCTACAAGATGAAGACGACGATGAAGAAGAAGAAAAACAAAAACTAGAACAAGAACAAAATCAGCAAGATGAAGATGGCAAAGAAGAAGAAGAAGAACAACAACAACAACAAAACAAGATGTCTCAAAACTGAAACCCCTGGCTTTTCTCATTGCCTTCACGCACGTGCAGACGCCCTTCTGTGGTCATTGATACGCCGTGGTCTAGATTCAAATAAAATGTTCACAGCACGTGGTATATTCACCATCTTTGGCTGCCTAACTTGATTACGTTTACTTTTAACTCTGGAAGCGTGACTCTGAGACAAGATGGTTGATCAATCATTCTTTTTTTCGTTTAACTTTCGCTGTTGGTGCTATAGTGGGTGTACTTGTTATCACTTCTGATATCTGTGTCTTAACCCAGTCGTATCGTGCACTCTGGAGTTGGATTGGACACGTAGAAATCCCGTTGGTAGCTTTACGAGGTAGGCTATTTTCTGCAATCCCTTGAATATCAGAAGTAGGGGGAGGTCAGAAAATACACGGAGAAGAGAGCTTGAGATGGGCGTGACAGAAATAAATAACACGTGGAAAGACATTGAAAGGAGGGCGCAGGACAGGGCGGCTTGACATGATTTTGTTGAAGACCTGTTCTTCACAAGCAGCTGACGGGTATTGACTGGATGATTGATTGATTGATTGATTGATCTGGATATTTGTCTTGACTGTACCACATACGTCTGGGCTTTCATTAATACCGCACGACCAAACGTGACGAAAGCTGTCTTTTTGTCGATAAAACTAACCTTTTTTTTTTAAACCCAATTCCGTTGTCTCTTAATAGGTAGCCCCATACCGGATACTGCCGTGGGGGAGAGATGTGTAAGAGACGTCTCATACCACGTCCAGCTTTATGAGGTCGGGAGATCAGTTCCTTTCCTTGCTGTCTTCCTAACTCAGGAGCAGAGTCAGATATACAAGTATATTTACAGCTGGGAAGATTAACATGTTTCGATCCTGGAAACTGGTAACTTTACCGCGAGAGGCTAGCACTCTAACCACTCAGCCATTCAGACGCCCATACCTACTGTATTGTCGTTCATCATGTGATCTCTTTGTTTATCATTCGTTACAGCAATCTGATCATCAGAAGTGGTCGGACACGTGTTTCGGCCCTTTATCATCTGTTCCGGCCATGACTCCCAAATGTCAGCCTCCTATTGTGTTTTCCAGCTAGCGCTGGGAATTGAACACACTCCACCTTGGTTGCGACTTTCAGCTTCACTCCTAGTTTTATCCATAATGCCAGCGTGAGGCAATTGTGAAAGTAACCAATATGTTCTGTATATAAATTACTGTCCTGAGTACCATAGCCCGTTGCAATTGCTCCACAGCCAACACGACACTACTTTTGCAGTTTCACCAAGCCTCTTAAGTGGCTCCTTGTTTATGACTGTCCTTTCACACCCAATAGTTTCAGTAGATCATACACTGAGGAAGCCACTAGATCATACACCGAGGAAGCCACTAGATCATACACTGAGGTAGCCACTAGATCATACACTGAGGTAGCCACTAGATCATACACTGAGGTAGCCACTAGATCATACACCGAGGAAGCCACTAGATCATACACCGAGGAAGCCACTAGATCATACACCGAGGTAGCCACTAGATCATACACTGAGGAAGCCACTAGATCATACACTGAGGAAGCCACTAGATCATACACTGAGGAAGCCACTAGATCATACACTGAGGTAGCCACTAGATCATACACCGAGGAAGCCACTAGATCATACACCGAGGTAGCCACTAGATCATACACTGAGGAAGCCACTAGATCATACACTGAGGTAGCCACTAGATCATACACTGAGGTAGCCACTAGATCATACACTGATGTAGCCACTAGATCATACACCGAGGAAGCCACTAGATCATACACCGAGGTAGCCACTAGATCATACACTGAGGAAGCCACTAGATCATACACTGAGGTAGCCACTAGATCATACACTGAGGTAGCCACTAGATCATACACTGAGGTAGCCACTAGATCATACACTGAGGAAGCTACTAGATCATACACTGAGGAAGCCACTAGATCATACACTGAGGTAGCCACTAGATCATACACTGAGGTAGCCACTAGATCATACACTGAGGTAGCCACTAGATCATACACTGAAGTAGCCACTAGATCATACACTGAGGTAGCCACTAGATCATACACTGAGGTAGCCACTAAACTTCTTGTGCCTACCTCTACAGCTGTTTTTTTTTAAAATAAAATTTTGTCTCGTTTTGGCGAGGCGCGTCCCGTTCAACCTAGCCGGTTATATTAGGGCGCATGCCCAAATATAAAAAACCTTGAGGTCTGGAGAATTGTTTCTCTACAGCTGTTGTCGTCAGTTCAACATTGGGTCATCTTGTCCTTACCATTTTAAAACTTCTGCTGTATGCAAGTACCGGTACCCCTTTATGAAAGTTTGTAGCTTTTTGGTTATCGTTCTTGTTGTTCCTCGTGCTTCAGAACAATACAATAAAATTACCTTGACAACTGTTTTTAACATAAAATTTAGCCTCGTTTTGGTGAGGCATGCTCCATTCAACTTAGACACAGGGTCCGTCGGTTATATTATGGCGCTTGTTCAAATATCAAGAAAAATCAAGAGAGCAGAAAAGACCATTATATATCGCCTTTATAGACCTCACAAAAGCATTCGACCTGGTTAGTAGGGATGGACTCTTTAAAATCCTCCTGAAAATAGGCTGCCCTTCTAAAATGCTGGAAATGATAAAGTCATTCCATGACGGCATGAAGGGAACAGTCCAATATGCTGGAAGCACGTCACAGCCCTTTGATATACGAAGTGGCGTTAAACAAGGCTGTGTTCTGGCTCCGACCCTCTTTGGAATCTTCTTTGCCTTACTAAAGCATGCAAGGACTTTGGCCTCACAATAAGTCTAAAGAAAACGAATGTGCTGAGTCAGGATGTGGGTGCTGCACCAGTTATCACTATTGATAACTATGAATTGGCAGTGGTGCACCACTTCACATACCTAGGGTCTACCATCAATGACAAACTCTCACTGGATACATAAATCGACAGCCGCATTGGCAAAGCTGCAGCTACCTTTGCCCGCCTCACATCGCGTGTTTGGGGAAACTCTAAACTCACAATGAAGACCAACGCTGCGGTATATAATGCCTGCGTCACCAGCACACTCCTATATGGCAGCGAGACCTGGACGACCTATGCTAAGCAAGAAAGAAGGCTCAATATCTTCCATTTGCGGTGTCTACGCCGCATCCTCGGCATCTCGTGGAAAGATAAAGTGACAAATGTCGAGGTGTTGTCACGTGCTGGCCTTCAAAGTATGTATACGCTTCTTAGACAGCGCAGACTTAGCTGGCTTGGCCATGTTCGCCGCATGGAAGATGGTCGCATCCCAAAAGATATCTTCTACGGACAATTAGCAGATGGCAAGAGAACAGTTGGGCGACCCCAGCTGAGGTTCAAAGATGTGTGCAAGAGAGATATGAGGGCACTGGACATGGATCCAGCAACATGGGAGGATGAAGCTGCCGATCGCACTGAGTGGCGATGCTATTTACGGCGCCACCTCAGATTGGGCGAAGAGAGGCTCACACAAGAAGCAGAGGTGAGGAGAAAACGTCGAAAGGAGCACCAGGAAAATAAGCAGCTGAGGACTGTCACCTCAGAGGCGCATTCCCATAGTCAGTTATGACTGAAGGGGCTATTATTATTATTATTATGTTCAAATATAAAAGACGATGTGGTCTGAGCTTAAGTAATAACCTTGACAACTGACTGGTAAAAACAGATTTTACTTTGCTTATTTGGTCTATTCTACTTTCGCAGGAGTCAATGAAGACATCAGGGCCCACTTTGTGTAATGTTCAAAAGCATCTAATTTTTGTTTTCTTGTATGTTGTACCTAATCCATCTTTTTCTCTAGGGTCTCATGTAACGTTCGTCCAAGATGCAATAACAGATATCTCGGGCTTTTGAAAGGGAATATTCTGAAACAAATGCAGCAATCTTCCACCACGTCTAATCTTGTTGATCTTGCATCTTCAACATCTAATTTTCTTGTGGATTGCATAATTTCATTGTGCAGGTATGCTAGTTTATTCTTGCATGTAGTTTACACACTGTATCATTCACCTTTCCATCCTTCTCATGCTTTCTGTATTTCCTTGTAGGAAATAAATAAATTTACTGCGTACCGTTTATTTTTAAAACTGATTCAAAAGGGTTTTATTTGTTATTATATATATAAAAGTGTAAAAGCCCGTCATAAGAAGGGAATTAAATTCAATAGCACCAATACCTAACTGCAATTTTAATTATTCAGATACTGTTGGAAAAACAATGTTAGTTGTGAACAGTCGATTTTCCATCAAAAGAGCACCTTGATGTTCTGTTGTTTTAATTTGTACTTTTACATTGTAAGGATTTCTCGATCGAGACAGTGCGACGTACAGCTGTCCATGAGAGAAGACTGGCTCGTTCAAAAAGATTCCAACATGATCAAATGTTTGCCCCTGAGATTTATTGATGGTTATCGCAAATGATGGAATGATTGGAAATTGGCGACGCTTCAGGATTAATGGCAAATTCCCATCGCTAGGGGCCATGTCGATTCGCGGAATGTTGATAATATCTCCTTTATGTGATTCTAACAAAACTTCCGCAGTTAAGAAATTGGAATGACTTTTTCGAATGATCAATCGCGTTCCATTGCACAATCCTTTTTGTCGGATTCAAATTGCGGAGAAGCATAACGATGGCACAATTTTTTAAAGCCAATACATGAGGAGGCTACCTGATGGTGTTTGCGAATGAAGAAACTCCATCGGATAGTTCATAACATCACTGTGATCTTGAGATATTATTTCATCAGAACTGTAATAGATATTTAGCTCACCCGGAAGTTTTGTTATAATATCTCTGTTTAGATCTAAAGCCTCGTTATTCTTGGTGCACAGAATGATTCGTTGTGATAGTTCTTCCATCGATAGTGCTGATAAATTTTCACCATAGATAATGTCAATAATGTTTTCATCGCGAATGATCATATCATCTCGAATCTCAATGACATTGTGCCACAAACCTTTGATTTGTGGAAGAGCGCCGGCACCGACGTCAAGCAACCACTTATTGAAAGCGTCTCGTCCTTCACTTCGCATGTTTGAGACTAATTAGATCTTTGCAAAGTGTTGCCACAGCTCACTTGATTTGATGAATGCTTCAATTATGTCTGTCTGCTTTCCTCGCGGAACAACTGTAAGCGTTTGGCGAAAATCACCACCAATGACAACTACTTTACCGCCAAACGGATTGTCATTTTGCATAAGCTCGCGTAGCAGCAAATCAATGCATCTCAGTCCATTATTTGGTAACATTGTTACTTCGTCAATAATAATGAGCTTCTCTTGGCGAATTTCATCAGCTGCCTCAGATGTTTGCTTCATATTAGAGACGGAAGTCTCTCAAATTGGAACTGGTAGCTCGAATCCACTGTGAGCAGTGCGACCGCCTTTCATCAGAGTTGCAACAATCCCAGTTGTGGCAAATGAAAGAACTATTTCTCCTTTACCTCTAATAAAGCACATCAACGTGTTGTATAGGTATGTTTTCCCAGAATCACCAGGACCATCCATGAAAAAAACAACGATCAGGAATGTTCTTACAATTGATCGCTTGCATTATTCTTTCAAAAGCAGCCATCTGTTGAGCATTGAGACTCATGATGCGACGCTCAGCTTCTTGTTGCTCTTCAACAGCATTGAATTTAATCGGATCATTGTACTTTCCAGTAGGTTTGGGGTAAATGGAATGAACTGCAATTGAATCCGTGCTGCTGAATACATAAATAATGTCGTGTAAAGCCAAGTTGAAAGCTGCTTCATTTTGATGATCCTTCAGAAAATCTAAACCCAGGTCCAACTTGAATTTTTCCCAAAGCAAGAATGCGTTTGTTGGCGAACAATAAACACAAATTAAAGCAAATGATTAGCGCATCTGATATGGCATTTGAAAAATTACAACTTCGTCCAAACACTTAGCCCATTCTTCATCAGAGGACCATAAATGTCGTTAAATGCTGCTTCCTTGAAGGTTACATAAGTAACTCCATCAACTGTACGCAGATCATCAAATGAGGAAGCACCCGCAACATGCAAAAGAAGCAAACGCAAGTGTGACGTATAATGGACAAAGAGCCTACAGTAATCTTGACAGTCTTTGTAATCTCGTAGCGTTCTATGATTTGCTTGCAAAACCATGCATTTTCTGCCTGTGTTTACTTACACAAGCGTACTTTTTTCGTCACGCCTCTTTTCCTTGAACATAAGCAAACGAAGTGTTTACAAACTTTCGTGACCTGCCCATCAAAACAGTCTTACGATGACTAACAGACGCCGACAATTTAATAACTATTAAAGACAGGCGATACTTTGAGTAAGTGCGCATATGGATCATTAAATGATAATTAACATTGTACGCTGACTACCGGCGCGAGAAGAGGCGGGAGAGTTGCATAACTCCCTCCGACCTAAAAACTCAACGTTAGCGAAGTTGACTGTTTAGGCATAACGGAAAACACCGTGTGTCTTTTAAATTTAATCAGGGCTGACGGAGTGGATAAGAGATCGTCTTGTCCCCATCTGCGTGCATATATGTAGCTATATAGAATAGTAGCATTTGTCCATAAATGTTTTCTTATATTCCTAGCAGACCTGATCAAGAGCATCCAGCGGTTTTTTTTTTGATTGGTTAATGTTGTCCCTTTTTCTTGGCTTGTGCGTCACCAATTTCATTTGTGAGCGAGTATTTGCCAAGGATACATGAGAAACATTTTAACTTATAAGTTTAACTGGCCTTACCAAACCCAGATATTTTTCCAATTTTTACCAGCCCACTGGGGTGTACAAAATAACATTATTGTTCCCGACTTCTGACAGTCGTATCTAAGCGGATTATCCGGATTTTACGCTGTGCAGAAATCGGCGCTCTAACATTGAGTCAGCCGATAGGAAAATCATCATTTATCAATTGTAACATTTTTTTTAGCAACCAGATGTTTCCCAATACTTGAAGTATTTTCCTCTTTTAACTGTGAACCCCAAGAGCACGTTTTTTACATCAACTATTGGCGGTGACATTGTGTTCATCCAGGAAAAACCCACACCAGATTCGGCGTTCGCATCACTAGTCTTTGTTTTGTTAGAGGATGAACTGGGGCTAATTTGGGAAGTGAACCTGACATTTTATATATTCAGGGAAATTGTATTTCCAAGGGATATCACCAAGAGTAGGTAAGAGTGATTGTGTGGATACTGTATGAAAGAGGGAGTGAATATTTTTTTCTTTGTTACATGGAATTTACCAACATTAGATTTGCTTAAACTTGTTTACTTTACTGGATAGCATATAGTAGGACCTTGTTTACTTTACTGTCTACTCTGTAACATAGTGCAAACCTTCGACCTTTGGGTTATTAACTTTTTGGGTTCTTTTCTCCATAAGAGGAGGACACATTTATTCTATTGCATATGTATGTAAATCTGATTTTATTTGATCTTTCTTTAGATATTTGGTGTTGTCAAGTTTAAATGATAATAAACAACAAAGAAACTTAACTTTCTGTGTTGGTCAGACCCATACCCAAGTAACCGTAGTTTTTCACGTTTGTGTGTCTTGTTGTCACATAGCTGTGTGTGTGTGTGTGTGTAGTTAAACTTATATTTATATGTATGAAGAGGGCAAGGTTGTCTTGTACTAAATTATAGTCGTATTGATAGGCTGGAATAGAGAAACTTACTCATTCCATAGACATATCTTTTTCCTTAAGCTATCACCCGTGAAATCTATTTCTCACACCTTTCTCACGTACCTATCACCATCCACTCTACTCAGATGGGCCAAAAAATAACTCACAAATATCTGTACGACAGCAAGTAAAATCTTTCTTGATCATTCGCGGTAACAGTGTATATTCTTGCTATCACTTTATTGGCTCCACGTTGTCTTCGATTCCAATGTCCACTTTTGAAGACGTAATGAATTGGAATTTCAGTGTAGAGGAATATTCGAGAATCTGGATTTACAGAATTTAATGCAAACCAAGCTGTAAGGTTGGCGATGATTGATCTTGCTGCTGCTAAAGCTTCTTCCTCACGTCCCTCTTCAAAAATTATTCTCTGTTGTTGTGGAAGATGAACAGGCAATCTTATGACCGCATGAGATTTGTCGTGCATCAGAAATTTAAGTAAGCGCCACATTGCTTCACATGCACTTACATATCGAGCATCAATGTGTCACAGAGAGTTTTATGATCTATAAATTGTCTATATTCTCTTCTTTTTTTCTACCCGTGTCCTCTATTTTATTATCACTCTTTATCCTTTTCCTGTGTTTTTCGCATTCGTACGTTTGCGACTATAAACATTACTATTTTCCCATTTAAACTTTTGCCTGGTTTCGGTTTCTCATTTAGAAACGCAGTAGATTACCTAACGTGTCAGTCCCTTGCACGAGATAATTTTAGGTGGGATTTCAGTCTATGTAGCAAAGTTAGATTTTGCTGGGGAGGTTATGATGATATCCTAAAAGAATGAAATCCGTGTATGTATTTACCGTGTAAGGTCAAGCACATGTAGGCCCCTGACTCTATAAATGATGATGATGAATTATGTGCAGGGAACCTAACGATACCTCCCTAGATCTCACACGGTCACTATGTTGGCTCTAGTGTATGGTGTATGATGTACCTCGTGTCTAGGGGAGAAATGAAATGATGGTACACAACACAAAAACACTTTAAGTTACCATGAGGAAGTGAATAAAACCTGTGGTTAAGTTTTTCTTTAAATTATTTTTTTTGTACAATTTATTTTGCCTGTCCAGTCATATCGTTTGGACAGGTCTTTGAAAATGAGGACAAGATAGTTTACATAAAAGATTAACTAAAATTGTGTGGACAATCTGCCCAAATAACTACAATGTTATTATATGTATTTCCTATTTGAATGTTCACAGCTTAAATTTATTCTTCTAAGAGAGAGAGAGTCACTGTGTATGAGGGGCTGTAATGTCATCATACCCCACAAAAGTCCTGAGTATGACTTGAATTACCAAGGTTTATTTAAACCGAAACTGTCAGATGTACCCAGGTCCTTAACATATCACCTGGGGTTTCTTTTTTTTTCTTTTTTTCGTACGCCCGCTAATACTCGAGGCGAAATCTCAGGTTATTATTTATGTCTAACCTGACATTGATTTTACGTGAGTATCCCTTTATTTCTTGTACAGAGACAAGTGTCCCTCGCCATTCAGGCAAATACTCGCCGATTTCGGAGGTACCCATTGCAGCTGGGTCGGCTCAGGAGCCGCCAATCCCTGGTCGACGACACTCCTTCAAATGTTCTCGCCAGGTCTCGAGTTAATCCAGTCCAAATCCCGGTCGACGAAAAATCCTCAAATGCAGTCGCCCGGGTTTGATCCTGTATCACCCGGTCGCCAGAGCGGTGTTGTAACCACTACGCTAGCGCGGCTCCCCTGGTTTCTTGTTGAAAGATAGGATATTGCGTAGTTTCAGAAATATCGATATCACGTCACACACCCAAGCTCCTGCTGTTATCTCTTGACAGCATATGTAAAGTGTAGGAGACTTCTTGGCGTAATCGTCACTCCTCAGGTTTCCTGTCACCAGCTGACAACAGGAAACGAAACCTCTGCAACAAAAGGACACCCTGGCCTTTTACATCTGATCACTTATTCTTTTATTTAATTTCATACGTGGGTATGGGATCAGCCTCGCGTGCATTTCAAGTGCACTCATCCCCTAATTTTCATGACTCCCACCTTGCTGTGACCACCCCTCAGGTCCCTATGGCAGATACGCCACTGTACGTTTACATAGTTTTCCTCAATAATATAATGTGGGGTAACCACATTTCCTTTTATATATTTTTCTCATCTTTTCTTATATATATAAATGCTTCAGGCATGTTGAACAGTGTTCATTGAACACAGAGGCTTACTAATATGCTCTAATACAATAATATTCAAACATAATCATGACAACATACATTAGTTAGATACATTTCAACGTGAGGACTCAACAATGTCTGCTCCCGGCACGTCCTTCACTTTTTCCCAATAGCAGTATCTAACTTTGGTAATGGGATTAAACACTTTAAATTCCTAAAGCATCCTTACCACAAATCAAGAAATATAAACTAATGACGCTGACTTTGCAAAGAAATGGCCTCAGTTTCCTCTGCTCCGTCCAGACTGTGAAATACTCATATAGTTATTTAATTTACTTTTAAATTTATCACAGCTGTTCTCAGCGTATCTGAATAAAAAATACAGTTCAACTGGCAATGAATAGTGAAAGCTTTTTGCTAATATTTAGTAGCACTGGCCAATCGAAAGCTTGCGACTACCAGAATTCAAATGCAGTTTTTGAAAAACCAAAATAATTCCAAACATACTCTGCGTCTGGTAGTCGATTGGCCAGCCTGCTTTAGTTATGCCAATGCAAAACGATGTTAGTTTTTGGTAACAATTTTCCTACCGCTCCCCTCTCCTCCTATACTCTTGTTTCCCAAGCTAATTTGAATTTCCTCAATGCCTCCTTCTAAGCCGGTGTCCCCACTAACGTTAAGAAAAAAACAAGCAGAAACAACAGTCCGTCTGGTCGTGCGTCCGTAGACATTTAGTATTTTCTCAACAATTTGGGTAATACTGGGACTAGCATATTATTTAAAACACATTCTTGCTCAGTGAATTCTAAGCTATACTACCATATATTTTTTATGTTCAGTTTCATTATGGTTTTAGATTTTCAATTTTGTCACCGGTCATCGTCAAATAAATATTTTACACAAGACGGCCATCTTCCCCTCTCGCTATCTCGCCAGCATGTATTTTTCAAATAACTAACGTGTTTTTGTGACGTCAGAAACATTTTCGCGAGGAGGCAATAAAATTGTCTGCGTGTTTTGCCTCTCTTGGCTTTGTCGCAACGTGTATATACGCATGGCAGAATGTGTCAGGCTAAGCGGGGTTGTGCATGGCGGGTTAAGAATTGGCGTTAATAATTTGTATTGTATCGTGTAACACTACCAAAAAATGTAAGGATTACTACTAAATTTGCGTTAAAGTTGACAGAATACGTTAATTCAGATAGTTATTTTGCGGCACACTTCCTCCAATTCGTTAATTATCAGTCTAGGCTGCAAAATGTATGCAGCAGATCTGGTAAAATGTTGGTAGTATGTTTTCGAAACCGAAACTAAAACGCGTGTTAGATTTTTACCGTGGAATTGTTCTATAGGCTTTAGCACTGCACAAAAGGCAGCGTTGCTAGCGTGTGAGAGCATCACCGTCAGACACAATAGGGTGGATTCATTTATTATCATTTTATTACTAAAATCTTACTGAAATGAGCGATTATTCACGCAGATTTTACTACAGTCTATCTTTTCTAACGAGACCTTTGATATCATCTTGAACGGGGAAAAACTACAGAAAGTTGAAAGTTTCAATTATTTAGGTGGTAAAATGACTCAGGATGGTGACACAACAAGAGAAATCCATACTAGAATTGCTTTGGCAGCTAGCGCCTTCAATAGATTATCTAACATTTGGAAATTACGATCATTGAATATACATACCAAGCTTCGTCTGTTTAATTCAAATGTTATCTCAGTGTTAACATACGGCTGTGAGAGTTGGAAAATAACAAAATCATTGGAGAACAAGCTGAATACATTCGAGAACAAATGTCTTAGAAAACTCATGAACATCAGTTGGAAAGAATTCAAGACTAATCGACAAATAAGAGAAGACTCTAGGCAGAAATATGTCTCCGACTATATAAGGAAAAGACGATGGTCATATATCGGTCATGTCCTACGAATGCAAAACAGCAGAATACCACTACAGGCGCTCACTTGGGTTCCTGAGGGTAAGAGGAAAAAAGGAAGACCAAAAGAAACACTCAGAAGAACAATAATAAGAGAAGGAAGAACGTTGGGCCTAAATAATGTGCAAGAGTTAAGAGGAGTGGCGTCACAACGAACAACCTGGAGAGCACTGGTTTCTGCCTTATGCGCCGTGTTTGGTGCTTAAAGAATTTATTATTATTATTATTATTTTATCAGACATGATGAGCAGACAAATTGTCTACATTTGCAGCTGTCACGAGAGTTTTTCGTCAGGCTAGCTCCCGGCGAAGTGTGAAATTGCCCTCTGCAGTGGAGACGGGTCGTCTGACATTCGCATCTGACATGAGCGCTCACTGTCCGATAGTTAGACGGAGGTGTGAATCGCGCCAGCCATGCTCGCTCAGAGCAGACAGAGTGTCTGGCATTTCGCCTCTGACACGCGCGCTCACGGTCAGATAGTTAGACGGAGGTGTGAAGACGCACTGGTGGCAGTTACGGCATGCGTCTAAGCTAACGTATGTGTTAGGAGAGGGGAGAAATCGGGTTTTTGGAAATAGTAGGATCCTTTGTCTGGTTTAAGATATTAACCAGAGTTTGAAACTTGATTTCACTCATTCTCCTTTTGCAGTAGACATGGTCACTTCGTTCTAGATACTTAAACTTATAAGTGAAAACTCATAGTTTCGTTGTGATACCGTAGTTCTGTGTTGAGGTAAATATTATATTTAATATATATATAGATTTTGCGAGTGATTAAGTGTTAAATCGCCTATTTTATCCTACTAGTTTCTTTTGTGCAGAGTGATTAATTTATAAGTCTGTTATATTCTCTAGCTGATGAGTTACAGTGGAAAACAGAATAAATTATAATTTCTAGCTTAAAATCATGTAGCTATAATGAATTTAATTTAACTGCTAAATAATCAGACGAGAATAATTTTTCTAAACTAACTTATAAATGCTAGATGCCTCATGAGTGTTGACGGAATACGTCTGTATTCCTAATTCATGTTGATTGATTTTTATATATAACTTATTTCACGGGAAAGTTTAAACGTCAAGTCAAGCTCTACGCTTGCAGTTCAAAATGTAAGTTATATTGAGTAAATAATATATACAATATTTCATATGTGTTTTTTCTTTATTCAGTGAATACTGGGGTAACTCAAACTCTGCCGGCGTTTAGTACAGAGACAAACCTGTGAGAAACATAAACATTTTATATCTTTAACCACGTGGGTTTTTCAAGTAACACCTGTCTGACAGGGCGTGTGCCTTCGGAGATAGACAGAATACTAATCCCACTAATGGGTTTTTTTAAAAGAATAAATGCTATACTGGGCCTTTGAGCCAAATCATATTTCTTCACAAACTCTAATGTACATGCTGCCTTGTGGCGAGAAATAATTACAGAAAAAACATTAACTTTTCCGACATTTTTTGACCAAGTGTGTGGTGAACCAAGATTATATGTTGAAAGAAGTTGTCCACCGGTCATCTTCCTAATTAAGGGAAACCTCGTGTTCTGACACTGTGTGCCGTTGAATGAAACCAATATCTGCACTGGGTATCCGCTTCATCCACAGATAGATTGTAAGGCTTGCGCCAGACGGCGAACAACCACAGCACGATTGTATGTAAGGTTGTGTGAGTCAGGGTCCTGATGAAAGAACCGAGTGAAAGTAGACTGAAGGATGTTCTTCGTTTGATTCACTCACTTTGTAACTTTCCTTATGCAAGATTTTGTTGCTAAACTATATTTTTCCTTAGAATAGATACTGCTATCAAAGTCAGTTCATACCTTCAAAAGGGAAAAATATTAGACCCAAATCATATGTATCTGTGACTCTTTGGGCTATCATCGTTCTCCTAACGGGACTGTGGGCTAAACATCGAGGGAAGATCATAACTGTGGGTCTATGATTTCTAGTAGAAATTCCTTGATTTTTATGACTATTTGTATATGCTTTGATGTAATTTTATGTATTGTGATGGGATTTTAGATGATAATTAAAACTGCCCTTAAACTTAATCAGCGTGTTGGTCAGCTCGTTCTAGAATATCTATATAATCATTTGTTATAGTTTTCCCACGTCTGTACGTCTAACTGTCGTCTTGTATGTGCGTGCACGTGAGTGGATAGAACTATATATATATGCAATATATGTATGTATTTAGACTGTCTGACTCCTCTAAATCTGTTGTAGAAGATAGGTGAAAGAGAGAAGATTTCTCGATTTCAGAGACAGCCTCTATCACAGTCTACCATCTCACTCGTGGAAATCTATTGCTATTACTATCTCTCACTGTGACTATCACTTATTCAAATCTAATCAGAAGGGACCAACCCAAGTCTTAATTCTCCTATCAAAAAATCTACGACACAATGTAGTTGGTAATCTCATAGTGTGCAACTCGTTGTTCCCCCTCCATTATCTAGACAATTGCACAGTCACATCCTTTGTAAATATACTTATAATTATATTTAACCGTCTTCACTGACGAATAAATCTCAACATTTATATGGCAGATATATATTAAGAGCAAGTATTTGTTGTAAGGGACCACAGAGCGATTATCCAATTCAACTCCTCTGACAACCGCTGTAACTCCTGGACGTCGACGGTATAAGGGATATCCATTTACATTGACGTGTTTCGATTTGAAAGTCTTTAGGAAACTTTTTCTTGCACGCATTGTTCTCCATGCATGGCGCTCCAGTGGTTGCAATACTTCAAGGACTGTGAATCATGCAGCGAGTGACGATCTTAACAAGTCTTGGCTCGGCTTGAATGTCTGGAAGCTCAGCAGACACAATGCGATCGATTGCAGAAGCTGTCCTGAGTTTATCATCATTTTGTAGAACAATCACGATGTGAGCATGTGGCAAGCCACGTTTTTTTGGAACTCGTTGGTGTAGACGTGAGCCATGCTTTTGCCAAGAACATCATGCTTCGTCAAATCTTCCATAATGGCTTTCAGCTTTAATTTTAAAACGCGTGCTACCAAGTCCAGACGGTCTGATGCAATTTCCCCTGTCTGAAGATTCTCCTCAATTTCTGGCCACTTAGGATTTGCTGTTACGGTCACAAACAGATCAATGGAACCAAATTTTGCAAAAAATCGACATGGCATCGTTGCAGCGCTCTCTCATATTTCTCGGAGAACCTTCAAACGATGAGGGCAGAATGACTGGAACACCATGTTGGACGCCAAGATTTGCAGCGTTGTTCGCGATATAGTCAGCAAGACATTGATAGAGCTCTGCTCTCCCAGTGTCCTGGCGATGGCGCACATAGTTGAGATTGTTTGCTTCAACCTGTAGATATGAATCTACAATCCATTGTTGAATCAACTTCTCGGCGCTGATGATTGGATTGAAACTGTCTCTAATTGCTGTTTGTGCGACTTTGTACTGAAGCATGGTGATGTTTTTTCGTATGTGCTGCTCGTTCTCTGCGTAGCCTTCAGTTTGCATTTTCGGCTGCCATCCGGGCTCTCCGTAAGGATACAAAATAGCATACGTCATTTGATCCAAATTAGGGCTGAGAATGTTGATGTGAATGAATCGCTGATCTGGATTTCGAGGATTGATTGGATAAATGCGAATGCCCCTTTCAAATGATGGCTCGCCATCAGCATTGATAAACACTATGCAATTTCATTCGATGTAGGCGTGTTGTAACGCCTTTGATCCGACCGACGATCTCTTCGCAGGACCATACTGATGACAGGGAGCAGTCTTCCTTCTCGATCAGACTTCTGGATCTCCTCACATTCGATATCCTTCAGCATGCGAAAGCTGTCGGCGATTCTATTGTTTGCACGAAGAAATCTATCAATCTCATGAATTACTTCAGGCAAGCAATTGCTATTTTCCGGCAAGGTCATCCGTTCTGTTGTAGCCTGTGTGCTGTCCATGACGTACAATTGAGCAAACTTGCGTGGTTTACCTTGTTGTGGATGAAGATCAGAAGTGCGGTGATATATTTGTCCGTGAACACGAAAAACGTAAGGACATCGTCCTGGGAGAGATGCTAATTTTCCTCCCTTTGAAGCGAATGACACAGAACTGTGTCGTAGATTTCCGATAGGTGATTAAGAACAATGTTAGGTCCCTTCTGAATAGAACTGACAAAGGTGATGACTCAGTGCGAGATAAGGTAAACATACAGATTTCACTAGTGAGTTGGTGAAAAGGTAGAATCTGTCCTGGATTTGAGAAAAAACTACTCTAGTCCAACCTATCGGTTACGACTAAAAAATTTGTTGTTCCGACAGTTCCCTTTCTATATATTAATACTATTCCCTCCCTCCCCCCCCCCCCCCCCCAACCCCCCACCCCCCGTTGAGACAAGATCCTACAAAACAGAAGTTAATTAACCCCCAAAAGGTCAAAGGATTAGCACTATGGTATAGAATTTGACTATACTGTAAAGAACAGAGTATTTACGTTACTCTATTTCTGAAAATTGAACAGTATTAGCAAAACACAGTAAGAAATATACAAAGTGAGTACATGGATTATACAATAAAAGAGTTACTCATTCCTGCTTTCTTTCCATACAACCGTGGCCACGTTCATTCGTTCTTACCTAATACTTGATTTTCAACCTCTGGAACAATCTTTAGGACACACCCACACAGCAAATCCAGTGTTATTTTGGCAAAGAAAACCCCAGCTCCTCAAAGACAGATTAAATCCACTTCTCCGGGGAACGTTCACTTTGTTACTTTTATTTAGGATTTCTGTTTATGTCACATTAATTAGTCCAGGTAAGAAATTTAACAGTGCTCACAGTGTCAGTAGCTTCAGATTTCCAGTACATAGGAATGTCAGGTCGGTAACTTCTCTCAGTATAAAAAATTCCTTGTCACACCACAAATGGTCAAACGTTGGGAAATGTTAATGTTGGTGATGTCGCCACAACGGGTTGAATGTAAATGAGATTGGGAAAAAGAAATCTGGATCTATAGGCCCAGTTACAAAGTCACTCTTAAGGTTCTTTGGGTTGGTACTCTGTCTCTTTCTGTGTGTAAACACGAAGCCAGACAGGTTCACCTTTGAAGACCCAGATACTAAGTAAAAATGTTCTTTTGTATGGTTATTCTCAGATTTATATGGAAGACGTAGGCTTAGACCGCTGGTAGGTTTTGGGTTTGACCCAGTACTGTGTATAGGAAGAAAATGCATACTACTTAACCATCATAGTATTCTCAATCCTAGTCTAACCCGCGAAAAATATAATATTATTTATCCACTTCGGTTATTTAACTTTAATTGAAAGCCACAAGTGTATCTCATATTTTATCGTTTAATAAAAGTCCCCGTGAAATAAATTCTAGTCATTTATAAAATTAATCATCATGAATTAGAAATAAATATATATTTCGTCAATACTCATAATGAACAGTGCATGTACTAGTTGATTAAAATGTCCCTTACTGGTTAAATAGCAATTAATTAAATCGACGCTACAGCCGAAACAATTTAGCTATAACTCATTTTAATTCGCCAGCCAATAAGCACAAAAATCCTAGTGGAATAAAATGACGGACTTAACCATTAAATCACTCTACACATAAAAATCTTAGTGAAATAAAATACGGACTTAACAATTAATCACTCAAACTTCTAATATAGTATTTACCACAAACACAGAAATTAAACAACTCCAACGAAAACTTAGTAACTCCAAATAGTAAAATGGATTTAGAAATCGCAGCTAGATGTCTGAAAAATCTGTGGGTACTGAATAAATTGAGTTTGAATGCTGGACTTTATATATAAAAATGGTAGAAAAGTCGCTGACCAGTGTTACACCTAACACCTTTGGGGATTTCTGTGTTTCAGATTCTGAATGAAAGGCCAATTTGCCACCTTTTCGCCGCCTGCTGGACTCTGGCAACGAGCGGACGGTCTTAGATCTTCGTCGTTCTGTATCTTAATTACGTTTCACGAACGAATGGATAAGGGGGAGTAAATTGTAAATTATCTGCCCTTGGTTTTCAGATTTAGTCCCCCTGACCAATGTCTACCGAAAGCTACGACTTAACTACGTTAGCTTATCTCCCCCTGAGAACGTGCACTAATAAACAGGGACGACTTTTATTAAATAGTCGCCCTTGTTTTCTACAAATCTACCATCGCGTCCCCTCTCTACGCGTTCCGTCTACCTGTTCAACAGTAGAGAAAGCAAAAATAAGAATGCAACAAACATAGAACAACCAGGGGTTCTGCATTAGCAAATAGGTCTGATCGTAAACATTCCTAGGGCAAAAGAGAACAGAAAATAAAATAGGCGTGCTAGTTAAGAAAGAGACAGATATCTGAGTGTAGGAGGGTTTTACGTTAACAAACCGTGCGTAACTAATAAGGAAGCAAGATGAAAGAAACATGTAGATATATGAAATCTATTTTCATAATATCCTCTGCCACAAACTGTTATATGAGAGAATGTTTTCACGGAAATTTCTTTAGTGAGGATGAATTGCTGCAGAAATTCCGGATATTCTAAAGAGTGTCCGTTGGCATCGTTTGGCTTCTCCAGTTTTACTTTCCCTTTATGACAACAGCTATTGAACCTTCCACCCGATGCGCGTTCCTGGACAAAATTATGAGAACCGCAAAATTGGCAAATTGCATTCATCGAGCCACAGCTATGAACACAAATATGATTTTCGTTTGCCTGTTTGAAACTCATCACGAATATTTTCACTAATGGCTTCTTGCGATTGTCGGTATGCTGCTAAACTTGCTGCTTGTCTGGCTTGAGTCTGCCCAAGAATCTCTACAGTTTGGCTTTGATGGTGTGCCGCCAGATCCGCAGCGCGTCTGGCTTGGGTTTGTTCACCAGTCTCTCGAGCTCGGCATTGTCGCTTAGCAGTCAGATCCACTGCACATCTGGTTCGAGTTTGTTCATGAGTTTCCCGTGCTCTTATTTGCGACACTCGAGCAGCAATTTCTTGTTGCACTCGTTGAAGTGTTTCTTGACTTTGGCGACTGCGCCATCTTTGCTGACGTTTCTGATTCAAGCGCATACGACGCTCTTGGGGTGTTTCGTTGTCTATTTTCTTTACTTACACTCAACTTTTTTTGGAGGAAACACATGTGGAAATTTTACAACAATTTTGTTTTAAAATCCGGTGTTAAAGTCTGAACGTGCAAGTCGTTCACAGTGAGATGTTATTGGCGCATGCACACCAACACTTGCGCAATTTTGTTTGTCGAGTGTTAATAATAATAATAATAATAAATTCTTTAAGCACCAAACACGGCGCATAAGGCATAAAAAAAAACAAAACAAAAAACAAAAAACAAAAGAGGAAAAAACCAAAAAGATGAGAAAAAAACAAAACAGTTTAAACAAAGAAAGGCAAAAAAACACAAAGAAACCAGTGCTCTCCAGGTTGTTCGTTTTGACGCCACTCCTCTTAGCTCTTGCACATTATTTAGGCCCAACGTTCTTCCTTCTCTTATTATTGTTCTTCTGAGTGTTTCTTTTGGTCTTCCTTTTTTCCTCTTACCCTCAGGAACCAAAGTGAGCGCCTGTAGTGGTATTCTGTTGTTTTGCATTCGTAGGACATGACCGATATATGACCATCGTCTTTTCCTTATATAGTCGGAGACATATTTCTGCCTAGAGTCTTCTCTTATTTGTCGAGTGTTACTATTAATAAAATAAAAAAAAATATTTGTTTTACATCCGAGGTTTAAAAAAGTCCGAACTTGCACGCCCGTTCAAATTGCGCTTGCACGTCGTGCTTTGCGCACTTTTATGTGTCGAGTGTTACTATTTTCGGACATTATTTACATATTTACAGACTGAAAAAGCTGGGATATATATATATATATATATATATATATATAATATAGGATATTTCCTTGTAGGAAGAGTAATAGGATGGGAAAAAGCAATGGCGAAAAATACAACACCAGCGGAAAAAAAAGGATGAAAAAAAAAAAAAACACAAAAAAAAAAAAAACAAAAAAAAACAAAAAAAATTTATTCCTGTGCCTGCCCCATTCGTCTTAGTTAAGGGCAATGCTCGACTGCTGTAAGCGATTATGTCTTGCCCACATCTTCTGAACTCTGATATAGTTTGTCTGTTTGTTTGTTTGTTTTTTGTTTTGTTTTGTTTTTTTTGCCGTTTTTCTATGCCATGATATTAAACTGTCCAATTTCTCCTCTCGCTGTCGGTTTTTATCTCTTTTTCCACAATATTTGCCTCTTGTAAAAATGTATTCTAGTTTGCTCTCACAGTATGTCCCAAAACAAATTGCATGTTTCCTTTTGATGTGTTTGTTTTGCTTTTTGTTCGTGGAATCTTTCAGGGGATCCTCATTAAACTTTTTAGCTGTCCATTATATCCTTAATATTCTTCACAAAAACCACGTCTACGTTGTCCCCTCTGATCTTCTTGTTCGTTTATATATACACAGCGTTGATTTGCTTACGGCTAAGGCACCAACAGTGTCCTCTATATTTATGCACTTTCGCAGAGACAGCCCTAAGTTTTAAGCTGATCCACCATCATTACATACAGCATGGATCAACCACTGCGTCTCGCTGCTTTAAGGAAACCTACGTCAAATTACATCAATCAATCAATCAATCAATCAATACCCTTTAGCTCCCCAAGGAGCATAGGCCTTCAACAAACACATGCCAAGTCTTCCTGTCCTGTGCCATCCGCTCAAGTTCTTTCCATGTTTTCCTCATCATTTTCACCTCTGTATCCAGCTCTCTTCTCCATGTGTTTTTTTGGTCTACCTCTGCCTCTCTTTCCCTGTGGATTCCAGAACAAGGACTGCCTTGTAATGCTATCAATAGGTTTCCTCAATGTGTGTCCTATCCATCGCCAGCGTCTTCTTCTCATCTCTTATTCCACTGACACTTGTCTGGTTCTTGTCGTCAATTCCACATTTGTGACTTTGTCATACCATTTCAATCCTTCTATTCTGCGCAAGTATCCATTTATAAAGTATTTTGCTGATGACACAGCCTAATAGCGAAAATTGAAACGGAGCAACAACAATTAGATCAATACTAAACTGATATAAATACGCCCTTTATGTTACGGGGGCTTGAAAGGGGAGAAAGAATAGACCACTGTACTCTATCACACATGTCGCAGGAGGAAACTAAGAAGGGTTGAGTGTGGGTCCGGCTACCCTGTCCTATAGGTCTTGAAGCCAAAAACGTTTTAACAACACTATAGACAAGTCAAGCAAAGCACAGCAAGAGCTGGCTTAAGTTTATTGCAAGTCTATGTTCCTTAGCCTCGTGTCATTCCTTGTGGTCTCTCGTGACACAAGATAGAATATGACTACTGTTCCCCTCAGGCATGTCGTACAAGGCATCTAATATGAAGTTGTAAATGTCGCTGGCAAGCTCATCATGTAAATCTCATTGTTACTGAAACCTTTGCTGCAAGAACATGTGGAGGATTTGTCCAGGCTTTCTACAAGGGCGCCAGCAGCAGAGGTGGCTCTATGCTCAAAAGGGGGCGAACAGAACGCTGTTTCTTAGTTAGCTGAGAGGTAATGGTAACGAAAAATACTGGCGGAAAATTAAAGTAAAGAAAACAGCAAGGAAACAGAAGCACCTTAATATTTGTTCTTTATTGCATCAGAGATTTTGTAAAGATTTGGTAGCGAATAGGGGACGGACGGGGACGGACGGACGGACACAGAGAGAGAGAGAGAGAGAGAGAGAGAGAGAGAGAGAGAGAGAGAGAGAGAGAGAGAGAGAGAGAGAGAGAGAGAGAGAGAGAACCATCAAGAAGTATGTGATGGACGAACCCGGCTGACCCTGAACTTTGTTGTAATTCTTGTAAAACGGGACTTCTTTCACGTGGATTCATTAGCTATGAAACTGTTCCACACAGAGGGCAAACATGTTCGCTGATTGATATGCGGAAAGTTTACCTATTGTTGATTCTGGTCATCGCATTGATTTAAGGAGAGATTAAATCACGCCCACTAACATCTCTTGAACAATCATAGACAGTTATTTTCATTAACTTTGCCGGGGGGGCGTCGCCAGAATCAAACAGATAAGCGACCACGATCAAAGAGACAGACTGAGGGATTTCAGGGGAGACTATCGGCGTTATCAAAGACAGTAGTGGTCCCTGCTACGAGACGCAGTTGCTTGCCGCTATTTTCGCGTCTCGGTGTCAATCGTAGAACCGAGCGAACGGGGAAAGCCGAAACGTGCAGCAGCGAACGGAGATACGAAGACCAGGGGGCGGCTTCTTCCCTTGATTTGGCGGTCAGATCCCCAAAAGTTCGTGAGATCAAATAAGCTGTCAAGTTTATCATGTCCCACTCAACTTACATTCCATTTTAGCTAAATAGACCATGAAGACTAGACACGTTATCACTCGCTGGCCAGACCTTTACAGAAGCACTAGCTTTATTGAAATCTTGTTATAGATTTTCCCCGGGATTATATATATATATTTGCAGTGATTTCTATTCTGTGCAAAGCGGTAATATATATTGTGTAAAGTGATCAGGGACTAGTTCAGTCATTCTATTTCAATGGATTTTGTGTTAATTTAAATCTATTAAATTAAACCATCTCAATAGTTCCAGTTGTAAATATAATGATCTATCTATTATATTATTTCAAAAGATAATAGATGCTTAAATTAACTTTTTAAGTCGCGAAGGAATTTATAATTAATAAATTCAGTTAAGTCCTAGTTTTATAGATGTGTGTTTTTAACCACTAGAATTCGCGCAGTGTTTATTAAATACATAATTAAATACTCGAGTGTATTATAGGCTTAACGGGGAATTTGTCGCGCTTGATTTTTCGGTATGTTACATGTCTTTTTTTTTCTTTCACACAGAGTGATCGTAACCTGCGGTCCCAGCTAAATAAAGAAAGAAATAAAGAAATCATCCTATAAACTTCCAGTCATATTGAAGAAACATTTCTTTTAAATATAATCTTGTAGCGGTCCTTTTGCGACCTTCTTCTTCTTCTTCTTCCGTCCTTAGCCACCGACCGTCAAAGCAGTCAGTGGCCATTACGCCTAGTGGCGCCTTAGGGCAACAGCAGATAGGTTTTCTTTGCCATTGTTTCCCATCACGCCTATTGGCGTCTTTAGGGCAACGGCAAATCAATCCATTTGCTGTTGTTTCCGTAATCGAAGTGACTGGCAAACGGGTGATCAGCCCGTTGGTTTTTGCGACCTAGCTGTCAGAATTAAATGAAATAAAGCCCACCCAAGAACATTTTTAAAGAATAATCATCAAATTACCCTTACAAACTGTAAGATAAACTGGAAGGTAATCATCGCCAGTAGCGATATCGTATTTACTGTTTACTGTGAGAGAATACATATTTTCCTGACTGTGACTGAGCCTAGTTTTTTCCTCAATTGGATTTAATAAAACTATCATCACGCATTGAAGGAATTTTACCATAGCGGAGGATTAAAAGAGACCACTTCATTTTCACCCCTGTGCCTAACTGTGTTAGTGCCATCCCATAGACTCCTTTTATATATATAATAAAAACACGAGAACTCTTAGTCTTCAAGTCTTGCGATAAGTGAGAATATTTGTTACCAACAAACCCTCGCAAACATCTGGGGCGGGACATCGAAGGACTAGACAGTTCATATGTCGAAAGAGTACTTGCTGTTTTTATATACTTTTTATGGATCGTCTGAGGCTGCATTCGGTAAGTGTGTGAGTATATGAGTGTGGATCCTCACGCGTGTGTATGAATGACAGGAAATTTAATCGTTTTCTTTTGTAAACCTGTTGTTAACTTTCTTGCCTAGTAATATAATTTTTCTGTATTCCCTGCATTGTTCCTTTAAGGGGGAGTTGCTAATTGGTTAACTTTGTTTAAAAACCCCCTCCTTTCCAGCTGCTTAGTAAAGGGAAGAACAGCTGGGAAGAACAGGTTTTTTTCTATCACCTATACCTAACGTTGTAACCCCTCTTTCAGAGTAATTAACTTCACTGTTAGGTTAACGTACCTATGTTCCTGATATTATCTATCTCTGGACTGGGTTTATCTTTGTCTAATAAGCGGGAAGGGCTTGGTCGATACCAATCTTCTTCACCCCTCCCAAATTTGTTATTTGCATTTGTGTACTTATGATAATTTATGTAATACCTGATATTTGTTAGTGATTGATGTTTAAAGTGAATAAAATCACATAAACTCATTTAGTACGGTGTTGGACATACCCACAGCCCAACATTTCCCCTATTCGTTTAATATAGTTTGTATCTACGTCGTCTGTGTGTGTGAAAAACACCAAATCAGTGTGCGCGCAGATGCGTGTCTGGAAAACTGGCAAATAATTGTTTGACCAGGAGAGCGGAAAAGAAGATTGAGAGAAGCGATTTGTCGTAAATAGGTCTGTCTTTACTCTCCTCCAGCACGCTGTGAAGCAACTATTGAATCTCTATATTTTCTATCACTGAGCTTTCCATCATCATTTTCCACTCTAAACCGGACCACTATTTCTACGACTCTTTTCTCTCAAAATAAATTTACGACAATATTTGGCTGGCTCGCCGGGATTATTTTGAGATACATTTGATGCACACATATTTGTGGGCTGGTTCTGGGATCTTGAGCTACATTTGAGGCAATCGCATAGCCGGGTTAAAGATATTTTGAGTCTGATTTAGTCTGGGTCTAACTAGGTAGAGTGTGAATGATCTGTCTTTGTGAATTAGGGAAATAAATAAATAATTACACCCCTAGACAAACGTTCTTTAAGTATTTGGGTTGTCCACACAGCATATTTACAGGTTGTTTTCTCTCCACAGCAGTAGAAAGTACAGATAAACAAAAATATTTGCTATTTTATTATCCTCTGGCGGAGATAATTAGATTTCTTTCTTTATAAGAGTTGCTGGGATTGCGTGATTGTTTTACAGTCACTAAGGTTTTTGAAGTCAAAAAGAGTTGAGCTTAGCTAAAGACGGATTGTTCTGATTTTTAAAAAGTAAGTTAACAACGTCTCATCTCAATAATTGACTTTAGGGACGGAGTTTGTTGTCAGAGATTTAAAATTTAGGGAAAAATTTTTTTTTCCTTTTAAATTGTTCTAATTTAAATTTTTCTCTACTGTTAGTAAAAGTAGATTCTTTTCCAGTGTAACTTACCATTTAGTGGCATAGTCGCTTGCGTTTAGAGCCTTAATTGCCAGATAATAGCAGCGATAAGTTTGCACAGTACAGGTAGGAGGCAACACAGGTAAATTTATACTCGTGTTTTTTCTCGTAGCGGTTCAGAGTTCCTCCCTTTCGTGTTTCTTCTTACTAGTTCTCTAGGCATACTTCATCTTATTCTTTAACAATGGCAGAGAGGATAAAGATGAGGTCCATCTTGAGGCTGGAAGCGAAAGAGGCAGGATTAGATGCAGAAGCTGCAAACGCGTTTATTAACCAGGAATTGGAAATATATGACGCGGAGCAACAGAGAGCCGAAGCTGAGAGGAAGGCGGAGCAACAGAGAGCAGAAGCTGAGAGGAAAGAAGTGGCAGAACGTCTTTTGGAACAGAAGAAAATTGAAGCAGAGATGAAAACTCGCAGAGAGAGAGAAAGAGACAAGGAAAGACAACATGAACTGGCGCTTAAGGCTCTAGAGAGTCGGGGCGCCTCTACTTCGACTAACGGAGAGCCGTCTTCGCCCCAGTCTCAATTAATGGACCTCTCCAGTACTCAATCTGCCCAATTAACTGCTATGTCGTTTTCTTTAGAATCTTTTCCTAGCCCTAACGAAAAAATTGACAGCTACCTAGAAAAATTCGAGAGACTCGCGAATCTTTATGGGTTAGAGAGTACCCGCTGGGCGCTCAAACTTTCAACGTCACTGAAAGGCAATGCTTATGACGTGTACACAAAGCTGGGACCGAATCAACATGATTATGACCTGTTGAAGAAGGCCTTACTACAGCAGTTTGAGATGACTGCCCGAAAGTTTCTGCAGTTGTTCAGAAACAGCCGAAAAGAGAGCACGGAAACATTTCCCCAGTTCTCTTCACGCCTCACGGGTTATCTGACAAAATGCATTGAATTATCTGACCTACCTCTTTCATATGAGGGACTCCTCGAACTTGTTCTTGTGGAGCAGGTAAAATCCACTTTGTCGAATGAAACTCGTAGATTTTTGGCTGAACAGGGGGCAGTCAGGCTTGAAGACATACTCAATAAAGCCGAACGCTATAGCAATGCCACCTGTGTGTTACCGGGGCCCGAAAGGGGAGCAAAGAATAGTAACACTGCACCCTACCACGCATGTCGTAAAAAGCGACTAAGGAGGGTATGGGCATGGGGCTGTTTACCCCATCCCGTAAAAACGTCGCACAGTGGGCTGATCACCTGCTTGCCAACCAATCTGATTACGGAAACAATGATAGATTGTTTGGTCTGTTTTTGTTCTACAAAGACGCCACTAGGCGTGGTGGAAACAGCGATAGATTGATCAATTTGTTGTTGCCCTAAGACGCCACTAGGCGTACTGGCCACATACTGCTTTGCCGGTTGATGGCTAAGGATGGAAGAAGAAGACTATAGCAATGCAATGGCCGAACTTCCCAGCACTAAACGTAAACCCACCGATGAGCCATCTCGAAAACAGAATCTAGAGCAGGCATCCTATTCTTCCACTTCCTCTCAACATTATAACCAACGAGATAACAATACCCAGAAACCTCCCCAGGAAAAATCGAAATTCTACAAAACCCGATACCCCCCCCCCCCCCCCCCCATCCCCAACAACAATTCTGATCAACCCAACAAGCCTACGTGGCAGCGCGGCCACCAAGGTCAAGGAAAAGGGAAGACCCCTACACCAGGAACGTCTGATCAGGGCAAACAAACCGGTGCAAACCGCATTGGATGTTTGCATACAGCCTCGAAAGGTAGAGTCAAGGTCAGTGATTCTCAACCTGAGGGGGACCGACCCTCAACTCGAGGAACTGTAATTTTGAATGGTACCTCTACTACTTGTCTTTTTGACACTGGATTAAGTTTTGATTGTATTGTCGCTAGGCACCTAGTCAAACCCGGTCAGGAGACAGAGGAAACCGTCAAACTTAGTGGAGTTTTCAGGAGTGATGCACCCAGGACGCTTCCTATCGCACTGGTAGAAATACACTCTGACTTTGTCAGAGGAGTTATTAAAGCGGCCATAATGGATGATCCGATCTACCCGGTTATCCTGGAATGTAGATATGTGTTCATTGGGAGACCTAAGGACCCGATTGTGGCAGCGGTAACCACAAGAGGGCAAGCCAAGAAGGAGAGGGAGCCTGCGCCAAACTTGTTGCCGAATGAACTAAAGGAGGCGCAACAAAAGGACCCTACTCTGGCGCCCTGCTTTAAAAAACTGCCCATGGCTAAGGACCCCAGACACAACGGAGACATCTTTTCTAAGGATGGCGTATTGTATCGTAGAACGGGCAACCCGGACACGGGGAATAACCAGCTCCTAGTACCGACGCAGTACAGAAACCAGATCTTATAAATGGGGCACTCTCTTCCCTTTAGCGGACATATGGGACAAAACGCCACTATTCAGCGAATAAAAAAACCACTATTGGTGGCCAGGAATGAACTCTGACATTGTCAGGTATGTGAAATCCTGCGCCCAGTGCCAACGGGTAGCACCCAAGCACTTGACACCCCCAGTACCTATGGGGCAAATGCCAATAGTAGGGACTCCATTTGAACGGGTTGCTGTCGACATCATTGGTCCTCTGGAAAAGACCAAAAGAAGGAACAGGTTCATCCTGACCTTAGTTGACACTTGCACTATGTGGGCCGAAGCCGTACCGCTACCATGCACTAATTCCAAGCATGTCGCAGAAGCCCTTGTGCAAATTTTTACACGGTTGGAATTCCCTCAACAAGTTTTGACGGACAATGGATCCCAATTCCGTAGCCTGTTAATGGAGGAGATCTTTAAGATCCTGAGGGCCAAACATATCCACACAAGTCCCTACCATCCGGCCGGAAATGGGCTCGTGGAACGTTTTAACGGTACCCTCACCATGATGTTACGTAAGCTGGGTCAGGAGAAACCGGAAGACTGGGACCAATATATATCGGCTGCCTTATTCGCCTACCGAGAGGTACCCCAAGCGTCTACGGGTTTTGCTCCAGCTACACTTTTATTTGGCAGACCTATAAAGGGGCCACTAGAAGCCTTACTTCGGTCCCTGACAGACCAGAAGGCTGACGAGACAGTCGTCTCTGCAAGCAAGTATGTATCTGAGCTTAAGGAAAGGCTAAAGCTAGGATGGGATCTAGCTACTACCAACCTTAAGAAAGCCCGCGCTAAAATTACTAAAAGATACAACAAAGCTGCAAAAGAGAGAGAACTACAACCAGGGGAGAAAGTCCTATTGCTACTTCCAACCGGAAGCAATAAACTTCGCATCGGATGGCAAGGACCGTTTACCGTCCTTAAAAAGATCTCACGTACCAACTACAAGATCTCCATCAAAGGAAAGGAGAAGGTCTTCCACATAAATCTGCTAAAGAAATATTTGGAAAGACCGGTGCCATCCTCCGAGCATCTCCTGGCTGTCGCCATAGCAACGGAAGACGAGGAAGATGATGATGGTTGCATGGAGTATCCATTGCAACCCACAGAATCCTTTAAAGATGTCAAGTTCGGCGACAATCTCTCACCAGAACAACAAACAGAAACCAGGGCTCTACTAAAACAGTACAGTGCAGTCTTAACGGATGTACCTGGTCGAACAAATCTCATTGAATTTGATATGAAATTAACAAACGAGACCCCTGTTCAAACCAGAGTTTACCCCATCCCGTACGCTAAAGCTGATGCACTTCGCGGAGAAATAGACAAGCTGCGTCAGGCAGGAATTATCAGTGAGTCTACATCTCCTTACAGCTCGAGTGTAGTGCTGTTGCAGAAGCCCAATAAGGAAGTTCGGCTGTGCATTGATTACAGGTTGCTAAACGCTGTAACGGAATTCCAGCCCGAACCTCTCCAAACTGTTTCTGAGTTGTTCACCAAGCTCAGCAAAGCAAAGATCTTCTCCAAGATTGACCTCAGCAAAGGTTATTATCAAATACCAGTCAAGGAGGAAATTAAACCTTTGTTAGCTTTCAGCACTAGTGAAGGACATTACACATTTAACGTGATGCCGTTCGGTTTGCATAACGCACCAGGAGTGTTCACCAGGATGATGAGGAAGCTTCTAGAACCTTTGCAAAGTCCCCATATCCATAATTTCATGGATGACATCTTAATTGCATCGGAAACCTATGAAGAACATATTGCTACGGTTGCTATGCTCCTCAGGAGACTACAGGAAACGGGTCTCACAGCCAGACCTAGCAAATGTCTCATCGGGTTTGAACAGTTAGACTTCCTGGGGCACACTATTTCTCACGGATGCAGTTGGCCTATCAAGAAGAACGTGGAGAAAATAATGGCAGCAAAAAGACCCCGAACGAAGAAAGACGTACGTTCCTTCATATCGCTATGTGCATACTATCAGAAGTACATCCAGAACTTCAACGGACTGACGGCACCTCTGACTGACCTCACAAAGAAAGGTTGTCCTGATAAGGTCATATGGGATCAAAAGTGCGAACACGCGTATAGCACTTTGAAAGGACAGTTGTCTGCATACCCCATTTTGAGGTTGCCTGACCTCAAGAAACCTTTTGTACTGAGAGTCGACGCGTCAGGTCAGGGCATCGGGTCAACACTGCTTCAAGCCGATGACAGTGACCTGAACATGCTATTTCCAGTTGCCTATGGCAGTCGGAAATTAAATAAAGCGGAACGGAACTACAGCGTAGTTGAAAGGGAATGTCTTGCTCTGATTGACGGTATCAGACGCCATCATGAGTTTCTTTATGGTACATCTTTCACGGTGCAAACAGACCACGCTCCGTTAGCATTTCTTGGTGCCAATAAAGAATTTAACGCTAGGATCATGCGTTGGGCCCTCCTTTTAAGCGTTTATTCTTTCAAAGTGGAATATATTCCGGGAAGACAGAATGTCGGGGCTGATTTCCTGAGTAGAAACTGGACTACAGAGGAAGAGGAGGAAGGTGAAGATACCAATCATCCAAAAGTTACCGATCAGGGCAGCTTCATCGTCATAAATCAAACATGAAAACTCGTTTTCACGTCTCAAAAGAGGGGACGATTGTGATGGACGAACTCGGCTGACCCTGAACTTTGTTGTAATTCTTGTAAAACGGGACTTCTTTCACGTGGATTCATTAGCTATGAAACTGTTCCACACAGAGGGCAAACACGTTCGCTGATTGATATGCGGAAAGTTTACCTATTGTTGATTCTGGTCATCGCATTGATTTAAGGAGAGATTAAATCACGCCCACTAACATCTCTTGAACAATCATAGGCAGTTATTTTCATTAACTTGGCCAGGGGGGGGGGGGGGCGTCGCCAGAATCAAACAGATAAGCGACCACGATCAAAGAGACAGACTGAGGGATTTCAGGGGAGACTATCGGCGTTATCAAAGACAGTAGTGGTCCCTGCTACGAGACGCAGTTGCTTGCCGCTATTTTCGCGTCTCGGTGTCAATCGTAGAACCGAGCGAACGGGGAAAGCCGAAACGGGCAGCAGCGAACGGAGATACGAAGACCAGGGGGCGGCTTCTTCCCTTGATTTGGCGGTCAGATCCCCAAAAGTTCGTGAGATCAAATAAGCTGTCAAGTTTATCATGTCCCACTCAACTTACATTCCATTTTAGCTAAATAGACCATGAAGACTAGACACGTTATCACTCGCTGGCCAGACCGTTACAGAAGCACTAGCTTTATTGAAATCTTGTTATAGATTTTCCCCGGGATTATATATTTGCAGTGATTTCTATTCTGTGCAAAGCGGTAATATATATTGTGTAAAGTGATCAGTGGACTAGTTCAGTCATTCTATTTCAATGGATTTTGTGTTAATTTAAATCTATTAAATTAAACCATCTCAATAGTTCCAGTTGTAAATATAATGATCTATCTATTATATTATTTCAAAAGATAATAGATGCTTAAATTAACTTTTTAAGTCGCGAAGGAATTTATAATTAATAAATTCAGTTAAGTCCTAGTTTTATAGATGTGTGTTTTTAACCACTAGAATTCGCGCAGTGTTTATTAAATACATAATTAAATACTCGAGTGTATTATAGGCTTAACGGGGAATTTATCGCGCTTGATTTTTCGGTATGTTACATGTCTTTTTTTTTTCTTTCACACAGAGTGATCGTAACCTGCGGTCCCAGCTAAATAAAGAAAGAAATAAAGAAATCATCCTATAAACTTCCAGTCATATTGAAGAAACATTTCTTTTAAATATAATCTTGTAGCGGTCCTTTTGCGACCTAGCTGTCAGAATTAAATGAAATAAAGCCCACCCAAGAACATTTTAAAGAATAATCATCAAATTACCCTTACAAACTGTAAGATAAACTGGAAGGTAATCATCGCCAGTAGCGATATCGTATTTACTGTTTACTGTGAGAGAGTACATATTTTCCTGACTGTGACTGAGCCTAGTTTTTTCCTCAATTGGATTTAATAAAACTATCATCACGCATTGAAGGAATTTTACCATAGCGGAGGATTAAAAGAGACCACTTCATTTTCACCCCTGTGCCGAACTGTGTTAGTGCCATCCCATAGACTCCTTTTTTATATATATAATAAAAACACGAGAACTCTTAGTCTTCAAGTCTTGCGATAAGTGAGAATATTTGTTACCAACAAACCCTCGCAAACATCTGGGGCGGGACATCGAAGGACTAGACAGTTCATATGTCGAAAGAGTACTTGCTGTTTTTATATACTTTTTATGGATCGTCTGAGGCTGCATTCGGTAAGTGTGTGAGTATATGAGTGTGGATCCTCACGCGTGTGTATGAATGACAGGAAATTTAATCGTTTTCTTTTGTAAACCTGTTGTTAACTTTCTTGCCTAGTAATATAATTTTTTTCTGTATTCCCTGCATTGTTCCTTTAAGGGGGAGTTGCTAATTGGTTAACTCTGTTTAAAAACCCCCTCCTTTCCATTTGCTTAGTAAAGGGAAGAACAGCTGGGAAGAACAGGTTTTTTTCTATCACCTATACCTAACGTTGTAACCCCTCTTTCAGAGTAATTAACTTCACTGTTAGGTTAACGTACCTATGTTCCTGATATTATCTATCTCTGGACTGGGTTTATCTTTGTCTAATAAGCGGGAAGGGCTTAGTCGATACCAATCTTCTTCACCCCTCCCAAATTTGTTATTTGCATTTGTGTACTTATGATAATTTATGTAATACCTGATATTTGTTAGTGATTGATGTTTAAAGTGAATAAAATCACATAAACTCATTTAGTACGGTGTTGGACATACCCACAGCCCAACATTTCCCCTATTCGTTTAATATAGTTTGTATCTACGTCGTCTGTGTGTGTGAAAAACACCAAATCGGTGTGCGCGCAGATGCGTGTCTGGAAAACTGGCAAATAATTGTTTGACCAGGAGAGCGGAAGAGAAGATTGAGAGAAGCGATTTGTCGTAAATAAGTCTGTCTTTACTCTCCTCCAGCACGCTGTGAAGCAACTATTGAATCTCTATATTTTCTATCACTGAGCTTTCCATCATCATTTTCCACTCTAAACCGGACCACTATTTCTACGACTCTTTTCTCTCAAAATAAATTTACGACAAAGTATCACAAAGCAGTCCTTATTCTGAAAACTACAGTGTTAGATGTAGAAAGCCCGTCACACAAAAATATATTTGATAATATAATCATAGACATATAACAAAATACAATAATTCATGTATAGAAAATCAGGCTGAGTGAAGAGTCATTTCATATTTTTGAAATTCTTATTTCTGCAGTACTATCCAACTAATTTATATGAAACAAATGTAAGGATTAAGACAATTAACTGTATTCTATAACATAGTATGCAATGCCAAATTAACATTACAACTTATCGTGACATTTGATTTGTTTAACACATGATGCCTTTGCGGGCGGCAATTTTTTCTCTCTCTTATAACGTCAGTTTACTTCCAATTTATATTTCATTTTAGTATATTTTATTCCAGGGACTTAACAAAAAACATCTTAGCTCTCAAATATCAGTTATTGCGCTTGTTTTTACACTTACTTGATGTATATCTAATGGATACAAGTGAGTATATAAACATTTAAAAATAGGGAGTGACTTTTCAGTCACCCAGTAGAATGGTCAGCACAAGACAGGAAATCTTAGCATCAACCAGTTGAAGGCTTGTATTTTACAGGGAGCTGAAAGATAAATACAAAGACCAGGAAAATGAATTACAGTGTTACTGCTTTAACGGTTAACGATTTTCTCATCACAGCGGTGTTTTCTAGGCATCAGATTCGAATAATTCCATTTAAACTTCGTGCCTGGAATTTCTTGAAACGACTATCACGTGTGTGGTGCTCATTCTAAAACGATGCATTATCATCATGCCATGGTCTGTGGTGTTGCTCTTCCCAACTGAAGCGAAGCACGTTGCACTGTTTCGTTAGGTCTATGCATCTGATTTCAACAGGCATTTCTATTGACGTCTGAGAGTGTAGGAAGAAGAAGAAGGATTTAGAACGGTAATGCGCGAGTCAGATCAATGTCTTTCTTCAAGGAACTAGGTCATCTAATCTACGTTGTAAACAAAGTTCTAGTAAAGACCCAAGATGTGAGCTTTACATTTTGTGTTTAACCTTAACAAAGTATATGTTTTTCAAAGATGAATTTCACGCAACGTTAAAATGTATATTCAGTTACGATTTAAAAAAAATCATAAAGAAAGTAAATCAAACTGGCACGTTTGGGGATCCTGTTTCATTGTTACCAAGTTGATCAAGTGTATATAACCAGTGCGCAACAGGAACACTTAGCATTTTACCCTTCGACATTTGCTGAGGGAGACTGAACACATATGGGTTTGCCCGGAGTGCAATAAGTTGATTGTGATCAATAATAACTATAACAATAGCATCAAAAAACCAGGAAATAAAATATTTTGCGCGACAAACGGGAAATCTCATTTGAAAGTACTTGTCTTACAGAAATGTTTCGGTATTTGTGAGTTTGCGTAGTTATGTGGTGACTTAGGTTGTTTATACTGGTTATACGTGATCAGTTGAGTTTTGGAAGTGTTACCCTGCGGACCTCAATGTTTGAAGCGTGTGTAAAAGTGGGAAATATTTATCTAACGTAATTTCATACTTGATGTTCTACGAGCTGAAGATTAATACTTAAGAGTCTTGGAAGAAAAATGATATCGGATTATTCTTTATCTGAAGATTTAGGATTTTGGAAATTACTTAAATTGAAAATGTCAGTTCGCAGGATGATTAGATGTTTTGAAGATCAGATGATATTTATGTCTTATCGATTATCATGAACAGTACACTTAATGTGATGACAGAATGATATGTCAATAAAATGGATAGGATCGAACCGCCAGTGTTGCATATTTCAAGTATTTATTCAAGTATTCACGGTTCAGTTTGTATGTTAAATAAAAAAAATTTTAAAAATAGTTTAAACACAGGCTTTTAATGCACTAAAAACCCAAAAATATTTTTTTAGGACTTTATAGCTTGCAGTAAAAATGTAAGATCAAATTGACAACTGTTACATTTTTACTGCAAGCTATAAACTCCTTGGGAGCCGCGGTAGCATAGTGGTTAGTGCACTGGCTTCCTAGCTCAGTGGTCTATGGTTCGATCCCCAGATGAGGAGGGATTTTTTTAGGCCGCAAACGGCTCCTGGGTCGACCCAGCCCCAACTGGGTACCAGAGCAACTTCTGGGAAGGTTAAGGCAATGGGCGTGTGACGAGATCCTTTACCGTTTTTTGTTTTTTTATAAACTCCTTGAAAAATTATTTTTGGGTTTTTAGTGCATTAAAAGCCTGTGTTTAACATATACTACTGGACAAAATTTAAGTGCCGCCATTCAGTTTAGACAATGTTTATATAATTCTTCCTGAGCAGGGTCGATTTTCCAAATGTTCGGTAGCTTGAAATCTCTCAAGAAGTCTCTGAGTGGTAGAGTGGGACACTGCTAAACGTCTTGCAACATGACAAACAGATTGACCATCCTGAATCCATGCCATGGCTCGACCACGGTCTACAGTGCTGGGACTTCTTGGTGGCATGGCTAATGCAGTGATCATTTCGACCACTTGTCATACTGATTTATTGCATACCAACGGTGAACACTCTTTACCGATGATCATTTTCCACGTGCATTCAAATTCAACTCACTTTTTCACCTTTTGAACTAGTGGGGCGTGTTGCAAAAACCACGAGTTTTTGCAGCAACAATGGCAATTTTCACGTGCGGGTTAAAGTGACCCAGTTTTTTTACATTTAAAAAAAATTAACCTAGTGCACTCAGAAATGTATACACATTTCTCTGAGCTCAGTTTTAATGACATTTTTACTTGTCTTTAAAGGCTGTTTGTGGCCTATACCAGAGCGCTCTTTTAGTTTCGGTGACCGAAATTCTGACACCGGGTATAAAATGTTCGTGTGCACCGTAAAAGACTATTTAAGTTTTTGGCGGGGAAAATCAGCTGTTGTGTGTGTAAAATCTGTAAAATATAAATCATTACACACTCGTTCTGGATAAACACAGCGCTAAAATTCTTTTGTGTACTATTACTTTGTTCTCTGGTCTATTTTTGATTGCATTTTTATTTGTTTGAAATTAGTTTTGACGGAGTTACAGACTTTTGAAAACAGCGTCATCATTTGAGGAAATTCATAAAATAAGTAATATTTTTATTAATTTAATATCTAAAAATCGGCCCGTTCGTTTGAGTTTTTAATTATAAAGACTTCTCGAAGGGAAGCTAAAGATTATTTCCACATACTTTTTTTTTTTGGTTTCATATCTTGAGAATGTGTGGTAGTCAATTTTGTGAGTTTGGCATTACAAGAACAAGCATATTGTCACCAGATTTTATAGCATTTAAATTACTGTAAACGCATTCCTGATACTCACAAATCTTAAATAAGGTTGTACAAAAATAACTTTTTGTAAAGCACCATCTGTTTTTGCATTTTCATTAATTTATAATGATATTTAGCTACGTATATAAGCGTCAGAAAACATGTAAATCTATAGATAGATTACTTCCGCATACTTTGTTCTATCTTTTAAGTCTTGTTAATCTTGTATTTATAATATGAATTTTTTTTTCTATTGTGTGTGAGATAAGGACTGTTCCATTATTGTTCTTTGGTAGACAATCCTGTGCACACGACGGCTGCCAAAGAATTCTAAGTAACTGTTTGTATATCTTCTTTCATTCACAGATAAAGCATTCTACATCCTGGTGTTAGACTTGATAGTCCCAAATATTCCTCTATCTTTATACATACACAAGTAAACTATACTACATAACAACGAAATGGAACATACTGTTTTGCAACCATAATTTAACTATAAGTGAATGTCAACTGTGCAATTATGTTGCAAAGACATCTTTTGGTGTTTTAAAAACAAAAAGCTGCTCTATCCCCTGTGATGTTCTTTCTGACCCCTCCATGTCTAGTCAGTCATTTAGCTGTAGTCAGTCAGTTAGTTTGTAGTCAGTCAATTAGCTGTAGCCAGGATAGCTCTGTACAGTAGGAGGTTGATGTGCCTGCCCACATTAGTGATGATATTGTTCAACTGGAGGTTGATGTGCCAGCTCACATTAAAGGTGATACCATTATTCATTTGGAGGTGGATAACACTACTCACCCTAGCATGCCAGTTTTTGTTGCCACATCTACACCTACCAAGTCAGTTATACATACGACAAGTACATCCACCTCGCCTGTCTTCAAAAGCGACATCACAGTGCAACAGTTACTTGCTAAGCCACCTTCACAACCACTAACACAAAAGGAAGAACCCCTATTCACATCCATTGTTAGAAAAAAACTAGAAACAGCAAAAAGTAATATCATAAAATGCAAAACCAGAGGACAGCCTATTGTACTACAAAAACTAATTAAACATTGAAGAGAAACATCAGTCACCAGAACGCCAACAAATCGTAAGCGATCTCAATTGCTCCACACTGTTAGAAAACATATTGCTGGAACATCAACTGATTCATTAGACCTGCAGCAGGCACATGAACTACAACGCTGTTCAGAAACGTCACGTCAGGAAATTTGCAGGAAAGCAGGCATTGAAAGTAGAGTTAGAATATCCAAAGAATTAGCAATAGCCATGAAGGAAACAGTAGGTCTTACGTGGGCACAGGAGAGAAAACAGAGAAGATTGAAAATTGAAAGACGCGCCAGCGGTATTAAAAATATAACTTCACAATTAAAATTTATAATGGTACCTCATTTGTTACAAATTTCTCCATCTGTGAATGTACAGATTCATCCTATAAAAAAAAAGGAAGTGTGAATGATAATTGAGCGAAATTTTGGGGCTAGAGCAAATTATGGCAGTTGTTGCTTGAGATTGACAGAATTAACAGAGTGTGGAAATCATTTAATAGATGTATTTATTAAATACACCTATTTATCTATTAAATTGAACATTTCGTTTTACTCATGACTATACTCATTTTTACATGACCATCGTGATGTATGATTGAGATAATTGTTAGCTCTCCTGTTTTGGGGGACAATTGGGTGTGTTATTTTAAGGTAATAAATGTGGACTTGCAATTTAATGTTTCAATAATTAATGTTTGACGCATGAAACCAAAACAAAACTTTGATATCCATTTTCTGCAGGTTTTCTACTTTTGATTTCTGTAATTTGTTATGCATGTTGATTGTGACCGATTTAGTGAAAATTGCATTATAAACAAACCATAACAAAATATTAAAAAAAACGTAAATTTTACACTATTTCAGACTATTATATCTTCTGTCCTAACTGTGATAAAATGTTTGTTCTTGTTCTAAAATTTACTCTAACAGTTGTAGTCTAGCTGTGGTGAATTAGTTGTTATTATTGGTTACAATATTATATTAATGGTATCTGGTGTGAGGTCAGCTATGCAAGTCCCTGAGGTTTATTAAATACAAATAAGTTTACAGGGTGCTTGTCTGCTTCCACCACGACCTCACCTGATTATATATCTTCCCCTACTGAAGTGTATTGGTGTGTGTATGTTGTCTAGCAAGTGTCTAGTGTATATGCAATGTGATGAAATGTATGAACAAGACAACAACTACACCTATTACTAATAAACAATGATTAAACAAGTCACTGAGTAAAGTGTGGAATGTAACTTATTTTTTTCCAATTTATTTTCCTGTATCTAGTTATTCTTCTGACACAGGAATAATCAACTCAACATGATAATGAAATTATTTACAACCAATTATTTTACAACTGTCATTGAGCCGGTGTTATACCAGAATTATTTATATGTCTCAAGCTGGTAAAATGTCAAGTATCTCTTGCTCCTAGAAATGGGTACAAGTTTATTGAACGTTTTTGTTCCTCACTGTCTGATACACTATCTTTTGTGAAAACTGAGAGAGTGGAGTGTTTGTGATATCAATTTCCCAGACAAGTCTTATCTGAGATCTCTGGAACCAGGCTGGTTGAAGTATGTATAAAACGCCAGCATCCACTGCCAAGACACGATTCTGCTTCTATAGGTAAATCACTGTGTAGGCACTCAGTAGTTAGGCCTCACTGCAGAACTTAGGGACAGGTGTTAGATCACCTGGGCTCACTCGTAGATGAAACTCTGGAACAATACAAATGTGTCCCACTCAGCATCTAATAATCTCTCTCTTTCATTATTCTAACATGGCAATATCATCAGACATCAGTATGGTAACTAAACAATTAGTTAACGTTCTCAATTTGGTTGGTACCCCCTTCTGGATAAATAACTTTCAAACCCCGTTTGACATTTTCCATGATAAAGGAAACATTTTACATTAATACTATCAAGTCATGTACAATCACGGTGACTTGCTGAAGAAGACGGCCAGTGATCTTCCTGGTCTTATGTCATAACACAACTTTTTCTTTTCATCATAAATATTTAATTTTCTTTTCTCCCCATATGGCCGAAAGCCTGTCTGGCTTTTCTATACCAGGTTAATACAGTTCCTAACAACGCTGTGAAACAACACAGAGTGATGTTGCCTTCCCTCCAGATAAATGTTTCCCCTTTAAGGTTCATACAAATTCAATAATGCATACATAATAATGATAAAAAATGACAATATAAATGTTAATATAAAGGTTTCAATATTTACCGCAATCAAAGAAATCTACACACTAAACAGTTGAATATTGCGGTATATGGCATAATCCAAATCGCTGCTTGTGCAGAATTATCAACCAAGACAGTACTCTTGCCTTGTCTTAAAACAACTTCTTTAGTGTATCAATTTTAGTTAACAAGTGGCCCCGAATACCAACTACTAATTGGTTTTATACAACCGTTTGTCTATTATACTACAGCCAATCAGAGACTGTTTAGTGAATAGCGTTCCTTTTTAAAAAAAAAAACTGACCTCAAATATTCAAAAATAAGGACTCCTTCCCTCCTATTCAAATATGTAAACGCGAACCGTGACACTCCTTCCGATACTCCGACTCATCCCCTATTTAGTATTACACATTCAAAAAAATCGGACGTTAACCTTAATTTTTTTCCCTTTTATTTTCAAACTACCGTATGTAGAACGAACACTACGCTACGTCACACGTGTGTATCGTCTGCTAAACCCAGCGTGTGAATATATGTCCAGAACGCGTGTCGAGAAAAAGGGGGTCTTTCAAACGCTGCAAAGTGTATAATGTTAAACCGCGGCAAATCGTTTAAGCCTTACTTCGGTATACAAATTTGAGGGCGGGCATATGGGAGGAAGCCAGTCAGACACACACGGGCTGGGTCTATATATATATACATTTGGGAGTACAATTCTATGGAATTTAGCGTTTGTTCTCACAGATTTTACTACACACCTCCTTTCCTAAAACATGCATTCACTGCAAGTTATTATCTGTGAGACAATTAGCGTAAATAAAGTACTATTCCCTAGGTTTTTCCTGATTGGCCTCACAAGGATGTCTACTCAGGAAATCCGCTCCCACGTTTTCCGAACCGGGTATGTATTCGATGGAAAATGTATAAGGTTGGATCAATAAAGACCACCTTAATAAACGTGCATTTTCATGCTTGGCCTGAGATAAGAACACTAAAGGCTGGTGATCTGTTTGCACCACAAATGACCTACCATAAAGATAAATTTGGAACTTTTTTATGGCCCAGATCAATGCTAAACACTCTTTTTCACTTGTTGAGTAATTTTTTTCCGCTTTGTTTAACTTGCGGCTAGCGTAAGCAACTGGGTTCAGTTCTCCATCCTGTGAGGTGGACCTCTGTAACAAAGTGGCCCCTAATCCTATGTTACTCGCATCCGTTCTCACCCCAAATTCCTGACTTAGATCAGGCAATTTCAATATCGGCTTGCTAGTGAGTTTATCTTTTAACTCTTGGTATGCCAATTCACACTGCGCTGACCAAATGATTTTTTCAGGTTGACCCTTTCTAGTTAAGTCTGTCAGCGGTGCACAAATAGAGTTAAAGTTCTTTATGTATTTTTGATAAAATCCACATAAAGATACAAAAGACCTCACATCTTTTTTGGTTTGTGGCCTCGGTGCGTTTTGTAATTTCTCCAGGTTCTTGGGGTCAGGGGTCATGTTTCCCTGATACACTGTGTGTCCCAAGAATTCGAGTTCTTTACACCCCACACTACATTTGGTTGGTCTAGCCGTCAAATTTGCTTCCCTGAGCCTATCAAATAGCATATTCAGAGAGTTTATGTGTTCTTCGAATGTCTCAGTAGCAATAAGAATGTCGTCCATGAAATTGGTTATACATGGGTTATTCAGGGGATCCAATAACTTGCGCATCATTCTGGAAAACACAATCGGGGCGTTTTTGAAGCCAAATGGTAACATGTTGAATTCATAATGGCCTTCCGAGGTGCTAAATGCCAGATAAGGTCGAACCTCGGGCTTCACTGGAATTTGGTAATAGCCTTTGCTCAGATCCACCTTAGAAAAATATTTTGCCTTATTCAGCCTGGCAAACAGCTGATTGGTATCCGGCAATGGATCCACCTGATTTTCTGTGACAGCATTCAGTTTTCTGTAATCTATACACAGACGGTGTTCTCCAGAAGGTTTCCTTAGTAAAACCACACTGGAACTGTAAGGAGATTCACTGTGAGAAATGATTCCTTCCTTTAACAGATACTCAATTTCCTCCTTCAAAGCTTTCTCCTTAGCGAAAGGAATGGAATAGGCCCTCATACAGATGGGTGTTGGGTCTATTACTTTCATGTCATACTCTAATAGATTGGTATGCCCCGGCTTATCGGTTAGCACGTCTGTATGTTCAACCAGAACCTTTTGAACCTGCTCCCTCTGGGCTTTAGTCAGGTGCTTACTGATCTTCACCTGTGCCTGTGTTTCCTCTGTTTTTAAGGGATACTCGTGAGAGGCGAGTGGTTCCTTTTTCATTCCTATGGCTATCGACAAGGTCATGAAATGTGTCTCATCCTGGATCTCTCTTTCCAGGTATTTCTTTAGGAGATTCACATGATAAATTTTCTCCTTACCTTTTTTTGTCGATTTTATAATTAGTTCTAGATATCCTTTCTAGAACCGTGTATGGCCCTTGCCATCCAATTTGTAACTTGTTACTGCTGCCGGGTAGAAGAAGGAGCACCTTCTCTCCCACATTAAGCTCTCTATCCTTAGCTTTCTTGTTAAAGTAAGCAGCATGTTTCTTCCTGGCTTGTCTGAGATTGTCATTTGCCAGTTTCCATCCAGTTTTAAGACGAGTGGTCAGTTCGTTCACATAGTTATAAGATGAGGTAACAGTTTCCTCTGCCTTCTCATCAGTCCATGTCCTTAACAAGGCTTCCAATGGACCTTTTATTGGCCTCCCGAATAACAGGGTTGCGGGTGCCATCCCGGTTGAATTATGTGGAACTTCCCGATACGCAAACAACGCAGCGGGCAAAAATTGGTCCCATGTATCAGGTTTCTCATGTGCCAGCTTTCTCAGGATAGAAATGAGAGTCCCATTGAACCTCTCCACCTGGCCGTTCCCTGGGGATGGTACGGGCTACAATGAAAGTGCTTGGCCTGGAAGAGCCTGAAAACTTCTTCCGTTAGTTTCCCCTTGAACTGAGATCCGTTATCAGTCAAGATTTGGTGCGGGAAACCTAACCTTGTGAATATGGTGAGTAATGCCTCTGCCACATGCTTTGAATCTATAGATGACAGGGCTACAGCCTCTCCCCACATCGAACAAGTGTCCACCAGAGTGAGAATATAACTGTTCCTCCTCTTGGTTCGAGTGAGAGGTCCCACAATATCCACTGCAACCCTCTCAAAAGGGGTTCCCACTATGGGCATCTCCCCTAGAGTTGCAGGAGCAGTCCAATGCTTTGGAGCTACCCTTTGACACTCTGGACAGGATTTCACATATCTTTTTATATCTTCAGTTATCCCTGGCCAGAAGTAATGACAAGCTATACGCTGTCCTGTTGCACTGATCCCCATATGACCACTGAAAGGAATCGCGTGCCCTAGTTCCAACACTTTATTCCTATATGAAGTAGGAAGAACCAGCTGGCCATGACCATTGGATCCAGTTCTGGCCTTCCTATACAACAGTTTATTCTTCATATAGTAGTCTCCTTTCGTAGGAGGTGTATGGCACTTAGGTAATTTCTTAAAACACGGGTTGAGCGACCTATCTTCCGCCTGTGCCTTCCTCATCTCCTCTGGATGAGTATTTATGGGTTCATCCTCCTCCTTTCGTGACTGTGACCTGGTCTGCACTGTTGCCATGATCACAGGTTTCCTGGGATTCCCCAAGAATACATAACGACACCCCAATATCAGAGGGTAGATGGGTTCGTTTAACACTGCTGCCTTGATTACTCCTTCCACATAGCGAGTTTTTACACAGATTCTAGCAATGGGAAGTGTCATGGTTGCTACGTCCTTGGTTGCGGCTTGGATCTCCACTGTTTCTGTGGTGTATTGATCTGCTCGCACCAGGTGAGAGCTCACGACTGAGTCATAATCTAAACCTGTATCGTAAAGGCACCTAATGATGACACCATTACATACAACATCCTCACACACTGGGGGGTGGTAAGGTTCCTGCTGTCCAATAGGTTTAACCTTTTGTCCCTTTCTCCCCGTTTTCATTGCAGCAAAGTTAGGAGGTTTTCGAGTACACATTGTGGTGTCATGATTATTTTTCTTGCACCACTTACACCATTTATTTCCCTGAGGAAAATTTTTCTTCTCATTGAATTGCGAGTTTCTATCTCGTTGGTCAAACTTGGCTTTATCATAATAGGTCTTACCCTTGTTAAATTTATCTCTGTGCTCAAATTTAGGTTGATTATGGTTTTGTGGAGCTTTATTATGGTCTATAGGCTTCTTCTTTAAACTTGCTATCTCAGACTGGGCTGCCTGATATCTCTCAGCCACATTTAAGCCACACATTTAAGATCTCCCCCAGCCTCTCAGCACCCTCTTCCGTGAGAAATTTTCTCAGGTCTGGAGCCATGGACTCTCTTAACTGCTCAGTCATAATTATTTCCTTTAAATCTTGGGTTTTCCCCAGAGCAGTCCATTTCTCCAGGTATGTCTCCAGGCGGGCAGAGAACTGGTGGTAAGTCTCTCCAGTCAACAGTTTGGCATCCCTAAATTTCTTTCTGTAAAAATCACTGTTTTTCTCATATCTAACTAGAAGAGCTTGCTTAAGAATGTCGTAGTCATCCTGATCATCCTTGCTCAGTTTGGCGAAGACCTCAAAAGAGGTTCCCCTAAGCCCCTGAGATACCTTCATACTCCATCTCTCTTTCTCTAGTCCATACATAGTAGCTAACCTTTCAAATCTAGATAAAAATGACTCAATATCATCATCTTTTTCTACAAATGGGTCCAACTGGAACCCCATGGCTGAGGTTGAGGCGACCTGGCTTGCAGCAGAGTCGGAGGTGGATGAGCTACTTCCATTATCAGGAGCATGGCCTTGTAACTCCATCTCCCTTAGTCGCAACTCATGTTCCCTTTGTAACCGTTTCTCTTCTTTCTCAGCCTCCATCTGTAATCTCTTCTCCTCTTTTGCAGCCTCCAACCTCTTTTCTTCTTTTCTGGCCTCAGCCTCAAGCTTCTTCTCCTCCAACTGCAGCCTCTTGATCTCAGCCTCCCTATCAGCCTCTAATTTCTTAAGCTCCCTAGCATCCTCTAACATAATTCTCTTCTCCTCAGCTAATATCTTATCCTCCTTTTCCATATACTTATCGCACTCTGATGTCACATACTGAATCAGAGCTTGCCCATCTAAATTCATTTCCTTTGCAGTCTGCACAGCAGCAGATCTGTATTTAGCCATATCCGCCATTTTATAGTTAACAATATGAAATACTATCCACTACCTTAACTAATTAACCAACTCTAAACACAAGACAAAGGGCAATGATATCTCAAACCGCTCTCAGATTATTTTTACTATTATATTTTACAAATACTGGGACTAGTGACTCACTTAATGTAGGGTACTAAGAACCTTTAAATCCCGGACGAGCATCCCAATTTATGTGGTGAATTAGTTGTTATTATTGGTTACAATATTATATTAATGGTATCTGGTGTGAGGTCAGCTATGCAAGTCCCTGAGGTTTATTAAATACAAATAAGTTTACAGGGTATTTGTCTGCTTCCACCACGACCTCACCCGATTATATATCTTCCCCTACTGAAGTGTATTGGTGTGTGTATGTTGTCTAGCAAGTGTCTAGGGTATATGCAATGTGATGAAATGTATGAACAAGACAACAACTACACCTATTACTAATAAACAATGATTAAACAAGTCACTGAGTAAAGTGTGGAATGTAACTTATTTTTTCCAATTTATTTTCCTGTATCTAGTTATTCTTCTGACACAGGAATAATCAACTCAACATGATAATGAAATTATTTACAACCAATTATTTTACAACTGTCATTGAGCCGGTGTTATACCAGAATTATTTATATGTCTCAAGCTGGTAAAATGTCAAGTATCTCTTGCTCCTAGAAATGGGTACAAGTTTATTGAACGTTTTTGTTCCTCACTGTCTGATACACTATCTTTTGTGAAAACTGAGAGAGTGGAGTGTTTGTGATATCAATTTCCCAGACAAGTCTTATCTGAGATCTCTGGAACCAGGCTGGTTGAAGTATGTATAAAACGCCAGCATCCACTGCCAAGACACGATTCTGCTTCTATAGGTAAATCACTGTGTAGGCACTCAGTAGTTAGGCCTCACTGCAGAACTTAGGGACAGGTGTTAGATCACCTGGGCTCCCTCGTAGATGAAACTCTGGAACAATACAAATGTGTCCCACTCAGCATCTAATAATCTCTCTCTTTCATTATTCTAACATGGCAATATCATCAGACATCAGTATGGTAACTAAACAATTAGTTAACGTTCTCAATTTGGTTGGTACCCCCTTCTGGATAAATAACTTTCAAACCCCGTTTGACATTTTCCTTGATAAAGGAAACATTTTACATTAATACTATCAAGTCATGTACAATCACGGTGACTTGCTGAAGAAGACGGCCAGTGATCTTCCTGGTCTTATGTCATAACACAACTTTTTCTTTCATCATAAATATTTAATTTTCTTTTCTCCCCATATGGCCGAAAGCCTGTCTGGCTTTTCTATACCAGGTTAATACAGTTCCTAACAATGCTGTGAAACAACACAGAGTGATGTTGCCTTCCCTCCAGATAAATGTTTCCCCTTTAAGGTTCATACAAATTCAATAATGCATACATAATAATGATAAAAATGACAATATAAATGTTAATATAAAGGTTTCAATATTTACCGCAATCAAAGAAATCTACACACTAAACAGTTGAATATTGCGGTATATGGCATAATCCAAATCGCTGCTTGTGCAGAATTATCAACCAAGACAGTACTCTTGCCTTGTCTTAAAACAACTTCTTTAGTGTATCAATTTTAGTTAACAAGTGGCCCCGAATACCAACTACTAATTGGTTTTATACAACCGTTTGTCTATTATACTACAGCCAATCAGAGACTGTTTAGTGAATAGCGTTCCTTTAAAAAAAAAACTGACCTCAAATATTCAAAAATAAGGACTCCTTCCCTCCTATTCAAATATGTAAACGCGAACCGTGACACTCCTTCCGATACTCCGACTCATCCCCTATTTAGTATTACACATTCAAAAAAATCGGACGTTAACCTTAATTTTTTTTCCCTTTTATTTTCAAACTACCGTATGTAGAACGAACACTACGCTACGTCACACGTGTGTATCGTCTGCTAAACCCAGCGTGTGAATATATGTCCAGAACGCGTGTCGAGAAAAAGGGGGTCTTTCAAACGCTGCAAAGTGTATAATGTTAAACCGCGGCAAATCGTTTAGGCCTTACTTCGGTATACAAATTTGAGGGCGGGCATATGGGAGGAAGCCAGTCAGACACACACGGGCTGGGTCTATATATATATACATTTGGGAGTACAATTCTATGGAATTTAGCGTTTGTTCTCACAGATTTTACTACACTAGCTTTACGCAAAATTAAAGCCGGTATTTATAATAATAAAGTAGCCTAAAAGCATTAATTAAGCCCTATCAAAAGTAAACATCGAAAAACAGCAAAATCAACTAGATTTCTGGGTATGGTATTAGACCAGCAACTAAACTGGAACAAACACATAGACCTATTAGTGCAAAGCAGTAGGGGACTTATTAACATGCTAAGATATATGAAAGGAAGTGGTTGGGGCGCCTGCAATAAGACCATGTTAACCTTATATAAATCATTTATTAGGGGCAAACTTGACTATGCCAGTGTTGTCTATGCATCAGCCGCCCCAAGCAATAAGAAAAAACTAGACACAATCCAAAACCAGGCACTGTCAATAATAGCAGGTGCCTCAAAGGGAACATCAGCAGAGGCACTAGAAGTAGCGCTAGGCATTATACCCCTGGAGCTAAGGAGAAAAGAACTGAGATTCAGCTACTGGGCAAGAGTGGCAAAAGATCCAACTCACCCAGCACATAAAACCTTTGATAGGGGTAACCAGTACATGGGCCACATTCCATTAAACCATAATAGATACCCGTCAGGGTGGAAAACAATGGATGAAGTGGATCAATACCCAGACCTATTTAATGCGATAAACAGTAGTGCTCTGTATAAAGCAAAGATCCCACCATGGGAATTAAAAGTGCCAGAAACTGACTCCCACTTAACAAAGATCATAAATAAATCTAACGACATAATCTCAGCAAAAAGTAAAACACTAGAGTACATAGAACGGTATATAAATAATAGCCTAACTATATATACAGATGGGTCAAAAGATGAAGAAGGACAATTAGGAGCAGGAATAGCAATACCAAAATTAAAAATTTATAAAAGATACAAAGTAACAGGTAATACATCCCTCTTTACAGCAGAATTAGTGGCAATCCTAAAAGCTTTAGAAATAGCTGCAGAAAATCTACCAAAAAAAAGTAACCATTCTCACAGATTCCCTATCATCAGTATTAGCTATCAGAAACAGAAATGAATGTAGCAGGCCAGATATTATAGAGGAAATACTACAGGTTAATACATATCTACAAACTATAGGATGCAGTGCAACAATAACATGGATACCATCACATGTGGGGATAGCAGGAAATGAGCTTGCAGACAAAGAAGCCAAAGGGGGGAGAGCTAGCCATAACAAAATTGAAGTAGGCTTAGGGAAGTTTGAAATTAAGAGCTTAATTGCTCAAGCAATAACTAAAGAGTGGATAACAGCATGGGACCAAAGTAAAAAAGCAAGACACTCATATAAAATCCTTAAAAAAACCAAGCAAAAAATGTCAAATAAAAGATGAACTAAAAATACCAATTAATAAAAAATTGCTGAGGCTCAAGCTTGGAACTGGATATTTCATGATTGAGGAACCCACATGTGAAGAGTGTCAAGAACCAAACACAATTAGACACTTTCTGGTGGACTGCAAGAAATATGACCAACAGAGGCAAAACATTAAGACATACTGTAGTAACCACAATGTAGAAATGAGGGTAGAAAATCTCATAGGCACAAAGACCCCTTCAGAAATGCAAAAGTTAATAAAACACTATATTACAAAAACTAAAGCTAACATATAAAAAACAAATAAGGATTTGAGTCAGTAGTCCAAACTCGTGAAAGACTCGCCACAGATACATACAGATTAACCAAAGAAACCATCCAGTGAAAATTAAAAACATACTAACTTAGAAAATAGCATATTTTGGAATTTCTCTTAAATACCATGTTGAACTATAACTACAAAAGGGAAAATACCGACTAGAGATAATATAGTATAAAATAAATACAAACAAAAACATATTACAATAAAGGAAACACGTCCTGATATAACCAACAACTCCATGTACATGGTAGATGGTTGAAAGGGGCGTGCTACAAAGAAAAGTAGCAAACACATTAATTAAAAAAAAAAAAAAAAGGGGAAATAACTAAAAGATCGCTGGCAAACAGTCGTGATCTGTACCGTACGGCTACTGGTTTGTGAGCTGTTGTGTTCGTGTTAAACTATTAAACAGTATAGGCCAGATTACACAAGACAAAGGCCTTAATACTGTTTAATAGTGGAACTGTAGCAGTGATTGCGTCTATAATTAGACTGGGTCGTCCTATGGTACATATCCGGGTCGCGTGGGAGTTCGTGCTAGACCTCTGTCGGTGAAGCATTATTTTTGTAATGCTTAGCTGGCAGAGTGGATAGTGACGATTCGCTCTCGTGGCTAGGCGGTGGGTGCCGTTCGGAAGGTCCTGGTTCGATCCCGGTAAGCCTATCACTTCTGTTGTTTTTCTGTTGTCTGGTCTTCTACTTCTTTATTTTCCCACTGAGTGCCTGATCATACCTTTGTGTGTTGTTTGTTTATTTATTTACCGTAGGGGGGTGAAGTATTAGAGTCTTCACTATACTAGGTCCAGTATCGAGAGGTGGGGTGAACAGTTCCTTCCTCGCTGTCTTTTCCTTCCCTAACTCAAGAGTCAGGTACCCATTTACAGCGGGGTAGACTGTTATTCGAACCCAGCACCTCTGCCGCGAGAGACCAGCACTCAGATAGCCATTGATAATACATATCTTATTAACAAAATAGACGGCAATTTGAAGTAGAAGTTTGGCTTCTCTTTAATATACATCTTGCCAGGTTAACGATCTATACCTTTCTTGTTTTTAGAGCCTCTGAGATTAGCTCTGCGACGCTTTTATTGACATTAATAATTCCGCTGTGAGAGGGCAGGGAGTAACATTTTTAATGTCTATAAATTTCATTTGTTTACAGTTGTTACATTTGTGTATCCACTAAGTTTTTATAACTATCATCATTATTATCATTTTTCATTTGCAAAGTGTGACAGAATGGGGCGCCCCTCTCGATCTCTGTTTCACTCCGGCAGTAATCGGTGCATTTGTGGTACTGATTTTATTGCGTGCTTTCTATTGTCGCACTTTCTTTCTATACTATGTAGCAGATAGTTTATATTTTCAAGTATTCTTTCACTACTTTCAGTATATTGCATCTTGTCTGTTGTCTGACACTCCTTGTGGATGATAAACACCTCACATTTGCAAGGAGAGGTAGAGATAATATTACGAGAGGCAGTGTTAAGTCATATTCTACGCTAGAGTTAGGTGTTAAGGATTTTTGTGTACGGTCCTGAAGTTTGTTAGTAAGTAGGTTAAGGTCATGAGATACATGACGTGTATATACATGTGTGTGGGTGGAGAAAGGAGTAACTCTGTTTAGAGTGTATTTTTATTGAAGTATGCAAGCTTGGAATGTGACATTTAAAAGCTCACTGTTAGAAGCACGTAGAGTATGGTTGAAGAATACTCAGAGGCGTTCATGTGTGAATTGAGGTTTACAGGACATGAGAAAAGCGTGCGAAGTGAATGAAGTTAGCATACGTGTCAGAGAAGAATACTGAGTTGTTAAAGGGGAGTCTGTGGCCATCCGTCGTGGGAGACGGTCAGTGTTTTCTAGAGTATGTGAATAGTGTATGTGATTTTCATTATAATATATGGATGTGACGCGATGATGTTTCGCATAAGGTGTATTTACAAGGCCTTTGTATATTATTATTTATAAGCGCGTTGTGGGTTTCCCGCGCTGTAAAGTTCAAGAGGAACTTAGATGCCTGGTGATTAGACCAGAGGTATAGATATATGTGCGAGGAGTGAATGCCGCACTTTGGATTAAAAGACACGTCGTTTTCCCGTGTCAGAAGGAGGTCTATGGTAAGACTATTATATGTTATTATTTGAGTGCGCGTTGTTGGTTTTCCCGCGCCAATAGGAGGTCTACGTAAGCGCGTTGTGGTTTTCCCGCGCTGTTAAGTTCTGGAGGAACTTGGATATAGATATATGTGCGAGGAGTGAATTCCGCACTTACATTGAAAGTAGGACCACGGAGATATATATGTGCGAGGTGTGAATGCCGCACTTACATTGTATACAGACCATATAGAGATTTATGTGCGAGGGGGAAATGCCGCACTTACATTGAATGCAATTGTCACCAGTACGTAAGGATGACTGTACTTCATATTCTAACTATGCACGTATTTGTACTATTGTTGCTGATGTCCAGGACTATGCTGTCGATATTATATGTATGGAACTGTGACCCAGACTTCTGTCAAGTTATTTCATTCGCGTATGTACTGTCTTGAGTGTCAGTCCAAGTTATATTCCATTATAACATTACAGAGGTAACATTTATCATAGTTAACATTTTGCGGATTGATACAGTCTTCAAAACCATCGATCTCTACATTTGGTACCCACTGTGATCTTAACATTATATTAACAATTATATCGACTTCTTCTACAGTGGTGGTTTCCAGTGATTTATAATTAAAACGCTTTTCAGCGTTAACAGGCAGGTTGATAAAATTCCCTTGTACCCAGCTTAGCCGTGGAAGATTAACACGTTCATCGCCCAGCGCTATCTGAATAATCACCGATAAGACGGGTGCGCGCATCACCAACGCTTGGAATACAGGAAGACAACTTATGGACAGACACCGAAAAAAGATTACTTTCTGATAAAGTAATGAATTGTTACTTTTGAAACACGTTGTCATATGAGGTTAACGACATGTTCGCGATTCTGTACGCAAGGCATCGTTTATCTTATTGCCATATATGGTAATACGTGACCTTTTGCTGTACGCGCCTTATTTCGCGTGGAATATTTTGAAAGTACCACATCCTCACCCGCCTGTTTGAAAATGATTGGAGCGTTTATTTTAACTCCATAACAAACAGATGCGTGGGAGATAAGTACTATAACCTGACACGTTTCAGAGTTATTCCACTGTGAAGATCGCTTGCTGTGGTGAAGTGGGATGTTATAAATATTTATAGGGGACTTAGTGTACTGACTGAGATCAGCTGTGAAGGTATCTATATCTAATAAGAGTAGTGTATTATAGATAACCTTACTTGCTGCCACATATGTATACCTCAGTCAGAATTATTCTGGAATAGTGTGATGACTACTTTATATGTCTAGGGTATGTGTATGATGAAGTGTAAGTCATAACAACAACAGACAGATAAACAATTTAATTTATTCCACCACACTTGACAACACTGTGACACTCACATACATAAAACACTCTACGAGGATATCTTAAAGGAGTCACTGATAACTTTTCAAATAACAATATGTATTCAGTGCTGTCATGAATGTATATGTGTCCTGATTCAAATACAAAGGGAACCAGGAATCACAATCAATTTTAATTACAAGTTATATGTACAGAATTTCTCAATATGAATCTTGTAGTGACATATATTTTTAATAGTATCCTATGTGTGTCAGTTGTGTAGTAGTAATATGAGGTAATACTGGTTTTGTTTTGTTCAAGCTCTGTTGGTATTTGTCATCATGACTTCAATAGTTTGTCTTTATTGGAACTAGTATTGGAGATGTTCTCAGTTCCTGATATTAAAACAATTAAATTCCCCTCTTAATTTTATTTTACACTGTCATTTTAAGATGGGGGTACATAATGTTGAGCTCCATGGCCACACTCTCTTATCTTTCGTGATGACTGCAGTAAAAGACTCCTCTGCTCGATTACTTTAATGAGTTCTGGAGCCACCCCACTGGTTGCTATATGGACCAAGGAGTATGCTGTCCGCCTCTGGCTTCAGCAAAGCTCTGACCAGGTGCTGCTCAATAACTTTAAGACCACGGTCCCTGAAACAAGAAGGATGTACCTTCTACGTCATAACTAATTTATACTCTCTTTCTACACTGAGCACAATACATCACAAACATTGAGTTCAGAGCGTTAGGCCAACTGTCAGCTTCATCTGAAATACTTTATACCAGTATTTCCCTCCCTAATGGTTACTACGCCTCTGCAATTCCAGCATTATTTCTTTCTAGTCAATCATCTAGGTGTCAGTGTACTGTTTGGCCATTCCATGCAGTTTTACTTTCCTCCGACACCTTCTGTTCAGGCTGGAGCATTATAGGCTTTACATCATGTTTGCTTACTGAACTACACATATATACAGACATAAATTATCAATTTACATTCAATTTTCATTAAAAGATATTGAATATTTCAAGCTTACCACAATTCATAGAATAATAAACAGTTTCGTTGACTGGCAATGAATATAGCACAACTCCGATCTGCCGATGTCCCAGGCTTTATTTTATAAAAAATATACACTGGTGCTCAACGCACTGCTTCTTAGTAGGTTTATTACAAGATGTGGCAATGAACAGACGCTCTGAATCGAGTATATTCGCAGCTCTACCCAATGAAACCATGTCTACACATCTTTTCAAAACAAAAAAGTACTCCTTTTTCACGTTTCCCCTGACAACACAAGATAGTATTTATAGCCCAACCAATCGTGTTTAGTCTTACATTTGTTGCGCTCCAATCAAATAGGAGTTTACATAGAGACTCATTTCCCGTACAATGGTGGCCTAAAATTCTGCCACTGAGCGATTCTGATTTTGGTGCTGTCTGACACCCTCACTATTTTATTTTGGCTATAATTTGGTAATTCCTAGACTATTTGCGTAACGTTTTACATATATTATTTGTCAGCAAGTCCTAAGGAACCCAAATATACAAATTTAATGGAGCTAAGTGGCTGCGTTCAAAATATGCAATTTCTTCTACCTCCTGTTTCGAAGATGTGCTGTCTGGGTACTGTAATGTTTTCAAACGTAAACCAGTATAATGTCATATTTCCAATAAGCGTTTTTCAGGATTTTAAAACCTAACTCTCGGATGGGTAGTGTATTTATCACTGACGATTTGAAAAAAAGCCAGTGCTTGTGGCCTTACACGCGTGATGGCAGCAATTGTGTATCGCGCGACGCGTGTTTAGTATTGCATGCTTCCTGCCTTCATTCGCCCCTCTCTCTCTCCTGCTTTATCTGTCTTTTAGTTACGCCGTGTATAAAATGGAATGAATGAAATATTAAATTTAGGTCATTGATCAGTTTGCGTATCTCAAGGTTGTTCCAAGAAATACAGTACACGTTTCATTGAAGAAAGCGGGTAATAATACAGTAGGCTTTTACTATCAACGTGAAAGCGTTACAATTTGCAGACTAAGTAGAAAACGAGGGGGATTTTGCGTACAGTCATTGTGACAGCACTGTTTCTTTTACCATTTCTCTTTTCTTTTATTAAATTTATTTGTTAGGCTTTACATTTACCTTTTAATTTATATATGTGGATTAGAATATTCCACGACATCTCCCCTCTTAAAACAGACATTATATGTCAGTCCTTTATTCTATATACACATAGAGAAATTTATTATTATTTCTGGGGTTTACGGTGATTCTCATCACACGGATGGCGGCTTAAAAAATCCGCTCCCAAATTTGTTTTTCCAGATATATACTCAATGCTAAAATTATATGGAGCCAAAAGTAAGGACCATCGGAGTAACCTAGAGTTCTCATGCCTAGCCTGTGCTAGAAACGATAAAGGTTTGTGATCCGTTTGCAACTTAAATGCCTTCCCATATAGATAAATATTGAATTTCTTTATTGCCCATATTACTGCAAGACATTCTTTTTCGCTAGTTGAGTAGTTGATTTCAGCTTTATTCAACTTTCTGCTAGCATATGCCACTGGGCTTAATTCCCCATCCAATGCATCTGATTTCTGTAGTAGAGTTGCACCTAACCCAATATTACTGGCATCCGTCCTTACAATGAATTCTTGACTTAAGTCAGGTAATTTCAAAATAGGTTTACTTGTGAGCTTTTCCTTCAATTCTTGGTAAGCCATTTCACATTGTGGTGTCCATGTAATGCGATCTGGATGTCCTTTACGTGTCAAATCAGTTAACGGTGCACATATGGAATTAAAGTTTTTGATATACTTCTGGTAGAAACCACATAATGATACAAATGATCTCACGTCCTTCTTGGTTTGTGGTCTCGGAGCTTTCTTTAGTTTCTCTAAATTCTTTGGGTCAGGGGTCATGTTTCCCTGATAAACTGTGTGTCCCAAAAATTCCAATTCTTTACATCCAACGCAACATTTGGTTGGTCGGGCTGTTAAATTTGCTTCCCTAAGTCGATTAAACAGCATGTTCAGAGAGTCAATGTGTTCCTCAAATGTTTCTGTTGCTATAAGGATATCATCCATAAAATTTGTTATACATGGATTATTCAGAGGGTCCAATAATTTTCTCATCATTCTAGAGAAGACACTAGGCGCATTCTTTAATCCAAATGGCAATCTATTAAACTCATAGTGTCCTTCTGAGGTACTAAAAGCTAGGTATGGTCTAACCTCAGGCTTTACTGGAATCTGATAGTATCCTTTACTCAGATCCACTTTTGAGAAATATTTAGCTTTATTTAGTCTGGCAAACAGCTGATTTGTATCCGGCAATGGATCCACCTGTCCTTCTGTAATAGCATTCAGTCTCCTGTAATCTATACAGAGTCTATGTTCTCCAGAGGGCTTCCGTAAGAGCACAACACCGGAACTATACGAAGATTCACTGTGTGAAATAATTCCTTCCTTCAATAGATAGTCTATCTCTTCCTTCAAAGCTTTCTCCTTAGCAAACGGAATCGAATATGGTTTCATACAGACAGGTGTGGGGTCTATCAGTTTTTTCATATCATATTCCAATAGGTTTGTATGCCCTGGTCGGTCTGTTAACACCTCTGCATGATTATTTAGAACCTGTTGCACTCTCTCTTTCTGAGTTTTCGTTAAATGTGTACTGATTTTCACCTGTGCTGCTGTCTCACAGGGGTGTAATGGATATTCAAATGATGAAAGTGGTTCCTTTTTCATCTCCATGGCGATGGACAAGGTCAACAAGTGTGTCTCTTCCTGATGTTCTCTTTCCAAATATTTCTTCAGGAGATTCACATGATAGATTTTTTCTTTCCCCTTCTTATCTATCTTATAATTTGTTCTAGACACCTTCTCTAAAACTGTATATGGACCCTGCCATCCAATTTGTAACTTATTATGACTCCCGGGGAGAAGAAGCAGTACCTTCTCTCCCACAGCCAAATCTCTGTCTTTCGCCTTCCTGTTATAATAGGCAGCATGTTTCTTCCTGGCTTGTTTCAAATTTTCATTGGCAAGTTTCCAGCCAGTTTTTAAACGAGTGGTCAGCTCATTCACATATTGGTATGAAGATGTAATGTTTTCCTCTGCCTTTTCATCAGTCCACGTTCTTAACAAAGCTTCGAGTGGACCTTTTATTGGCCTTCCAAACAATAATGTTGCCGGGGCCATACCGGTTGAACTATGGGGTACCTCCCGATAAGCAAAGAGGGCGGCGTGCAGGTACTGGTCCCATGTATCTGGTTTTTCGTGTGCCAACTTTCTCAGGATCGACATCAACGTGCCGTTAAATCTTTCCACTTGGCCGTTCCCTTGGGGATGATACACACTACAATGGAAGTGTTTGGCCTGGAAGATCCTGAAAACTTCTTCAGTTAGTTTCCCCTTGAACTGAGAGCCATTATCAGTCAAGATTTGATTGGGAAAGCCTAACCTTGTGAAAATTGTGAGCAATGCCTCTGCCACATGTTTAGAATCAATCGATGACAGGGCTACTGCCTCTCCCCACATAGAACAAGTGTCCACCAGAGTCAGAATGTAGCTGTTCCTTCTCTTGGTTCGGGTGAGAGGTCCCACAAGATCCACGGCAACTCTCTCAAAGGGTGTTCCCACTATGGGCATTTCCCCCAGAGTTGCTGGTGCAGTCCAATGTTTAGGTGCTACTCGTTGGCACTCTGGACAGGATTTTACATATCGTTTGATATCTTCAGTTATTCCTGGCCAGAAATAGTGACAAGCTATTCGCTGTCCTGTTGCGCTGATTCCCATATGACCACTGAAGGGAATCGCATGCCCTAGTTCCAACACTTTAGTCCTATATGAAGTGGGAAGGACCAGCTATCCGTGACCATTGGATTCAGATCCAGCCTTCCTATATATCAGTTTGTTCTTCATATAAAACTCTCCCTTGCCTGGAGGTGTATGAGATTTGGGCAACTTCTTGAAACATGGCTTGAGTGTTTTGTCCTCAGCCTGTGCCTTCCTCATCTCATCTGAATGAGTATTTATTGGATTATCCTCCTCCTTTTTAGACTGTGATCTGGTCTGCACTGTTGCCAATATCACAGGTCTCTTGGGATTCCCCAAGAAGACATATCTACACCCCAATATCAGAGGGTAGATTGGCTCATTTATCATGCTGCTTTTATGATTCCTTCCACATATCGCGTTTTCACTTTTATTCGGGCGACGGGAAGTGTCATGGTAGCTACATCCTTGGTTGCAGTTTGAATCTCCACTGTTTCTGTGGTGTATTGATCGGCCTGCACCAGGTGAGAACTCACAACGGAATCGTAATCTAAACCGGTATCATATAAACACCTTATAGTGACACCATTACAGATGACATCTTCACACACTGGGGGGTGGTATGGTTCCTGTAGTTCTTCAGGTTTGACCTTCTTTTCCTTTTTCCCCGATGTCATAGCAGCACAATGAGGAGGTTTCCTTCTACAATGGTCAGTGTCATGATTGTTCATCTTACAATTTTTACACCACCTTTTTCCTTGATTGAAAGATTTTCTTTCATCATATTTCCTTTCATCGAATTGTGGGGTTTTATTTTTATTTTCATACCGTGGCCTATCAAACTGGTGCTTACCTTTGTTTTGATCCCTAGGATCAAATTTATTAAAGTTCTGTGGTGCCCTAAAGTTATCCACTTGTTTCTTTTTATTACCTGTTACCTCTGCTTGAGCTGCTTGATACCTTTCAGCAACATTTAGCAACTCACCCAGCCTCTCTGCACCTTGTTCCATGAGAAACTTTCTCAGGTCTGGAGCCATGGACTCTCTTAATGCTCTATAAGGACCATTTCCTTAAGATCTTGGGTTTTCCCCAGAGAAGTCCATTTCTCCAAGTATGTCTCTATTCGTGCAGAGAACTGGTGATAGTTTTCACCTGACAGTAGTTTAGCATTCCTAAATTTTTTCCTATAAAATTCTGCATTCTTTTCATATCTTAACAAAAGAGCCTGCTTTAGCATGTCATAATTTTCCTGATCACCTCTGCTCATTTTTGCAAAAACTTCATAAGCTGCCCCACGAAGTCCTTGAGATAACTTTAAGCTCCACCTTTCTCTCTCTAACCCATACGTGGTAGCTAATAGTTCATACCTATTTAGATAGCTCTCTATATCATCGTCTTTCTCAACAAAATGATCTAAATGAAAATTCATAGCTGAGGTTGAGGCTCCCTGGCTAGCAGTGGCATCAGAGGCAAAGGGACTGGCACCATTTTCAGGAGCATGGCCTTGAAACTCAAACTCCCTTAGTCGTAACTCATGTTCCCTTTGTAATCTCTTCTCCTCCTTTTCTGCTTCCCTCTCTGCAGCTAATTTCTTGTCTTCTCTTTCTGCAGTCAATCTTCTTTCTTCTGCTTCCAATTTCTTAGCCTCAGCCTCAATCTGCAACCTCTTAGTCTCAGCCTCAGCCTCAAATTGTAACTTCTTAATTTCCCTTTCAGCCTCTAACTTTCTTTCGGCTTCAAACCTTCTTTCTTCGCGTTCAATAAATTTGTCACATTCAGTAGTGACATAGGCAACCATAACTTGCCCATCTAATCCTAACTCTTTTGCAGTCTGAACAGCAGCAGATCGAAATTTGGCTAGGTCCGCCATTGTCTATCAGGTAAGTTTATACAATGTCTAACTAACAATTCAATCTCTAAATATATATCTAATGGACAACACAGGCACCGAGAGCTCAACCTTATTTAATTCCACCCAAGGATACCTTTTAATTCTTATTATTCCCTGAAGTGAATTACCCCCAATATTTGTAATAGGTAAAGATTCAAAATCCCGAGAGCGAGACCCCAATATATGTGGTGAAGTGGGATGTTATAAATATTTATAGGGGACTTAGTGTACTGACTGAGATCAGCTGTGAAGGTATCTATATCTAATAAGAGTAGTGTATTATAGATAACCTTACTTGCTGCCACATATGTATACCTCAGTCAGAATTATTCTGGAATAGTGTGATGACTACTTTATATGTCTAGGGTATGTGTATGATGAAGTGTAAGTCATAACAACAACAGACAGATAAACAATTTAATTTATTCCACCACACTTGACAACACTGTGACACTCACATACATAAAACACTCTACGAGGATATCTTAAAGGAGTCACTGATAACTTTTCAAATAACAATATGTATTCAGTGCTGTCATGAATGTATATGTGTCCTGATTCAAATACAAAGGGAACCAGGAATCACAATCAATTTTAATTACAAGTTATATGTACAGAATTTCTCAATATGAATCTTGTAGTGACATATATTTTTAATAGTATCCTATGTGTGTCAGTTGTGTAGTAGTAATATGAGGTAATACTGGTTTTGTTTTGTTCAAGCTCTGTTGGTATTTGTCATCATGACTTCAATAGTTTGTCTTTATTGGAACTAGTATTGGAGATGTTCTCAGTTCCTGATATTAAAACAATTAAATTCCCCTCTTAATTTTATTTTACACTGTCATTTTAAGATGGGGGTACATAATGTTGAGCTCCATGGCCACACTCTCTTATCTTTCGTGATGACTGCAGTAAAAGACTCCTCTGCTCGATTACTTTAATGAGTTCTGGAGCCACCCCACTGGTTGCTATATGGACCAAGGAGTATGCTGTCTGCCTCTGGCTTCAGCAAAGCTCTGACCAGGTGCTGCTCGATAACTTTAAGACCACGGTCCCTGAAACAAGAAGGATGTACCTTCTACGTCATAACTAATTTATACTCTCTTTCTACACTGAGCACAATACATCACAAACATTGAGTTCAGAGCGTTAGGCCAACTGTCAGCTTCATCTGAAATACTTTATACCAGTATTTCCCTCCCTAATGGTTACTACGCCTCTGCAATTCCAGCATTATTTCTTTCTAGTCAATCATCTAGGTGTCAGTGTACTGTTTGGCCATTCCATGCAGTTTTACTTTCCTCCGACACCTTCTGTTCAGGCTGGAGCATTATAGGCTTTACATCATGTTTGCTTACTGAACTACACATATATACAGACATAAATTATCAATTTACATTCAATTTTCATTAAAAGATATTGAATATTTCAAGCTTACCACAATTCATAGAATAATAAACAGTTTCGTTGACTGGCAATGAATATAGCACAACTCCGATCTGCCGATGTCCCAGGCTTTATTTTATAAAAAATATACACTGGTGCTCAACGCACTGCTTCTTAGTAGGTTTATTACAAGATGTGGCAATGAACAGACGCTCTGAATCGAGTATATTCGCAGCTCTACCCAATGAAACCATGTCTACACATCTTTTCAAAAAAGTACTCCTTTTTCACGTTTCCCCTGACAACACAAGATAGTATTTATAGCCCAACCAATCGTGTTTAGTCTTACATTTGTTGCGCTCCAATCAAATAGGAGTTTACATAGAGACTCATTTCCCGTACAATGGTGGCCTAAAATTCTGCCACTGAGCGATTCTGATTTTGGTGCTGTCTGACACCCTCACTATTTTATTTTGGCTATAATTTGGTAATTCCTAGACTATTTGCGTAACGTTTTACATATTTTTTGTCAGCAAGTCCTAAGGAACCCAAATATACAAATTTAATGGAGCTAAGTGGCTGCGTTCAAAATATGCAATTTCTTCTACCTCCTGTTTCGAAGATGTGCTGTCTGGGTACTGTAATGTTTTCAAACGTAAACCAGTATAATGTCATATTTCCAATAAGCGTTTTTCAGGATTTTAAAACCTAACTCTCGGATGGGTAGTGTATTTATCACTGACGATTTGAAAAAAAGCCAGTGCTTGTGGCCTTACACGCGTGATGGCAGCAATTGTGTATCGCGCGACGCGTGTTTAGTATTGCATGCTTCCTGCCTTCATTCGCCCCTCTCTCTCTCCTGCTTTATCTGTCTTTTAGTTACGCCGTGTATAAAATGGAATGAATGAAATATTAAATTTAGGTCATTGATCAGTTTGCGTATCTCAAGGTTGTTCCAAGAAATACAGTACACGTTTCATTGAAGAAAGCGGGTAATAATACAGTAGGCTTTTACTATCAACGTGAAAGCGTTACAATTTGCAGACTAAGTAGAAAACGAGGGGGATTTTGCGTACAGTCATTGTGACAGCACTGTTTCTTTTACCATTTCTCTTTTCTTTTATTAAATTTATTTGTTAGGCTTTATATTTACCTGATAATTTATATATGTGGATTAGAATATTCCACGACACTTGCCAAGATACAAGACATTGCTAGAGTGAAGCATAGAATTCAGAATTCCTTCTTAACATACCGGACATCTTTTATTGGAGAATTTTGGACGGACATTTATAGCCCATGAAATCTCTTTCATTCTTAATAAGGAAACCGGGACTGAGGAAACTGAAGGACCACACATGAAGTCAGAGAGGGGACTTATTAAATTAACGACACCCCAGACGCGTGTAAGAGGCCTATTCAAGTCTCTTTTATTCATTTGAGCAAAACGTCTGTGAGCCAGGATTGGCGTAAGTTGTCATTTTACATTTTATATTACTAACATGTGAACTAAGATATCTATGTATATTACCATGTGAAGTTTAATGTGTGAAAATCACAAGTGGAAGTCAAAGTCATTTGAGGCTGGCAACCTCAGCGTATAGAATGATGATTCATGAACTACAACTTCACGGGCTAGTGATTGCTTTATTGCTACTGTCTTAAAGAGAACTCAAAGCAAAAAGTAGTCCCAAGTTCCATACGGAGCAGGGAGGGGAGATGAAAGACATGATGTGCATTCTAAGTATAAATACTTACAGTTTCAAAGCAGTATAAATGTCCATATAAACATATTCACTTTAAAATTAATGTACGTTTTCAAGCTTTAACCCAGTATAAATGTCTATGTGAACATATTCATTTTAAAATTAATGAAAGTTTCAAACTTTTCAATCAATGTAAACATAAATGAAAACATATTCAATTTATATTGTGAACACTTTTCAATCACTGGAGATGTGAATGTAAACAGACTATATCTGTATTATTAACCTTTCCATTTAAATGTAATGTAAAGCTAAAGATATTCAATTTAAATGTAAAGACAGTTTTATCCAGAGGGATTAAATTTAATTCTCATCGAGGGTAAATTCTGAGATAAATGGGATGGTAGAACAGAAGAGGGGGGCACATAAGTATGTGTCGGGAAACGCAATACTGAGGAGAGCGTTTCGTTTCTATTCTTTATCCTAGTTATTGGTGGTACCAGCAGAAAGTGCTATCTCTGGAACCAAGTGAAGGTAGAAGTGGACTGTCGTTGTGCGAAACGCCATCATAAGAGGGTCTTATAGACAGACGCAGGACCAGCTTGGCCGTTACTCCTTGACGTTCTAGAAAAGTGCGGCGCCTTTAACCTTGACCAGCGATGAGCAAGAGCAGTGTAAACAGAACCCATCAGCGGGAGAAGAAACTACTATTGGCAGCTAGGTGAAAAAAATACGCTGCCAAAGTGAACTTCCTTCATAGGAATTCTATCTTCTATCAATGATGAATCCTTTCTTTTAAACTATTCAAATTATTTTCAAACTGTTAAAACTTAAGTGATTATTAAATTTTGTTATTTGTAATGTTACAAATTTAAATTCTATTTAATCATTTTAAAGTTACTGCATGTTTGTCTCAGTCACTACACACACTCTAAACAGAGCTTTACCAGAATAGTAAGAATTCCACTGAATAAATCAGGGGTGGGGCCTTGAACGAGCTGAAATTAATAAGTGCTTAATTCGTTCACAAGAGTTGTCTGCATATTCTAGAATTAACGTGCTCAGCTAAAGCAGCATTGTTTTCGCTTATCTGAATATCTTGTGAAGTCTCCCTTTGTAACAGAAGTGTCATTACCCTTCTATCTACATCTCTGCCAAGAGTAATCTTGTGCGAAGGTAGATACCTTTGAAGCCCATATTAGATACTCTTGAGTTTTGGCCACTGTTGGACCACTACTGCAAAGCAAGGGAGGCAATACCGTCACAGTATGGAGCATGGAGCCTCCAATGCAGCTGGTCCCCTTGTAGGAAGTCTGTACAAAGAAGTCGCATGCATTTGCAGAGGTGATTTTTGTGTCGATTAGTTTTACATGATGAGGTTGGCAGTTCTATGCACAACCTCAGTTGTCTTGTACGACATGCCTGAGAGTGAAGAAGTCTCATTCTTTCATTGTCTATTCAGAGACCTCCCTCCCTCCCCCACGTAACTAGACAAGGTTTTTGTAAATATAGTTTATAACTGAATCAGTGACCAGCAGAAATCAAGACATTTAGGTCATAAGTTATTTTTTCATACTAGGTTCACGACAAAATTGAGTTATCCTATTTCTGGAGTTCTAACATTAGAACCACCGCTACCACCTCATAACCGAAACCCCCGGGCAATATTCACCGGCCATAACTCATCAACAACAACAACAAATTCAGCGACAACTGTAATAAAGCCCTCATAATAGCCACAAGCCACCCTTACAAATGGTCTGGGATTAAGATGATTAAGCATCAGGAATCCAATAATCAATATTCGTTATTATTTATAAGTGTTTTATTATTTCTGTCAACATCGACTTCGCTACCCTCATTTGACGTTTAATTGCTTGGAATAGGAGACGAAAAATCTTTCTCGAGCCCAGAACAAAAAAAAGGCTCCGGCCCCGTTTTTTTTTTTTTTTCCTCTTGAAACTTTGGTTATGCCTCTTTTAAAGTTCTCCATCATTACCAGCAATGTATTTCTTATCCGTGCCCCATTATTAACTCTTCCAAATGGGAAACCTGGAAATTCCAGTATTCATTTTGAGCAGGAAATTCTGTGCCCTGTTTTGGAAAGTCGAGACTTTACGCTTTCAATTAAGTTGTGTAGCGAAATGAAAGATTGAGACCTGACGAAATCGAAAAGAAAATCTATAGGCACATGGCTGCAAATTTCGCTATGTAGTGCGATTGATAATTTTTTTTAAATAAAATTAAAGTTAAAAGGTATTGAATCTGGTGAGGGACAAAAAGCTTCCTTTAAACAAGATGAACGAACCTAGAAAAGCCCAGAATTGCATAGACCGCTGTAGAAATAATCATTTTAAAACAAAAAGTGATAGAAGAAAGAGCTGACAAATAGTATTATGTAAAATAGCAAGATAATGGAAGCAATGGTATCTGGAGGAAAAAGAAAGGTTACAGGCCAGTGATATTAAAAAATTAATGGAAAGTTCTAGTAACGTTTTCATAAGTGTATATATTTGCGGACCTGGGTAATATCACTACACGTGTATCAAATAGATTTAGAGAGTAAGAACCGTACCAAAAGACGTCTTCCACAGAGCGAAAAGACATTTTTGTGCATATCACATTCTTCTCACCGGAGATGACCAAAGAGAGTATCAAATATATTACAAGGAACCAGATTCATTGTTTGGAAGTGAGTATTGGTTAACAGAGCAAGTATGGGAAATTATTGCAGATGGAACTTATTCTGCTACTCTTATATTTCTGTAGAATGTTATAAAACTTTCAGTCGGCACAGGTAATTTTTAAACAGTTACCAACAATAAATATAATTACGAGGAAGAAAAATGTAGCCCGCTTCACTGAACAAAGAAAGAATTGAAGGAGCGGAAAACACTGTAGCAGATTTTTAAAATCTACGTGACACAAGAAAGGCATCTGTGAGAAGAGAGTGAACAGATAGACATTTTGTGAGAGAAGATATAACAACAGAATCGAGATACGTAGAGCAACATGGTTGTCAACTCAATTTGGCATGAGACACAATGACGATACATCAGACCCAGCTGATTTTAAAACAAGTATTATTATGTTGAACTCTTACCCAAGCAAACACAGAGCAGTCGCCACCCATGCCTCTTATACTTGAATATCACAATATACGTACAGCGCTTTCACAAAGTTGCACTACCAGAGAATAAATCTTTAATTTAATGTTCGAGGGTTGTTCAAGGTTGACCTGAAATTTTCTTTCCTGAAGACGTGAACAGTGGCAGAGTTACATTTTTTAAGCACTTTGTGATAAATCCTACAACCTCTTCCTGTCAAGAGCGACGAGCCGCTCCTCACTGCAATAGTGCTAGTACAAGTTGGTCCCAACTTAGTCACTCCGAAAGAAGCGCATGCTGCACCAAAAAAGTCTTACAGAAAGAAAAGGTGAACGTAGCAGAAATTTTTCTCAGGTTAAGCTCACACTATGGAGGAAGAAGTACGATCATATACAAATGTCTGATTGGTGCAATAAATCTTCAAAATGCCGGGATATAAATATCCAAGCAATGATCCCCACAATGGAAGAAACCGAAAACACAACAGACTATGGCGGCAATGTGTCTCTTGGGATTTGTCACGGTTGGCTAAGAAAATTCTGGCACTTTGTCGGTTAAGACCACCCTGGTCTTTTAGTCCCTCCCAATTCTTATTATTTTTGTCTCTTGGCAGCGTTAGATTGGGGAAACTGGCCTGTCACTTTGTAATTGGACAGTTAACTCCCCTTTCTCTAGCATGGGTGAGCGGGGAAGTATCTTTAATCTTTTCATGTCTTCTGTATGCTGGTCGGCATAATTTGTAAGGCGTCCCTGGACTCTTTTGTTGCTGGTGGCAGCGATATTCCTTGAGTTCTTTGACACCAAGCTTGGTCACTGCATGCTCTTTCTGGCAGAATAGCGGCAGAGTTTCCTTGTATATAACCCCGGGGAAAGCCGTTGCCTTTCATGCGACCGTTCATGGCTAGAAACTCTACGCCAGAATGTCGGTCCAGCTTTAGTATTGCTTTCATCCAGGAAACACTGGAAACCAAGTTCCCGGGGGCCTTGCGTCATTATTATGCAGGCTCCATGTTTCCGGGGACTTCGACTCGCAGGTGAGACGAACATCTGCAGGCTGTAGTCTCCTATATAATTGCGCAACTCACTTTGTCTAGCACTAAATGTTTCCAGAATTATCTACTATAGAGTGGGCGCTGTTCAATAACTAGTACTGACGATTAGCTACATTTTTGATGTTACTGGAATTCTTTACATATCGTGAAGCTCCCATACACTACCAAAGGAAAACTGGGAGACAATAAGTTAAGCCGGAATTACCTTCCCTGTTTGGGTTTTACAGGTCCCGATTGGATTCCCCATTTGAGTCCAGTTTGGTTTCTGGGAACCTACGCTCTTTCTTGCAGTACAAACCCCAGAGACAGCCAAAGCTCAAGCTCACCAAACTTCAGAATAGTGCGTCAATCCTAACCTCGTTTGTAGGTAGCTTTGGCCCTGTTCACTCCACGCGCTGTCACATTCTGACTGGCCAGCGTCTCTCGGTTATAGTACGGTGCATTGCCTACACAAAACCTGAGTTGGAGTCGTTCAACCCGCTGGATATCAGGGTTTTTTTTAATATTTGAGTCACTCGTGGATATATTCCCTACTGACGTCTGACATCCTTGGATTAAATTGATTTTCACACCTCGTCAATTGAGAGACAGGGAAGAGGATAGTTTTCAAGTGTAGAGGCACAATACGTCAACTGACGAACCGGGAAAATATAGACTCTGGGACGGTGTGGGAGTGTAGCCTAGATCATGGTCGTCTCGCCATAGAGACTGGGGACCGTTGACGGGATATATATTAGTACTGGATGTTTGTGTTATTCCCGGTACCTCCTGGGGATTGCTTAATTTATTATTTTTTTTTAAATTCAACTTAGGCTGCCATTCTGAAATGTAAACCAGAATCGGTTTGAGGTTTATTTGTTGTGTGGTTTTCTGTACATATTCAAGTCAAATGTCAAAGCTGCATTATTTTATGGCTCTGAGACACGGACAACAACAAAAATGGCAACAAGATATATTAAGACTTTCCTTAAAAGAGGAATTGAAATAGTATTACTCTAATGTGGAACTGATGGAAAGAGGTAACCAAATACCAGTGGAATAACAGGTAAGAGGAATCAAGGGAAGATCAAGACACGAAAATTTGACAAAGACCTGAATTTGAATGAAGAAGACAGACAAAGACCTTGAACTAATGACACGTAACAGGAGAACGTGCCGTGTATGTGTTAAAGCCGTACGGTCCAGGGGGGAATTTTCATGATGATGATGAAATTTACTTGCCAGATCTCATGGAACAATCTTGTTTTTCGTTTATAAACATTTTTATGAGATTAGCAGTTCGCATTATTAACTATAGATATACTCGTCCTTTCAAATGAATGTAACTGTCATTATCTGCACGAATTGGTGAACACGCCGAAGAGCTGGTCACTAACAAATTCGATTAATGAATTGTCCGAAGTGTAAAAGAAAAGTAGTTGACCCTATAACCCTCAGTTGGAGTCACATAAGCTACTTAGGCAACTCTGACGCGTCACTGTCTCGTCCCACGCCATTTGACTGTCTTTTAAATCTGAGTCCGTAATGTATTTAGCATCTTTTTGCTTGCGTCGTTTGTACAAGTATAATTGCTTCTTATGTCGTTTGTATAATTTCATCTTTCGTCGTATGTATAATTGCTTCTTACTCGTATGTATAATTGCTTCTTACGTCGTATATATAATTGCTTCTTACGTCGTATGTATAATTGCTTCTTACGTCGTATGCATAATTGCTTCTTACGTCGTATATATAATTGCTTCTTACGTCGTATGTATAATTGCTTCTTACGTCGTATGAATAATTGCTTCTTGTGTCGTATGTATAATTGCTTCTTACGTCGTATGTATAACTGCTTCTTGCGTCGTATGTATAACTGCTTCTTACGTCGAACGTATAATTGCTTCTTACGTCGTACGTATAATTACTTCTTACGTCGTATGCATAATTTATTCTTACGTCGCATGTATAATTGCTTCTTACGTCGTATGTGTAATTGCTTCTTACGTCGTATGTATAATTGCTTCTTGCGACGTATGACTAAGACCTTAAGATACAGATTAGATTCTACGCCTTCTTTTCATCAGCCCTTATGCTCAGGTCTACCTAGCTGTAAATGGGTACCTGATTCTGCTCTTGAGTTAGAGAAGACAAAGGCAGCGATAAAGGTATCTGGGCACTCCACCTCATAACATATCTGGACATAGTATTGTGAAGTCTCTAACACTTCCCTACCCTGCAGCAGTATCTTCTATGGCACTTCGCACATACCTTATAATCAGTCCCCCGCCATATGTTTCCTGTCAGGACGGGCTGGTCTGTTATTGCGCTTTCGGTGTATCGCCTACATAACCGCTTTCATACTTTTAGATTATTGGTCGGCGTCCTTCTTATAGGAATTAAAAATAAACACTGCCATTGTAACCCTTTCTAAGACATCTTTCATTTTGTCTTGTCTATCCAAGAGACTTGTTAAAACAGACTGATGTAATTTGTCTTTTCCCCCAAAACAGTATTTGTTGAAAAAACAGGGGAAGGAGATGAGTCTCTCTGTTTTTGTAGACTTATGTTCAAAACGTCGTTTTTGTCACTATCTATGTATCTGTCTATCTATCTATCTGTCTATCTTTCTGTCTGTCTATCTATCTATCCAACTATCTGTCCATCTATCTATCTGTCTGTATATCTATCTGTTTATTTATCTGTCTGTCTATCTATCTATCTAACTATCTGTCCATCTAACTATCTGTCCATCTATCTGTCTATCTGTATATCTATGTCTATCTATCTGTCTGTATATCTATCTGTCTATTTATCTGTCTGTCTATCTGTCTGTCTGTCCGTCCGTCTGTCCGTCCGTCCGTCCATCCGTCCGTCTGTCTGTGTGGCTGGCTCGCTGGCTGGCTGGCTAGCTGGCTGACTGTCTGTCTGTCTACCTACCTACCTACCTACCTACCTCATACCTACCAACCTACCTACATGACTACATACCTCTCTACCTACCTCTCTATCTACCTACTTACCTATCTATCTATCTATCGCATATATATATATATATATATATATATATATATATATATATATATATATATATATATATATATATATATATATATATATATATATATATATATATATATATACATTAATCCCTCAATTATCTATCTCAAATAAACAAAATGGATGCCCTGTCAAAATCAATTACATATATTTAAAGACTTCGTTGCATGTACACTTACATGTACCCAATAATCCTCTTTATTGTTTTGTACATCTGTAATGATATTGTTCCCTTTTCTCCCTTCACCTCCGCTCTGTAACAGTGGTCAACAATGGCCAAAGTTAGAGTATAAAAATGAGGATCTTCAAAGGTAACCTTCGCTCAAAATTACTCTTGGCAGATATATAAATAGAAGAACGATACTTCTATTTAAGGGAGCCCCATAGGATTTGAAAGAAAAGCAAGAGTAACAACTGATATCATCTAAGCTGTCGTGAACTTTAGTACTCTCCTGCCCCTTCTATGAGAAAATATTGACTTGTATTTTCTGAGTCCCCAGCTGAAGGTGATTCAGCGACTATTAATTTAAAAGCTCTGTTTGGTTATGTGTTTAAAACAACTTAAGTCATATGGGTGCAGATATACAATTCCCTCAATAGTGATTAATCCAACTATAGATTTATAGTTACAGATAAACAAGTTTAATAATCACTTATGGGTTGACAATGTAAAATAAATAAAGTTGTTTATTTAAAGAATACGATCATATTTCCCATCGTCGGATGATGTTAAATTTGTGTGGATTATAGAAAAAGTTTTCCAATATCCATTTGCTGAGTTTGGATGTTACTTAATTGCCGGTGTGTGGTAAGTTGGCGTCTGCTTCAGTCGCTGTTGGTTCCCACAAGTGCCTTGGACTGGTTCTTCTCTTCAATAGTCAAACCTTTTGGCTTTAGCACGTCCCTTGTAGCAAGGCCGGGGTTACTACTTAAGTCGTCAAGCGTCTTCAAGTACTGTCTGATTTTGGTGTTTAGCGTCGATTGATGGTAACTTGTATCACAAACTAAGAGGGATACAAATGCCTCTTATGAGTAAATTGTCTCCTGAAATGAGCGTCAGGTGACCTCTGCTTCCATGCACCACTTCAATTTTTATTCTCCTGAGCATTAATTTTTAACCCCAGTGAGTCGGATGAAAGTGCTTTTAGGCAGTGCAAGGCGACAATTTAAATACATATAAACATACCTATAAAATTTACAAAAGTATTAGTACATACAATATATGCACCATGACATCATCATCCACTTCTTGCTCTCTATGGGGCCTGGGGCTACCTCTGCTGATGGCTCGTTGTCAGGAAACCCGCATGAAGCAGTAACCAGCTCTTGCATTTTGCTTCGTAGGGGTCTATCTTCCTCATCCACAACTACCCTCATGTAGAACATTACTATATGACAACATAAGATATTGCCCTTTACATGGTATTTTCGGACTCCATGACCATATAATGTCTTGCTACTTCCGTTGTTGCCTGTTACCAACTCACTACTTCACGGATCTACCGCTGATAATCTCCTCCAAGATGTTACTTTCTCGTAGTTGATTGCTACGACAAAGTCAATCTTCGAGAAGTGCTACATCATTTTCCATGTCTTAATCTTTAAAGATTGATATCTTGCGACACCCCAGTGAAATAGGTCGTGTATTTGTGCACATCATGTTTGCGAACTGACACCTATCTCCAAATACCATCTGTTATCCATATTGGACAACATGGTTAGTGAAAATTATCTACAAATCATGTCCCAGTATGAAAGGTTGTCTGCCTTTGCCGACAATGTCTGGGTTTTCGCCCTATGCCATCTTGTGCAAAGGCAATCCCAGCTCATCTTACACTCCTTCATCTAGGGTTGGCAATACGAATATCGCCGTAATCTAAATAACACGTCGAGCGGTCACGTAAAACCTGGATATTGAGTGACGAAGTAGGAAAAGATATGATAAGATAACCGTGAACAATACAAACGTATTTACAACTAAACGAGGGAAGAATTAACAAATAAAAAGAATGATCGAGTAACACTGCCGGAGAGGAGTGAAGATCATAAACAGAGAACGAACATATTTTGTCACAACATCTGTGTTTTCTGTAAAAATAAGAATAACAGCTACGAGCGAGAAAAATTAAGTATGTGCACAAGAAAGTGAATACCATCTGAACACTTCAAGTTGGGAATGGAGAAATCCGCAGATTTTCTGGGATATCGCAATCAGTGCTGAATTAAGTCCTTCCAGGGTCCTAAACATTGAAATTATTATGGTGCCCCTCCCCCACCTTTCCTGCAAAATTTGAAACTAAAACAAAAATATTAAAGCAGTAAAAATGTTTTTACTATTTGAATTGAAAATAACAATCATTCTAATTTTTTTTATTTTAAGTAGTTTCTTTTTCGATTTTCTGATAGCGAAATCCACAATTAGGCATACAAACTTAACAAACAGTAATACATTTTACATTTGTATTATAGTAAAAGGTTCATATTTCACATTTCCTCACTAACTTATGGTGTCCTGCAATTACAAACACACCTAGACTGGACACAGAACAGCTAAACAGCTAAAAAGATAGTAAAGTACACAATGTTTTCATCATTACAAATTTAAGTACTCGAACGTGAAGATCAAAGTGGTCACATATACTTCATTTGTTTTAAATTTGTCATTAAGAAAAATATTGTTTTTAAAATGTTTGGGCCTCAAAATGTAAAATCCGGCCAGGTCGCATTTAATGCCACACTGCAGAAATGCAATAACCCCCTGTTTGAATATTTACCACTAATGACATGCATAATTTTATAACAACGTAGACCATTACTGTAGCTTATGCAATAACCTTCTCTCCCCAGCCACAATTACTAAATGCCTAAAGTTAAAAGTAATTTAACGAAGAACGAAAAAATCTAGCCACCTTTTCGAGAAAATACGGAAAAGGCGCGCATTGCAGCTTGCAAAGTAAATTGAACACCTACAAAAAGATCGCGCATGCATTGCTATCGTTTTCTGGTGCTTTGAAGTATGACCACAAGTCATGATAAGCATGACCACAAGTCATGATAAGTATGACCACAAGTCATGATAAGTATGACCACAAGTCATGATAAGTATGACCACAAGTCATGCTAAGTATGACCACAAGTCATGATAAGTATGACCACAAGTCATGATAAGTATGACCACAAGTCATGATAAGTATGACCACAAGTCATGATAAGTATGACCACAAGTCATGATAAGTATGACCACAAGTCATGATAAGTATGACCACAAAGATCTAATAAACTTGATACAGAATAGAAAAGAATAAAATAACCACAGAAGAATTAGAACTGTCACCAGGATATGCAGCAGAAGTGGAACAGTATGATTATGTTCCCAGCTCCCGTCAATTTTTGGTGGGTTACTTGCTCGTAGCAGTAATAATACTTATTAATAGATAGGTAAATCTATTTGCTGATAAATAAATTATTAGAAACTTAAGTAAACCAAGGGCAAACATAAACAATTATGAAATCTCAAAAGATGTTTTAAACATATTTATTTCATCTGAAGTTGCCAATGAAAACTATGAATAAGAATCCATACACCGATGAGTTTCCACACGCGAATATACACAAACATGCGCACAGATATTACTCGTAATTTTGTAAATTAGTTGTTTAAGTTATTCAAAGAATGCGCAATTCGAGTTTTTTATTACCCGGTATATAATATGAAATAAATTATTAGAAAGAATGTTGCCAGTAATAAAGTGTTAGTACTGGAATGTATAATCTACAATTTAAAACACCATATGTCGTGATTATAACCCACCAGGCGCTAGAACAGGACATTTTATATTTATTACTGTAAAAAAAGACAAAAGAAAACTATGGCAGTTTCCACACAGAAGACATGAGTCAGAAGAATTAAATTCCCAAGCACACAGTGTAACTCAGGGAATATGATGAAAATTCACCCATATCCTTCTGGGTGTTAACTAGGAAATTGTGTCTGGAGTGCGTGAATAATGATTTGCCTGAATTACAATTAAAAAAGGTACATAAATCTCCACAAGATAATGTGTTACACTGGAGGCACGTATGATGTAGTCATCACTCATATCTGCTCCAGTCGGTGTCTGGGGTGGCTCTGCTGTCGGGTTTCCCGCACGACTAGTCAGAAACAATCACCAGCTCTTGCTGTAGTGGTTCATAAATATACTGTTTTCATATGTTGAGGTTGCCAGACATATATATATATATATATATATATATATATATATATATCCACTAGCAAGAAAACATGTTAAATTCACGTTTGTAAAAGACATGTTCACAACTTACCCCAAATTTTTGGGAATACACAATCTCCTTGCGCAGATTTTCAGATGGACTCGAGCAATTTCGGTGCATATGCTCTTGAATCAATTTCGTCTGAGAAATTTCTCTTATGACGGTGTTCTATGAATCACTTGGCCGGGGAAACTATAGCACGTTTCACTAGCTTTGCCCAACTTCAAAATGCTATATCTCAGCGAATATATAACGCATATAAGTGAAATTTTGTGTGTGAATTTGAAATGGTATAGACCCTATGAATTAAATTTTTCATTAAAATGCGGCCATTGGTTTCAATTTTCGTTTCTTTGCGATATAATATAAAATCCTACTTGCCAACACACATCACACGCACACATATTGAAATGTCTACAGTAAATTATACGACCTCATTTGCACATTTTTGGTTTATCAAGCAATTGGCATGATTTTTGAGTGAAATTGCGTGAAATCGCACTTCTTGAACATAAAACAGTTTATATCCGGTGCAACGCACACATTGTCAATCAGAGGTGTGTCTACAAAAATTATTGTGTGGTTAAGAAGGAAAAATGAGTCTGCGAGTACATTTTATGACATTACAGCAAATCACAAATAGGATTTTTAAGTATTTCTGCAATGAAGCTACTCGAGGAAAACTATATCATTCTATTTCAAACCCACAAAAGAGGACTATTCACGCCTTGGGGATAAGCAAACGATCATTGCACCGCTGGATAGCGACATCTAAAATGTCTAATTCCAGTGTTTTACACACGAAAATTAGGCCAAGAGTTGTGGATAATTTTGACAGAGAATTGATCCGCAGAGAAATTTGCAATATGTTTCACAATAATGAGGCAGTGACTTTAAGGAAATTGAAAATTTGGTTAAGAAAGAATAATGACATTGATATTTCCAAATCTACGCTATGGAGGACTATTAGGAGTTTGGGATTCACTTTTAGAAAATATGTTGGTGGTAGAAACCTTATTTGTGAGAAGCCTCATATAGTTGCAATGAGAAGCAAATGTTTACGCGAGGTCAGAGAAATGAGAAGAGATTGTTATGATTTTGTGTATTTAGATGAAACTTGGATCAATGCGCACCACAGTAATGAACGAGAATGGCAATCATCTGATGGAACAACTAAGAGACTAGTACCAAGCAGCAAAGGACAACGCCTAATAATTGCACATCCAGGAAGCAGCCATCATGGGCTTCTAAATAATACTGAACTCATATTTGTTTCAAAATCCACAGATAATAGGGATTACCATGCAGAGATGAATGGCAAGATATTTCAAGATTGGATTGTGAATCATGTACTTCCTTCCTTGGATAGACCGTGGTGTTTGATAATGGACAATGCCTCATATCACAACGTTGTGGCACCAGAAGATAAAGTTTTTAATTATTCACCAAGTATTAAAGATGTAATAAAGATTTGGCTGACCATAAACAACATTTCATTCAACGAAATGTCCATGAACCTGAATTACTTGGAATTGTAAAAAAAGACACAGCATACAAAGATATTTCACATAGACAAGGCAATCCATGAACATGGTCACAGATGTTTAAGATTACCTCCTTACCATTCTCACTTAAACCCAATAGAATTATTATGGGCTAAAATTAAGGAACAGGTAGCAACAGAAAATAGAACGTTCAACTTAAAAGATGTTGAAATACTTATAAAAGCCGCCATCTCCAATATAGCCAGGGATTATTGGAAGAAAAGTGAGAACCATGTGTTACAAGAGGAAGAGGAATATTGGAAGAATGATGGTTTGTCCTTCATTCAGCCGAGATTGATTTTCAATTTCTCAGAGACATCTGATTATGATTCGGATGAAGTTTAATTTCTTTAAAGATGACCTTACCGTTATTTACAAGCACATTAGAGGAGCAACGTTCCATTATGATATTTATGAACCGCAAAGAGATGATACCCATTGAAATAATTAGATCAAGGAAGGTCCAGTTTGGTAGCGCATTAAATGTCAATGACAAACAATGTCACGAGTATTTCGCATGCAGATCATTTAAGAAATCATCTTCAACACGTATTCAATTGCAAACGTGATGGCCACATTATTGTAATAGTAGACACGCCTATGCCTAATCAATTCACAGATTCTGTGAATGAAGTGGTAAAATTTCTTTTCTCGATACACAATAATTAGTATGCCGACAAAGATCAAAGGATTTCATCCGTTTATGGGAACTGGACAAGATGCACAGATATAAAGTATATATTTGTTGGGTCTAACCCAATATAACATCGTATGCAAAAAATGGCATTAATACGTTAGACGGTTAATCAGATAATTACATTTGTTTGAGGGCAAAGCTAGTGAAACGTGCTATAGTAATTATTCTTCGACGGGTGTTCTGCGATACACTTGGTCTGGGATATTATTTCTCTTAAGACTGATCATCCAATTCCTAGGTTTCCAGTGTTGTATTTTTAAGGTCCTGGTCCTGAAATTTTACAGTCTGTGTATTTAAAGATGCGGATTTACTCTTAAGGTTTCAGAGGTGCCCAAATACTGTCGATCTGTCACTTTTGATATAGGAATTCTAGGTCAGATCCTTCTCTTCCTGGCTGTTGGGAGTTGCTCGGTTGAAGTTGCGAAGCTGTCTGTTCTGTGTTTCTGAGTTCACTACATTATGTCTCTCATTCTCAGTTCAATTCACAGATGGTGTTTCCGCCGAATGTTCCAATAGAATGCATTGTTTATTCCGGCATCTCAAATCGAACCAATCAAATCTCTTTTGCACTGCTAGGGTGGGGAAGTTTTAAATATCCCCTCGCGTGTTTAAAATATTAATTTTAATATCCACGCGTGACCTCTTTATACTGTGTTGTAATATTGTTCCGGCTTCACCTATCTGCCTCCCACAATATTGTGACCATGTTTTCCTGGCGTAATGTCTTCCGCCAAGATGTCTACCACGACAGGTTATCCAATTATCGCCTTTATCTGCGTGCCTCCGCCAGACAGATGTCTGGTCAGACATTGTTGTCTTCTTTTATCGTACGCACAATACAAGCTTGTGTCAACACGATCAGCAGCTTTTCACTGGGGTCAAATGTTAGACCGACACGTTTCCAAAGGTGGTCAGACGGATTCAAAGAGATAAGCGGGTGACCGGTCTGATGACTGGGTATTGTTACGATAATACCACAGTTCACCTGATGGAACGTAAATACGTCTGAGGAGTGGTAAACATGATAAAGACAGTCCTATAGCAAATGCTTCCGTAGGGGAGTGGAGTGTTAGAGACTTTCCCCTACTAGATTCAGCATAGAGAGAAAAATGGTGCATACAATATGCCACATAATAATGAATGAAAGAGCAAAATTTATGCCAACTAAAAGCGATGAGTGAGAGGAAGAGATAAATGAAGAAAAAAGTGATACTGACGGAGTGGACGTGAGATCGCACAACTGTATCGTCACAGGGTCCGAGTGACCATTGTTTGGTCATGTGAGAAACGAGAAAACGATAATTGGCTATTACGGTACGCGGTTTGAAAACATGTGTGTGAGTTTCTTTACGAAGCAGTGCGGAGAGATGGCACGTCGGGAGCTTTTAAGTTAAATCAAGTTTGCATGTCTCATCTTGCAATTAGTGGTTGAGTGGTGTGTGAGACTTGCCACTGACAGAAGGTAATCTGTCTTAAGGTTGTCTAACAAGATGACATTCGTTCATTCATTATTTTAAATCCGTTTTTAACCTTTCTTTTTGTCTTCATTTACCTAACTTAATATTAATTCTTTTTTTTAAATTTTACACACGTAGATAACAAAACAACCTGGGTAAGATTAGGGAGTGGGCGCTCACCGTGTTCTGTATTGATAAATTAAGGGATTCACCGCTTCGTGGTGAGATAACTTGTTAATTTTCCTGTCCTATAATCCGCTTGTCCTGTTTCCGGTCAGCTGGCGAAACCGCGAGGAAATATAGATAGTAACATATTGGATCGGAAACTGGTGACGCAATCGATACTGCGATCAACGCCTATGACCGTGTTAGCGAGTTAGCAAAACACTTTCAAACCCTTCCATTATAACCAAATAAACTAACACACGAAAATAATATTATATGTAGGTGAAATTTCAGGTATAAGAACTTCGCCTGTTAGAGGATTAATCATGTTTTTCTTACCACGCCAGATAAGAACTTCCAGTAATAATAATAATAATAAATTCTTTAAGCACCAAACACGGCGCATAAGGCAGAAACCAGTGCTCTCCAGGTTGTACGTTGTGATGCCACTCCTCTTAGCTCTTGTACATTGTTTAATCCCAACGTTCTTCCTTCTCTTATTATTGTTCTTCTGAGTGTTTCTTTTGGTCTTCCTTTTTTCCTCTTACCCTCAGGAACCCAAGTGAGCGCCTGTAGTGGTATTCTGTTGTTTTGCATTCGTAGGACATGACCGATATATGACCATCGTCTTTTCCTTATATAGTTGGAGACATATTTCTGCCTAGAGTCTTCTCTTATTTGTCGATTAGTCTTGAATTCTTTCCAACTGATGTTCATGAGTTTTCTAAGACATTTGTTCTCGAATGTATTCAGCTTGTTCTCCAATGATTTTGTTATTTTCCAACTCTCACAACCGTATGTTAACACTGAGATAACATTTGAACTTCCAGTACTGATAGCAAAAGATAGTCTTGATCCAAAAACGCTAAATCTTAGGATGTATTCTTTTCAAAAGAAAAGATATAAAACCCGAGTAGCATAGTCATTGTGACGAGAAATCTTCTACAAGATCACAGAGCTATAATTTTTTAGATCAAACAAATTACCAATAGCTTAAACTTGTGTGGACTAGTGTGGCGAGAGGTTTTATTTGGCTTTAAGATCAGTATAGTACTGACAATTACAGAAATAGAATTTCTGCAGAAAATGGTGAAGTCCCAGTGTCTGAGAGAACTACTGGTATCACAAATTAATTACGGCTGTGAATGTTCTGATCTCGAAAAATTAGTAGAGAGGAGACCGACATAAAGCGCCACCTCCGCTGTGTAACTAACTGTGATATTAAAAAACAAGGAAACAGATTTTACTTAACAAAGATAAAATTGACAAGTCGTTCAAATACAATTTCCTTATTATTTATTTAGTATATACACTATCTACTCTTGTGCTGAAAGGTGAATGTTGAAAAATGGATTGTAATGGATTTGTAAGTTTACATATGATTTACAAATATCTATTTTTTATATAAATATATATAAATATTTTACAACCAGTTTTCCAATTATAGGAACAAAAAAATTATAATCAGCTGTGCTGTTATTCAATCATTGTACATGTATCAGATGTGCTGTTAATTACGTCTATAACAATTATTAGCTATGCTGTTAATCTTGTCTCTTTCTACGCTAATTCACGTTTTCTTCATTGACAGTTCTATGCTCACAATGCCGACAGAAATGGTACTAATGTGTACTCATCTCTCTTAAGTCTGTTCTTCTTTGTTTGGTTCACACCACCGGCAGAGTATCGTTCCTTTAGCCCACCCAAGACTGAGGGGGACCAAAGATGTAGAGTCTGGTCAACCTCTATGCTCCTGCGGAGTTCCAGGCAGCGGGATTGACTCGAACATACGACCTCAGGTTTTTAGGACACAATTAAACCTGTAACAAAGCAAAAATAGGGGCTAATTTCTGTCCTCAAGCCCACCTATTTCTAGTGTGAGTGAAATGAGCGTGTCTCCGATGTATGCATGTTGGATGAATGACAACATGGCTCAGTATGAACTAGCAATAGCGAGACAAGACAGGTGTCTACTTGCAAAGCATTCTTTCTGATAAACTAATACATGGATACATTCAATAATATAGATTCAATACATGAATACATTTAATACATGAATACATCCCATAATATAAATCAATACATGAATAAATCCAATAATATGTACACCTAGGTGTGATACAACAATGTCCTTCCCCCTATACTATATCACGCCCTCTCTGACAATAGCTGGTAACATATATCCTAACAATATTGTTATGTTCTTATGATAGGAGTATATGAGACGAGGACTGTTTGGTGATATATCAGGTTGGAGTTATATGGGACAATAGATTGGAGTTAGATGAGACAATAGATTGAGTCCTAACAAGGACTGTTATGGTTATATTGCAGTTGGTCTTATCTGAGACAATAGATTGAGTTATAGACTGACAATAGATTGAGTCCTAACAAGGACTGTTATGGTTATATTTGCAGTTGGAGTTATCTGAGACAATAGACTGCAGTTATAGAAGACAATAGGTTGAGACCTAACAAGGACTGTTTTGGTTATATTGCAGTTGGAGTTATCTGAGACAATAGATTGAGTTATGAGTCCTATTAGTCTTCGTCTATTCAATCTTAATTCCCCCAAGATACAATCAGTAACCTGATAGGTTCATAGTGAACCAAAACATATTAAATATATACAGGTGTAGGTAGTATAATGACACACAACAAATACAACCATTATATGTCTGCTGTAAGCCTATTTGCCTACCAATAGTAAATTATATTTACCCTCCTAAGATTTTAAGACGCGACTTAGTGAAGTAGGTTGCAGGTCGATGCCCTAAGGAAGCAATAAATCGTGACAGCCTCTTCCTCTTCAGTCAGTATCTCTGGCGTCAAGTTCGGGGTTGCGTGTTTAGCATAAAAATTCCGTCCGATTATATACGCAGGTAAATGCTTAAGCAAGGCTGTCGGTTGGTTCCTGGCGGAGCAAAATTATTGGTTTCCTCCGGTTTGGTACCTGGTCTCATACAGCCTAATTTTATTCAGTTTTTAGTCGCCATCTTGCGTGAACATGATGGCCGTTAATTTATTCTGTCTCAGAGACTGGTGATCGTTGATTGGTTGAAGCAAATCTGTATCTCGACAGAGTGATTACCAAAGTAGTGGGTTACACTTCGTTTCACGACAACTAGATCTAAATTGATTGAGTAAGTGCTTTAATTTTCTGTGAGAGTTCGGCCACGCCCTACGAGTTTAATGGTAGTCATTTCTGGAAGCCAATTTGAAGAGACAGATTTAGAAGACATTCCGAGGCAGAACACTTGGTAAGAGATATAAGCATACACAAATGTGACTCCTGACTTGTGAAGAAAAGTCAAAGGTTACATGGAGACCCCGCGCCACTAAAGCAAAGCCACATCGACAACTCTACGACGAGAAAAACAAAGAGCAAATTATAAAAACTCAGGGCCCATTTCATTGTCACTTCTCCTCCAAAACTATTTTAAATGATAATACAACATTCTAAATATTAAGATGCACCAATCAACACAACAAACTGAATTCATACCTTACGTTATTTTTTTAAAATCTTGTTACTACAGACATTTCATAAATAAATATACTTGGGTGTGTGTGTGTGTGGGCGCGGGCGCGTGTATATGTGCGTGTGTGTGTGGGTGTGTGTGTGTGTGTGTAAAGTTGACGTTTGAAAGAGAACGAAGTAGAAGAGGAAGATATACGCGTATATTTAAATATAAATGGCTAGTTGGAGTTTATAGCTTTGGTAGAGTGAAAGTTTATGTTTGCACCCGTACAAACTCTTTTTTTATATACCTATATATATCTTGCTGAATTCCCTTCAGGTGAGGGGCTAATTGTCTAAGAGCCTATTGTCATCATTGACACATAATAACCCTGCAGGTGAGCGGCGAGGATAAAAATTTGGTAGAAGCCGAGATAACTCAGCTTTCTGTAGTTCTCTTCTACCCTGTAGGCTTCATAGATAGGAATACAATCATCGTATTTATTCTACTGCCACGAGTAATTCTTGAGCAAAAGTTCACCTTTTAAAAATTCTTCCTTTTCTCTAATTCTATGGCCATAATTCGTGGACCACTACGGCAGACCAAGGGAGGTCATGCCACAGATGACTTCAGTGGAAGTGCTTATTGAGGTACGTGGTGTACCTTTGGTTATTATGGCATGAGTTTCTTGTTAAGCACCAGTCATTTCTTTTGCGAGACTGTAGCAGAGACTGTGGGTGAGTTCTCCCAATGATTATTCTATCATCAACTGGTAGTTTTGTACTGTAATTTCCTACCTTTTGGCATATTTTTCCAGTATAAACTTAAAGAGACTGCTTTGTGACATCCGGATTTCTTTATTTTCTTTTTAAACGTACGTTTGTATTGTGTAGTGTGAATTTTGTACGTAGACACGCTTACTGTGAGTTCCTGATTGTTGTTGTTATCTTTCTACCTGTTGTTGTTATCTTTCTACCTGTTGTTGTTATCTTTCTACCTGTTGCTGTTATCTTTCTACCTGTTGTTGTTATCTTTCTACCTGTTGTTGTTATCTTTCTACCTGTTGTTGTTATCTTTCTACCTGTTGATGTTATCTTTCTACCAGTTGTTGTTATTTTTCTACCTGTTGTTGTTATCTTTCTACCTGTTGTTGTTATCTTTCTACCTGTTATTGTTATATTTCTTCCTGTTGTTGTAATCTTTCTACCTGTTGTTATCTTTCTACCTGTTTTTGTTATCTTTCTACCTGTTGTTATCTTTCTACCTGTTTTTGTTATCTTTCTACCTGTTGTTATCTTTCTACCTGTTTTTGTTATATTTCTACCTGTTGATGTTATCTTTCTACCTGTTGTTGTTATCTTTCTACCTGTTGATGTTATCTTTCTACCAGTTGTTGTTATCTTTCTACCTGTTGATGTTATCTTTCTACCTGTTGTTGTTATCTTTCTACCTGTTGTTGTTATCTTTCTACCTGTTGTTGTTATCTTTCTACCTGTTGTTGTTATCTTTCTACCTGTTGTTGTTATCTTTCAACCTGTTGTTGTTAGCTTTCTACCTGTTGTTGTTATCTTTATATTTGTTGTTGTTATCTTTTTACCTGTTGTTATTATCCTCCTACCTGTTGTTATCTTTCTGCCTGTTGTTGTTATATTTCTTCCTGTTGTTGTAATCTTTCTACCTGTTGTTATCTTTCTACCTGTTTTTGTTATCTTTCTACCTGTGGTTATCTTTCTACCTGTTGTAGTAATCTCTGTACCTGTTGTTGTTATATTTCAACCTGTTGTTGTTATATTTCTACTTGATGTTGTAATCTTTCTACCTGTTGATGTTATCTTTCTACCTGTTGTTGTTATATTTACTACCTGTTGTTGTTACACTAGTCAACAAATTTTCAAAAGTTACTTGTACCAGAAATTAAATATACCATTTCTTATTGATTTTGACATGCTGATTTCAAATATCATAATGAAATTCACCAATTGGCTCTGGCGTTTTTTTAAATGATGAATTTACATTACAGTAATACAAATAATGTATGCTTGTTTAATTCTCTGGGGTGAACAGCTAGTCTTTCTACTTTAGCATTATAAAAATTGTGGTTACATACTCATTTAATTGATATTTCAACTTAAAATGATAGAAAACATAAAAACAGTATTTAAAGTTCACATATCATGTTTTAAAAAGTCACATTTGAACCCATTCCGTCATTATTCAGTCGCTGTTCGAGCTCTCTTTGCTTGCTTCTTGTATTCAATCGATGAGGTGTCTCTTGTCACAGTCCAACAGTAATCAGCAAGCATTGAAGGGCTCCAATTGCCTTGATACCTTGTCTCCATAGCAACAATCTCCTGGTGAAATCGTTCACCATGCTCATCACTGACCGCTCCACAGTTTGACGTACAGAAATCCAGATGAGAATCCAGAAAATGAATTTTCAAAGACATGTTGCAGCCAAGACTCTTATACTTCAGAAGGAGATTTTCTACAATTTCATTGTAATTATCAGATCTGTTGTTTCCAAAAAAATTGTCCACCACTGTCTTAAATGCTAGCCATGCTGCTTTTTCCTTGCCATGCAACACGCAAAGAAACTCGTCATCATGAAGAAGTTTTCGAATTTGCGGACCAACAAATACTCCCTCTCTTATTTTAGCTTCACTCAGTCTTGGAAATTTTTTGATGAGGTATTTGATAGCCTCATCTGTTTTCTCCATTGCCTTGACAAAGTTTTTCATGAGATCCAGCTTAATGTGCAAGGGTGGCAACAAAATCTTGCTGGTGTCGACAAGTGCTGGGTTCTCAACGTTCTTACTGCCAGACTGCAATGACTGCCTGATTGGCCAATGTCTTCTGATGTAATGGTCACTTCGTGCACGGCTATCTCACTCACAGAGAAAGCAACAATACTTGGTGTATCCACCCTGTAGTCCAAGCAAAAGAGCGACCACTTTTAAGTCACCGCAAAGTGACCAATGATGATGATCGTAGTTTATACACTTCAAAAGCTGCTTAATGTTTTCATAAGTTTCTTTCATGTGAACTGAGTGACCAACTGGAATTGACGGTAACACATTACCATTATTCAAGAAAACAGCTTTAAGACTCGTCTTGGATGAATCAATGAAAAGCCTCCACTCTTCCGGTGTGTAATTGATTTTGAGGGCTGCCATTAAACCAGAAACGTTGTGGCACGCAGAAAGGTCACCCTCTTTGAAAAAGAATGTAATAAGCGGCTTCTGGCGGTTCCTATACACAGAAATTGTAACATCTTCTGCTAAGAGATTCCACTGTTGCAATCTGGAACCCAAAAGCTCCGCCTTGTTCTTCGGTAAATTCAGATCTCTTACAAGATCATTCAGTTCACCTTGGGTTATTAAGTGTGGTTTAGTGGATGTAGTTTGCTCAAAATGGTTCAGGACCATCAATGTCCTCTTCTTCATCAGTGGAAGCAGCTGAAAATGATTCTGGCACTTTGGGAACTGGTAGGTCATCGCCATGTTATAGGACGTATTGCAGAGGGGATGTTTGAATATTCCAGAGTCCATTTTTTCTTCTTTGATATGCCTTTCCCAATTGGAGGGACCATGCAAAAGTAACAGTTGTTGAGATGATCAGTGGGCTCTCTTCAAATCATTAAGACTGCAAAAGGCATAGCTTGCCTTTTGCCAGTCAACCACAGTTTAAGATGTGCTGCACATGTATTGCAGCATATGTGTGGCGCCCAGCTCTTATCTTGATCTCCTATTCTGCAGCAAAAATACAAACTGTACGCCTTCTTAATCACTTTAGTTATGTTTCGTTTTTGTGATAGAAATGTCACCTCACCACATATATAACATAAATTATTAGCACTGTTCACACATGTCCTAGGCACTTCTAACTACGATTCTTTTGATAAGGACAAATGCACTAACTAATGGCAAAATTTTATCAGAGATAAGATATTTATACACAAAGGTGATGTAAACATAGGTAGGATTGCATCATCAACTTCTAGTTACATTTTTATTGGTCATTAGAAAAAATTATGCAATCGCCCACAACAGTTGCGTCATATATATAAATTGACCGTAATTAAATAAACTAGTAGCATATATCTTGAAAACTAGAGCCAATCAACATTTTTTAATGTCATTTTCGTTTTCAGCACACCAAAATTAGTTAAGATCCGCTATTTTCATTTCTGGTACATTTTGGTTGTTGACTAGTGTTATCTTTCTACCTGTTGTTGTTATCTCTCTACCTGTTGTTGTTACATTTTTACAAATTTTTGCTTTTGTGACAGTTTCAAAAATGAGGTTGCCAACCACAAGCACAACCTCATGGTTTGAACCTCGCGATATGACTGGTGGTAGCCATGGCACTTTTATTTTGGTGTAAATACAATTGATGGTCACATTAACAATGTCAGTGTGCATTTTAATTTGTTGGTATCAAGCTGGGCCTGCTCTAGGGGTCCAGTTACCCCCAGCCAACTATTTGTTTGGTGCTCTACACTCACACAGATAGATATATATATATATATATATATATATATATATATATATATGTGTGTGTGTGTATGTGTGTGTGGGGGGGGGGGTGTCTCTGACGGGACAAAGAAAGAGTAAGACTACTGTACAAGACGACTAATATGGGGGGTGGGGAGAAGAGGGAGCTGGCAACCTCATCATGTCAAATAAGTTGTCAGAGAAACCACCGTAACAAGATCATGTGACTGCTTGATGCAGGCTTTCTAACAGGTGACCAGCTGTGGATGTGGTTCCATGCTCCGCAAGGACCACAAAGGATGAAGTTGATGATGATATTGGGAGGACACAAAACTCACAGTTAGAAACATGTATGTGCCTCACACTCACTACAGAACCAATAACAAGGAGGGAGGATGCCAGTAAACAAATATGGGCAAATGAAACTACTATCTAAAATATTAGACGCTATATAATCTAATTCTCCCTGGTACCTCTCTCGGGGTCTCTGACAAGACAAAGAAAGACAAAGGCTAAAGCAGCTTAAGACGAATAACATGAGGTTCTGTATGGGACTGGTAACCTCACCATCTAAAATAGATTGCTACAGAAACCACCCCTACAGACGCACACAAACACACACACACACAAATGTTTGATGAAGCCTTCTTGTATGTGGCCATCTGTTGTAGCCAGTCCATGCTCCATAAACAGTAAAAAATGAAATGAAGATGGTATCTCCTAATTATCTGAGACAGGTGGTTGAAGTAACACGATGGGACAAGGTCTAACAACCCACCCCCTGCAGGAGTACCCCAAGTAGAACCGTCCCAACTAAGATGGTTTGGCCATGTCTGCATAATGGGAGAACATCGGCTACCACGTCAGGTATGGGAGGTTAAGAGCCAAGGATCCAGACCTCCAGGCCGGCCCAGAGTCCGCTGGGAGGACAACATTAGATAATCTCTTAAGGACCGATAACTAGAAAGGAACCAGGCCATGAGGAAGACAGCCGAGAGGACAGTATGGCGCTTTCTTTTTCAAACTCTACACCTCACGGTACAAGAGGAACGACTAAGTAAGTATTATCTATCATGGATTGATTATGATTTTTGTTTCTCTATTAAGTTACTTCAGCTACATCTCACAAAACGAATTGTTACAGAAACAACCACTGCTAAAGATGCTTCCTACAAGAACGTTAGCTGTAATGGTGGCTCTGTGCTCCTTAGGGAGCGAACAGGAAAAATTATGAATGACTACTACAGCATATCTGTATGAGCCTCCGATTGGCTAAACGTTTACAGCCCTTGCCTGTCACAATTGCGAAGTTACCGGGCTCTGAGATCGAAACCTGATCAGCGTCCATTTCCAGTCTACCCAGCTGTAAATGGGTATCTGTTTCTGCTCTTGAGTAAGGGAAGGTAAAGGCGAGGAAGTGAACTAGTCATCCCACCTCATAACGCTGAACCTACTATAGTGAAGTCTCGAACACTTCACTCCTCCGCCGCAGTATCTGTCACGGGACTACCTGTGCCGTTTTTTTTTACGACAGCATGTTATATTGCGACCGTTTGTAGCTTAGAAAGTAAACACGCGCTCATCTGTCACACAGCCACCGTATTTCTGTATTTTAATTCCCATGTATTTTTTGTTGATACTGAGTATTAATTTGGTTGTTGCAGAACTCATGTGCTTCTTTGTAAGAGGTGTGTGTTTGTCAGTTATCGGTCGCTTGTTTTTGCGGGTTAAATGGTGTCTACGTTTCTTTATTATACAGTCCCTGTATTTTGCATATGGATTTGACATTAACATTCAGAAAACCAAAACTGTGATAATTAGCAAAACAGATGATAAGCCACAATTAAAGATAAGATGAAATGGTAAAATCTAGGGATAAATCAAGAGTTTCTCAAATCTTGATCATTTAATACAAGAAGATTGCAGATGGGAAACAGAAATCAAGAAGAGAATAAGAAGGGCCACATCTACATTGAACAACATGTGACAAATACTGACATCTAGACAGTTAATTCACAAATAATTAAAACTGATTCTCATCAGATGTTCTATATATATTCTTCTTTACTGTATGGTGTAGAAATATGGACAAAGAAAAACCAATTGGAAGAAAGAATATATATATATATATATATATATATATATATATATATATATATATATATATATATATATATATATATATATATATATATATATATATATATATATATATATATATATATATATTAGAATAAAACGCATCTCATGGAAAGAGAAAAAAACAAATAACGAGATCCTGGAACAGCTAGGAATGAAAAAATAATTAATGAAGGGGATTAAAGTTAGACAGCTCAAACATTTTGACTATGTAAAAAGACATAACACCTTACAAAAAACCATAATAAAAAGTAGAGCTGAAGGCAAACGTGCAAGAGGGAAAATATATTTTTCTTCGTGTTTTATGGCGGGTTCGAAATGAAGAATCAGCCCAGAGGGTTAAATATATGAAATACGCTCCTGCTGCTGACATCAAACAACGCCTACCTGCACCATATTTCTTCAGTGAGGTTTGCGTGACCGTTACTAATGAAGTAAGCAATTAGAAAAACGTGAGGAAAATTGATTATACTTGCTCGTGCCGAAGTGAGGTGGCTTTAAGTGGGAGGTAGAGGAAACAGGGCAGAGGGGGTTTTGTTTTGTCTGAGAGTGGCGAGGATGACCTCTCCAATGATTTATACAACCAACTTCAAACGCGATGGAGCAGCATGTGTGTGGCGGGAAATGTCAGTGTCGTCTGCTATTACTGGGACACGTCGACTGATGAGCAGCTGCTTTTGTGCATACGCTGTCCGCTAACAGATTTTCTCTCGCTGCCGCTTAGGTTATACTTAAACGTTTCCTGCAGTTATCATTTCACTTCTTCTTGCTGTTGTTGTTGTTGTTTTGATGAGGTGATGGGTGGAGGGCGGGCACTTAACAGCTGACCGTTATTGCCTCTTCTCGTTCCATCTTGGTCTACCCTGTTCAACCTGAAATTTGGTTATAATTGGGGTATTTAGTGTCATTTTATTTTTTAATTTTGTATTCAATTTAAATACCTATTGTCTTTAGCAGTTGCTGATTTCAATTTATATTAGTATTTGTCCATTTTATTTTCTCTATTGTATTGTTTCTTGATAACAATTGTCCTTTACACTTGGTTTTACTTTGTATTAGTATTTGTTCTTTTTGAGTTGTTTTTTTTAATTTATTTAATACCTTGTTGTCTTCCTTGTCCTATGAGTAGTTAGTAAGTTGTTTTTTTCTTTTTATTTTGTGTTTATATATATATATATATATATATTTTTTTTGGTTACTAGCCTTATATGTTTTCCTTTGTTTTATGTATATATCTTTTAAGTATTGATTGGGCATCTCTTGGGGCATCTATACTTAAAACCTTATCACCTATCAAGTCTATATTGTGATTTCTATAGTAAGTTTTTAATTCAAGCCTTTGTTGTTCATATTTTATACAGTGGATCAGGTAGTGGTCTATGTCATTCTCTTCCTGACATTCTTGGCAGTGTGGTTCTTCTATCATAAAGTATGCTGCACCGAGGCGGAGACGCCACAATTTTTTGTTTGATGGTATCTTTAATTCTTCTCTGACTTGGCACGTCCTCGTTGGTTCTTTCAGCAGTTTGAACGCATGACTGCCTTTTCTACTGTTCTTCCACGTTGTCTTCCATTCCTCGTTTATAGTTATCTTCACTTGGCTCTTGATCTCCGACCTTCCCAGTCCTGCTCTTATATTGTTTTTACTTGTTCTTCCATTCTTGGCGTTCTGATCTGCCAACTCGTTACCAGCAATACCTATGTGTGCTGGAACCCACACTAGCCTCACACTACATCCTCTGTTCCCTAGTGATGTATTAATTGCTAGAATTTCTTCCTTTATGTCTGGCCGGCTACATTTACCTGGGTGTTCTAGTGCTTGTAGGGATGATAGTGAGTATGTAAATATCGTAACAGCTTCTGGTGGGTTATCTTCGATTATTTCTAAACTTTTAAGAATTGCTACCATCTCTGCGGTAAAAATCGAAGTCCCTTCAGTTACACTGTAGCTCTTTTTTATTCCCCATTGTGGTATTACAACTCCGGCACCTAGTTGCCCACTATCACCCTTAGATCCATCAGTGTAGACGGCCAGGCTTTGTTTAGTTAGTTGATCTATGAACTTTCTACTTATCATTTTGGCTTCCTTATCTTCTATGTTTTGTTTGATCTTTTCAGTAAGTGAGTAGTCTATGATTGGTGTTTTTAGTTCCCAGGGTGGTATTTTGCTTCTATATTTATTACTATTTTTAATTGTGTTTGATAGTTCTTTGAGCTGCGTTAGATCTTCTATAGTTCTCCACCCTGTTGGATATCTATCTTTATTTAAGGGGACTTCCCATACACTTGGTTGGTTTTTGACAAATGCTTTATGTGCTGGGTGGGTCACTTCTTGTGCTACTTTACTCCAATAATTTAATCTTAGTTCTTTCCGTCTTAGACCAAGGGGAGGTATGCCAAGAGCTACTTCTAGAGCTTCTACTGGTGTCGATATAAATGCACCTGCAATGGTTCTCATGGCTGCATTTTGAATCCTGTCCAGTTTTGCTTTGTTAGAAGCTGCTGCTGAGTCATAGACTATGCTGGCATAATCCAGTTTCCCCCTGATGAAAGACTTGTAGAACATAAGCATTATTTTATTGCTGGCCCCCCATCCATTACCTTTTACAATCCTTAGTATATTTAGGGGTCCCCTACAGCTTTCTACTAAATTGTCTATATGTTTATTATAATTTAGTTGTTTATCTAAAGTTATGCCCAGAAATCTTGTTGTTGAGGAGGTACATATTTTCTGTCCTTTAATGGTTATATTGATTTTGTTATTTTTTTAAAAATTTCCTTTGCTGAAAATCATACCTACTGTTTTGTTTACATTAATTTGGAAGCCCCAACTTTTCATCCACTCTGAAACTTTGTCTATTTGTTTTTGAAGTTTTTGGTAAACATGGTCCAAGTTTTTTTCCAGATCGCCAAATGGCACAGTCATCTGCAAATTGTGATACTGCATTCTTTATGTCATTAAATTCATCTGCTAAATCATTTACAGCTATAGTGAAAATTGAAGGAGAAATCACTGATCCTTGAGGAATCCCATTCTGTTGTTCATATATTTCTGACCTATCATTATTCACCTGTACAGCAAAATACCTGTCCTGTAAAAAGTTTTCTAGATACCTATAGGTTTTACCAGTAATGCCAATCTTTTTCATTTTGTAAAGAGCTCCATCTCGCCAGCATTCATCATATGCCCTGGCTACATCTAGAAAGACTGCCACTGTTTTCTCTTTCCTCTTGAACCCTAGCTTTACATCATGTTCTAATCTTACAAGCTGGTCTACTGTACTTCTGTCTGCTCTAAACCCTGACTGGTTTGGGCTATATAACTGGTTTTTTTCTAGGTAGAATTTAACTCTTTTATTCACAACAGTTGTCAGTATTTTACCTAGTTGTGATGTTAAGGAGATAGGCCTATATGAACTTACATCATGGGCTTCCTTATTGGGTTTTAGGATGGGTACTATCATAGCTACTTTCCATGCTTTTGGTATCTTTCCTAAGCTCCAGATTTTGTTATAGAGGGAAGTTATTTTGTTTATAGTTTTTTTTGGGTACTTTCTTAAGGATTTCATAACTAAGTATATCATGCCCTGAGGCAGTGTTAGATTTCTCATTTATTGCACTAGTTACCTCTTCCTCTGTTATATCAGCATCTAAATAGTTTGTTTCATCTATCTGGTCTGGTAGTTCTTTTGAAAACTGTATCCTAAGTCTTTCTCTTCTCTCATTTTCTTCCTGTCCAAGACTACTTTTTGCACTGACTTTATAGAAATACTCAGCTAGGGCATTAGCTTTTTCTTTATCTGTTTCTGCTCTCTTTGGTAGTTTGATTGTTGGCATTATTGTTTTCTTATTGTTCCCTTTGATTGCATTAAGCTTTTTCCATACTTCTTTAATTTGGGTGCTAGGTTTAAGTGACTGACAAAACTCCTTCCAGTTAGTTTCTTTAGCTTTAAAAATTATTCTGTTAGATTCATTCCTAATAAGTTTATACTCATCATAGTTTTCTTCTGTTCTGTTATTTCTATATTTTTGTAAGGCCCTTTTTCTTCTCTCATGAATTTCTGCACAGCTTTTATTCCACCAGGCAACTGGTTCTTTATTCCACTGAGTTTTTTTCTTTTCTTATTAATGTTATTTATTGGTTTAAGGTGCTGTGGCATATTTTTATTTGGTATATATTTTATTGCTATTTTCAGAATTTCATTGGTCAGTGTTTCTGCCCACAAGTCAGTATCATCTGATTCCATGTCTTTATATTCCATCACCTCCAGCTCTGATTGGAAAGCTTCCCAGTTTGCTTTTTTATAGTTGAAGGTAGGTTTCTCTGGTTCTGGGTTTGGAATGACATTTTCATGCATGGTTATTATAATGGGCAGATGATCTGAGTTTGTGTCTTGTAACACTTCCCAATTTACATTCGCTAGGTTGTTCGTTGCTATACTTATGTCTATTGCTGAGTCTGCCCTATTAGCTTGTGGATTAATTCTAGTTGCAGATCCATCATTTAGTATTAGTAGTTCATTGTTTTCTATGAAGTCAAGTAGGCATTTTCCTGCATTATTTGCATGTTGTCCACCCCAAGCATAATGATGGGAGTTAAAATCGCCTACTATGATTGTTTTGGGGCCTAGTCTGGTGCTTATGGCTAGTATTTCTTCATCTTTAATTGTGCCATCTTTAGCATATACATTTAGAATTGTTAGATTGTTTGGTTCAGCTGCTATAGTAACCTGGATACCTTCTATATTGGTTGTATTAAATACTTCCAAGTCTATGATTTTACATTTTTCGCTAACTAAGACTGCGACACCACCTCCTCTACCTTCTTTCCTATCGTGTCTAAGTATCTTAAAGCCCTTACAACTATATCTACTATTTGGGTTTAAATGGGTCTCTTGAAGAGCATATATATCAGTAGTTAATCCTGTCTCTGATAGTAGGGGTGCAAAATTCTTTTTGATACCCCTACAATTCCACTGTATAATTCTAAGTCTTTCTAAATTGAATTTTAACATCATCTAGTATACCTTTTATTTTGGTTAGCTATCAAACTTGCTCTTATTCTGCATTTCCTGTACTTGTGGACCCATTGTCAATCAAGTTCTCAAGAAAATCCTCATTTATACTTGTCATTTTATCTCTAACTTCTTCCACTAAGTGTGGTTAAATTACCTCAAATCGTTTTTTGATAGTTTCATTGATAGTTTCTTCTAGGTTACTTTTTTTTTCCTGTTGCCTTTTGTTCTTTTTGACCACTTTCCTATTTTCATCCAATGCTACATTCCCTTCTCTCACTATGTTAATCTCCTGTCTTTCACTTTCCATTCTTTTTAGTATTATTTCACTTCCTTCTTTTAGTTCAGACAGTTTGACTAGTATTATTTCATTTTCTTCTTTCAGAACAGTCAGTTTAGCTATATCCTGGGAAATTTGGTGCTGTATGGCTTTCACTTCTTGAAGCACTGCCTCTGCACTTTTCAGTGCACTTGTGTCGTTCGAGGATGTAGTTGAATCATCTGACTGGTTTTTTGGTACTAATTTATTACTTTCTAACTTGTTCTTACTTTCTTTTGCCATCTGTGACTTAATCATTTTGACATCTTCTTGCACACTCTTAATTTCTGTTATAACTTTATTGCTCGTATAAGTATCATTTTCCTTTAATTCTTTAATGACCGTTTTGAAAGGTGTTTGGGTTTTTATAGCTTCCCTCGGTGCTTTTTTGGTCTGCTGATATACTGGGCAGCCCTGGAATCTGGCGCTATGGTTTCCTTTGCAATTAATGCATTTTCTGTTTGCGTTTTCCTTTTTATAGTCAGTATCTGACTTTGCCTTTTCGCATTGCGTGAAAGGGTGTGCCCCCGCACAAAACCTACATACTGCCTTCTCCCTGCAAGTGTGGCGACCATGGCCAAACTTCATGCAGTTGGAGCACTGCAACACTGGGGGAATGAAGGCTTCTGTGTTTTTTTGTGTTTTCCCAAATAGTACCGTCTTGGGGGGTTCCCTACCTTCTGTTGTTATCACTACCACTGGGGTTACGATACTCCCTTTCACTTTTATTCGTTCTACGTGCACCAGCTTAAACTCTGGGTTCTGTTTGGCCAGGTTGTTTAGAACGTCCTCATCTGAAAGGGCTGGGTTTACCCCTTTAACAACACATTTTCTAGTTTCTTTTGCAATGTCTATTTCTATTTGGATGTTGTGGGCCAGTTGGATCATTTTTGGTTTGTCCTGAAGTTCTTGTAGTAAATTTTTTGTTTTTCCTGTTACATTTAGTGTTAGTATTATTCCACTCTTGTATTTTTGTATTTTGGCAATGGCTTTTTTGTCAATGATTTTTTCCAGGATCACCAAGATTTTGTCGTCTGGGAGGGATCGAAGCGTGGCTTCTGTTCCAGCTATTTGTGTTATTTTGACTTTTTGGGGGGTTTCCTTTCGGTTGGAGTGTTCGTCATTTTCTCCTCTGTTTCCATGACTTCTTTTTGTTGTGTTTTTCTGAGTGTCATCTTTCCTTGGTCCTTTCTTTTTGTTCGCTGTCGTGTTTCCTGAGCTTTCCCCTTTATTGATTCTGTTTTTTGTTGTTTTTCCTTCCGCGCCTCCTTCCTGATTTTCCATTATTGTTTCAATCGTGTCCTTTGTTTCTGTTTTTCTGCTTTCAGGGTTCGTGGTCCTGTTTCTTACTGTCAGGTTTGAAGTTTTGTCTTTTTCTGGAGTTTTGGCCATCGCTTTTCCTTCCCCGGACTGTTTTCTGGTGAATACTGCCATTGGTTATTTTCCCGGTCTTTTAGTATGCTACTATTTGCTGTTGTTGTTGTTTCTATCGTTACTTAATTTCTTAGGGTGATGCCGCCCTTAAGACAACTGCATCTGTTTATAACATAGCTACTAAAATTTATCGTGTTACTACGCTTTTTAGTTGCACATCTTTTGTTGTTTCTAACACGGCGCAGTTGTTTGTATTTCTATCGTAATTGTATCAAATCCTGTTGTATGCGCTTACAATCTTTATGTTGCCATTTCTGTCATCTGTGCTAACGTGTTGCTATTCATAATTGCGTGATTGCGAATAATAGAAGGATTTCACATGTTATGATAAGACCGCATAAGACCGCCAAAGTGAAAGTGACGGCAAGAACCAAACATGCACCAGAGGAACAAATGATGAGAAGTTGGCGCAGGAGATGAGAAGGAAGGAACCTGTTGACAGCGTTACAAGACGGTCCTTGTTCTGTAATCCCCAGAGAAAGGATTAAAGGTAGACAGAAAAACACATGGAGAAGAGAAGTGGAGACAGACACAGTGCCGTCTTAAGGCATGGGCTAACTGGGCAGTGCCCAGGGGCCCCACGATTCTAGGGGCCCCATGCTGGGATGCTGTCATATTGTTCATAAGACATCATTTTTATTCCCGTGGGTGGGTAGGGCTGGTAGGAGCCCAGTGCATTACGTTGTCCAGGACCTACAATGCTGTTAAGACGTCCCTGGACAGGGATGATGAAGACACGGAAATACTTTGATGTGATCACACAGCACAAGAAGACTCGGTATAAGTTCGTTGAAGGTCTCTTAAGTTCGTTGAAGGTCTCTTAAGTTCGTTGAAGGCCTCTGCTCCTTGATGATGATGATTATGCTGTAAACGTATTGCTCCCAATTTCGGACAACCGTCTCCTGTTTGTAAAAAAAAAAAAAAAAAAAACTTCAAAAAAAAAAAGCCCACGTAATTCTCGGCTCTGCTTAAAGTTCGCGTGGTGTGAAATCATTACGTGCTGTTGATAAGATGAATGAGCCCTCTGTTCACACATGTAGTATTTATGTATTCTGTCACAGAAAAAAAAAACGCAAATTTGATTAATTCTGTACTCTTCCCCCCCCCCCCCCCCCCCCCCCCCCCCCTCTCAAAACAGATATACTTCACTGCCTAAAATACAAAATGCCGTCCTTGAACTCGCGTCCTTGATCTCTTGCTTCAGTCACTATTTAAAAGTACAACGATAGCATTCAATATTGAAGTGCCACGTGGTGTTGTGATTTAGTCTGTCTCACAAAACGGTTTTCTGTATACTTAGCAGTAAATCTGACCATATGTTGAGAGCTCTCTGATACAACAGCCAATGAAAACGCTCCCTTCTTGGTGTGTATATGACACATTTTATGCTTAACATGGAGGCCCATTTTGTGTAACTTATAGTACGAAGCTATTTAATTTCATAAAGAATAAAGAAGTATCACCGGACAGGATTATATAATTCAACAACGGGAATTTTACTCTAGAGGTAGTTGTAAAAACTTTCTCGAATAGTATTTTAGTAAGATAGAAATATCGAGGGAAAGGGCTTCGTTACATCAGGTTAGTCCCAATTTAGCTAGTTAAAGCATGCATATATTAAAATGCATTTTGCAAACTAACCAATTAGTAAATAGATCAATACGGAATAATTCATAGAATAATTCAAGCTTTAGATGACCAAAATCGGCCCAGAATTAAGAAAGATAATGAATATTAAAAATTTTGCTAATTGAACAGAAGGCAAAATTATGCCTCATTTTGAGATTTTTAACACCCTTTTTGCCCCATGCCATCCGATACGGCGGATGTGCTAGTATACTTGTATAAGACTTTGCCCTTGGCTAAATCGAGGCCACAAAATTTAAAAAATACAGCTGAACAGAAGAGAGCGGTAAAAGTGTAAAAGTCATATAACTTTGCCACCGCATCTGCCTAGCAGACCTAGATGCCTATTAACAGCTGGTTACAGCTTGTATGTATTGCCTGAGGGTAAGAAAGAATATATATATATGTATATAATTATGTAATTTTCCTGTGATTAATCCACTTGTGCGTTAGGAAGTATGTAGCCTGTGTAAACTATTGGAGACGACAGCCAGCCTTGTAAAATGTGTAGAATAATTGAGAATGATGGCCAAAGTACGTCTGTAAGTTTGACAAAGTGTTTGAAGGAATATTTCTTAAAGGAACGACACACTTATCCGGAACATAAGGAAGGATGACAGGAATTGTTGTAATGAATTGATCAAGGTATTACTTAGTGATTTATACTAGACCAAATCATTGTATGAAGGCGGATCATGGACAACTGGATCTAACTTAGGATTTATAAGGAAAGTGTAGTCACAGTGAACTGGCTGTGAGTGGTATTGAGGTAAATTGTCCTGTGCATATGTTAGCACAATGTCTGACACTGTTTGTTATGTCCATTGTATGTGAGGACAGAATAGTGCTGGACCATACAGGGGTTGTGATTATTTGTATTCCAGGTTTTATCCTGCAAACTACCAGAATCATCTATCTCTGTTGAACTCTGAGGTGCAAGTGCTCTTAAAGTCATTGGAGCCAGATACCCAGCGTCTACTGCCTGGCAATTCACAGACGTGTTAGTCCATGGTACCAACGGGCTGATCACCCGTTTGCCAGTCACTTCGATTACGGAAACAACAGCAAATGGATTGATTTGCCGTTGCCCTAAAGACGCCAATAGGCGTGATGGGAAACAATGGCAAAGAAAACCTATCTGCTGTTGCCCTAAGACGCCACTAGGCGTAATGGCCACTGACTGCTTTGACGGTCGGTGGCTAAGGACGGAAGAAGAAGAAGAAGTTAGTCCATGGCAGGAGTGTGATTGATTTCTACATAGAAGATAAGTGGCAAAACCAAGCCACTGGTCAGCTTATTCAGACCATACCTCTAATATATCTAATAAAAAGATAAAAATGCAGTGTATGATGAATCCTAGTGGGCATAAATTTGATGATTACTACTTCACAGTCCAGTAAGAGTGACAAAACATATATGTATTAGATAATGATTAATCACAAGGTGAAATTCACCATATTGATTCATTTTGATAATTGATATGCCATGCTTATTTATTTCATTATATAAATACATTTGATTCATTATAAGTTATCTAACCGAAAAGAGAAACGGTATAGGTTAAATAAATTGTAAATATGTACCATCAGACTTGCTGTATTTATTTAAATTGAGTTCCAAGTTTTGTTGATACATAGTATATATATATAGATACACCATAATTAGCACCCCTAGCATAATTAGCCATAATAAAAAATAATAATAACACATAATATCAGGGGAGAATCGTGAAAGGGAGCAAATAGACTTTCAGGACATCAACTCTCATCACACCTGGAGGTTTATACAGCTGGATTCTACCTTTGATGTCAATACACCCTGATTCTTTTCAGAAAAGAGGGCATTTCTTGTAAGACCAGTCTCTTATCTGGCACTATCCTGGTATCATCTGATACATCTTTTTGGTCCAGGATAACTTTAGATTACAATAACATCAAATCCTTTTTGTGACACGTGGTATTCTTTTTTTTTTTAAAATACAGATTAAAATTTGGCAGTAATAAAAGTAGATGATTCATGCTATATCCTCACTTCATTACCCTTTTCGCTCCCGTCGTAAGCTAAGTCTGGTGTATGGGGTATGACCGAAGGAGATCTATTCGAGATCAGGTTGAGAAGAAAAGAAGGCGTAAGCTCTCCATTGGATAGTGGTACCTAATGAATCATGAAGAGTTGATTCTGTATCCCCGTGGCATTAGTGTCTATCACGACAAACGAAAGAGCCCCCCCAAGATCCCAATAGAAGGATAGTTTGTTTGTTTGTTTTTGTTTTGTTTTGTTCTTTGGGTTTTTTTTTTTTAATTCGTGTTAAGGCAAGATTTTTATAAAATATATCAGTACATCTACAAAATATGTTGTGAGAAAGTAGCTGTTAATTCAAAAGTCCAATTTCAGTCCACTTGCTTTTTTTTAACTTCTCCCCATGTTATTTTTGATGCGTTGCTTCATAAATTCGTTTTTAAAAATGCATCCCGATATATCTTCACTGGAGCATTAGTGACGTCATCAGGACATGCAGTAAAAAGCGCCCAACGTAAGTATTTCCGGTCATCTTTGGGCGGGTAAGTTTCCCGTATGTTCATAATTGTCTGTACATAACAGCGAGTAACTCACACACAAATGACAGGAACATAATTATTTTGCCCTCTTTCTTCTGCATGTCATGATGACCGCACTAATTCTCTGGTGATCATTGTATTTCTGTCCATTCCATTTGAACTTCATTGCATCCTTATAGTCAACCATATCGTGATTGATTGTCAGTGATCAATACACCATACAAGATTGAACGGCTTGAGTGCTCGTTTATTGGTAACCTCATCACGTAAAACGAGTTTCCACAAAAACCACTACTGCCGGAGCATGCCACTACTTTGTGCAGAAACCAAAGGAACCAGCTGCCGTGGTGATTTCCTGTTCTGTCAAGAGCGCAAAGGAAAATGATTGATTGGTGATAATGATAATAATGGTGAGGATGATGATGAGAAGGAGGATGTGGATGATGACGATGGTTGTGATGATGTTTATGAAGATGGTGGTAATGATGATGACTGATGACGATGATGAATGTGCTTTGCCTGGTAAAATCATTTTCTAAATACTCAGAATCGTCATCAGCGTATAAAATACTACTTTTTAAATTAATTTATGTATTTTCCTTTACATGCCTGTGGAGCATTCAGTCACCACTTGAGCTGGCTCCCTTACATGATGCCTGCACCAAAATACAGGGTGTTCCACGAAAAAGCGGCCCGTGACGTCATGGAATGCTGACGTATTGTGTCGGAAGTAATGTGAATGGCCAAGTAGTCCTAGCGTTGTAGAAATGTGACGTCCTAACAGTTGGCAATATACATTTTTCGGCATTAAGGTAGAAGTATACCCAGAAAAGCTTAAAAAAAATAAAAATCCAACAATTTTCATTTTCATGCTTTAAATCATCGTCAACATGTTCTTGAACTAAAAATAATTCATAGAAGCTTAGAGATACTCTGGTTTGATAGGAATCAGTGTTTTTCTACACACGCCCCCTTGAGTGATTTGCATAGCAACCAATGTTTATAGTTGGTTACCATGTGAATAATGACCCAACAAGAAGGTGCGTAATTGTAAAACTGCGAAATTATAATTATACATAGGCAACAGGAAAAAGATATTTATAACTTTTCCACGGGGAATCACTCAATGATTTCTTGTGAATTTTTCAAAAGTGTGTGTCTAGAAAGCTTTGATCGTAAATTTCAACATTTGTTACATGCATAGTGCATTTTCACCAACATCAACTCTATTTATTGCTAGTTTTATACTGATTCTGTATAATAGTAGTTAGCAGAGCTTCTTTTGTTCACAATGAGAAATAAGACAAAGACTGGGAGGCGTGTACACCAACAAACCGTTGCCTGAAAATGAGACACCTATTGTCGATAGTGACGCTATAAAACCTCTGTGCTCCTCAGCAAAGAAAATAAAGGTCATAAAGGTCCAAGAAAGTGAAGGACAAGCTAAAAATGACAACAAAGGAAATGGGTTTATCCTTATGGATGTAAAACTACTGTTTGGGTTTTTATGCGCTAACTTTAGATGTGACAAATGTTATCAGTACTCACTGACCTGTGAGATCGTCGAAGAGACTCGGAATGGCTTTTGTCATGAAATCAGTATCAAGCGCACAAACAGTGGCGAATGGACTGCCAATTTCAATACTTCTGATGTTTCATCTTCAGCTACTCACAAACAAAGAAGTAAATGCGCGAATGGTGGCATTTGTGCGTTCTATTGGGAAAGGCCACAGTGCATTGCAGAATTTTTCGATATACATGAACACAAGTCAACGCATGGCAAAGAAAGCATACAGGAGAACGCTGCACAGGATCTATTCAGCAAGTAAGGACATTGCAATGGAAAGACCCTGAGAGCACTGAAAATGGGATTCATAGACACTGCAGCTGCAGTAGAAGGAGACCTTTATTCAACAGGAGCTCATTAAACTTCATTTTGTGAGTTCTTTTTCTGTTTTTCTTTGTTTTCTCGGAATTGTCTTTTTAGCATAATTGGTGATCTTTGAAACAAGATATCTCTGGATCTGTACATTCAATTGACATGAAAATTAACACAGTTGGTTATCATATAATCTTACAGATTATGACCTAAAATGGATACAATTGAATTCAAAATTTTAGTTTTATGACCATCATGCATATATAATGTGGCACAAATATCAAACATTCAAGAAATATAAATTTTGAAAATTCATTACAAATCAACCTTTCGGTCAATATCTGTTATTTTAGGTCAAGACCTCAAGCTATATATACTAATTCAATTTGCGAAGTTTCAGTCAGATCCTTGTAAAAATAACATAGTTATGATGTTTTATAAAAGGTGTATAATTTATTCACTACGGCGGCCATATTGGATAGCTAATTTGCATAATTAATGAGGTCATTATGTGGACAAAAATGTTAAGTCCATACTAACACTATACCCATGGTTGTTTGATTCTGAGATGAAAATTTGAGTTTTTTACCCTACAAGGTAGTCTACTACCTTAACGACCGACCCTGTTGTACGCCATTTTGAGATCAACTTCTGTATGCTACTCTTTGATAATCACGGAAAATAATTTAGGTCAATCTAGTACTACTTAGAACCTTTTATAACCGACATATTTGTAAACATTGAAAAATACTGAAAAATCTGGCTACTTTCACTTTGTGAATGGGGCCGCTTTTTCGTGGAACACCCTGGTATTTAAAAGCATTTGCAGCATATGATTCTGTATTAATTAATTTAACATGATGAGGTGGCCAGCCCATTCACAACTTTATATTAGTTACCTCTTACGACATACCTTAGGGAGGAGTAAGCATATTCTTTCTTCATTTCCCCACAGACCCATAAAAAACAACACAGGCTATTTTTGTACCTTTTGAAACGTGTTTGAAAACTATTTGAAGCATCAAAAGCTCATTTTATTTCCTTTACAATTTTATTTCAGAAGAACAGCCATCATTTCCTACCACATTTTTAACACAAATGCGTGGGGAAATCTTAAAAAGGGTGCATCAGTAAACATCCCCTTCACATAGCCAAAAAAAATAATTGTTTGACAGCATCTGAAAAACACATTCTGTGTAGGATGCCACAAGTTGAAGAACTCCGAATATAAAACATCTTGCTTAGTAACAAAAACAATTTCCGTGAAAGACACGAGACATATAATGGTTGTCAGAGAAGGAGATCCAACCCATTAAGTGTCACAACTGGTCTTACTCACGATAATGACCTAGTCGGTTGTAAGCCCTCTTCAATCTCCCCACAAAAACTCCCCAGCGAACTATAACAAATCCCATTTACCAATCAAAGAATTCTCCGGTTAGCAGATGATATTGATCTGGCGGTTAAAGATCTAACCAACTACGAAAAATGCTAGAAAAACCGATACACACAAAAAAGTAATCCCATAGCAGAAATTTCTGTTGGGGAATGAAGTGTTAGAGTTTCATAACCTGTGGTCCACGGACTGTTTGGGGTCCACGAATGGATTATAGGAGGCACGTGTATATAAGTTACAAATTTGAATTTTATGGTCGAAAAAAATTTTACACGGAAAATTATCATAGATTTTTTGCATTTAAATAAATATATTCTTTTCACAGATTGTTTTTTTAATTCAGATGTCTGTATGTAAACTTAATGCTTTTGTGTGTCTGTGATAAAATGTATTATTCGTAAGCACAAATTTTAATTATGCGTTTATGTGCATTTTTTTAAAAGAAGGGATAAGTAGCCTTCACTGCATAATCAATGGGGTCCGTTATCTTCACTGGACAACCAACACGGTCCGTAGCATTTACTGGACAATCAAAGGGATCAGGTAGCCTTCAATGGACAATCAAAGGAGTCCATGGGACAAGAAAGGTTAAGAACCCCTGTGTTAGAGACGTTACTATACCACGTCCAGTTTGTTTATGAGGTGGGGGTGACCAGTTCACTTCCTCGCAGTCTTTTGCCGTCCCTAACTCAAGAGCAGAGTTAGGTACCTATTTACAGCTGAGAAGACTTGAGCGTGACTCTACACACAACGTTCACAGATATTCCAGAAAATACAGAAGAATATACGACAGAGTATACGACAGAGTAGCTCCCTCAAAGGTGTCACAAGAGATGTCTAAAAGAAGGTCGTGCATTGGTTAGCAACCTCATCGTGTAAAACAAATTGTTACAAAAATTACCTCAGCCAGAGAACATGAATGTTTTCGTGCAGGCTCACTGCAATGGGACCAGGTAATGAGAAAAAAATTAAATGATGACAAATAATGTTAGCTCAAAGCTGTATAAATAAATGCACGAAAAGAACTTTATGATATTCAAGAAGGCTGACTTCTTTATCACCATGTGCTTTCTTGCTCCTTATGGAGCACGGAACCACCACTGCAGGTAGCAGCAACCCTGAAGAGCTACACCAGGACACAAACTTTTGTGGTAGTTGTCACGGGGGACTGATAATTTATTTTACCATCACGTCCAATCTTTTTCTTCTTCCTCTTTGATCCTTAGCCGCCGACCGTCAAAGCAGTCTGTGGCCATCACGCCTAGTGGCGTCTTGTAGGGCAACAACAAATTGATTCCACTTTGCTCGGTCGGCGGCCATCCTTCGTACAGTGCCGCAACTCTGGTTCATACGAGCCTCAGACTCTGGATGTCCGTCCCGCAGCAAAGTTAGTTTATTCGTTGTTGTTTCCGTAACTTCAATTTTTTTTTACATAGAGAGGGGTGTCAGCCCTATGCTAAAACCCCCAACCTGGAGGACCAGGGTGTCTGCTTTAGTCTGACCCCTGCCCGCGCAAACCTGTCCAGCTTGGTAGAACCTTCCAGGAGTAAAACTCCCGCTGGCATAGCTCTGGGGGTAATCAGGGTACGCAAGCCGCCATACCTCGACAAGGTATTGACACCGGGGATGGCAGCAATCTTTTTATTACTCTTTTAATGTCCTGGTTTCCTCAACATTTTGTATTTTCTTTCTTTCAGATTTTACCTACGTAGCCCATTATTCCTCTCTCAGATACCACCCCGCGGTTTGTTTTCGTTCTGGCTTCATTACAAATTCCCCACTGGTCAGTGCGGTCAGCGTATGATAATATTATCTAAGCTACACTTGGCGTTCGTCTGACCAGAGGAATGTCTCGCGCGTAACGGGTTTGATCTCCAGCGAGAAAGAGTTCTTTGAAGGGAAACTGCTAGCCTAATACAGTTGGTAGCGAGATCACAAGGGGAGATAACAACTCACGTTCGTTCTGAGAGATTTGTTGTGGCCCCTGACCATAATATTATGTATTCTCTATCTGGAAACTTTCTCGCGGTTGTTGCTTCTGATGTATACCTCTAGAATAACATTTGTCTTACTCTTGATTACGTTATACGCCGAACATCTGTAGAAACCGGCCATGCCAGGTGTTCTGGGGTAGCGTCATTTGTAGACTATAAAATTAGATAGATTTAATCAGTCAAGCACACTCGTAAAAATGTTCCTGCCCGTGATGACCAAATGAGACTAAGACAGAGTTAGCACAGCAGAACTAGATTGTGTTCGCCTATGTTCTCGTCATTTTTCGGGGTGAGTAGACATCTCTCAAAATATATATATTCATGTTAGTATTATATATCTGATAGGAGTGTGACTTGAATTCATTGTGAGGATTGCTCCCGGTAATTAATTCAGTGATAATGTAGCGCCGCCTACCGCCTTAGTTAACGGGTGACGAAGCAGTCAGGTGTCAGTATTATTGTTTACAATGGGTTAACGTAGACTTACAATAACAGATACTTACTAGGCGTAGAATCAGTCAGTACAGTGCTTACCATGGGTTAAGAGTATGCTAAAATAACTGTCATTACTGTAAGGAAATGTCAGAGGTGTGGGTTATTCACTTTAAACTGAATAGTGATGTGCAGGCGCTATAACCCGGAATTATAGGAGATAGTCACTTATTCCTTTCTGATAGAAACTTCTAGTGGCTGGGTGGAATCATGATATGCCGATTTGTGTAGTTAGACACTAGTTATCACTTTCACAGAAAGCAGTCACCAGCCATAGATAACATTATATCTTAGGTTTCAGTCACAACTGTATTATTATAGCAAGAGCATTGCATTTTCTATAAAAACACAGCAACAAACCGCGCCATACCCGTTTAAGAATGGTGCACGGTCGTACGCAAATAATTAAACATACAATTAACCTAGATGCGCTCAAATGTGCGTCTACAAAATACTAGACGCACATGTGAGGATCTCAAACATTTAATTCCCCCTCTATGAATATAAAATAACTTAACAGTAAAGTTAAACATAAATCTATTCAATTTAAATGTAAAGAAAGTTTTCGCTCAATGGGATTAAGATTAATTCTCATCGAGGGTAAAGTTCTGAGATAGATGGGATGGTGGAATAGGAAGAGGGGGACATAAGTATATGTCGGAAAACGCAATACTCAAGAAGCTATTTGCTCTCTTCTTTTGTGACACTAGTCGGTGGTACCAATTGAGGGTACAATCTCTGGAACAAGTGAGGGTATAAGTAACCTAAAGTCGACGCTAGACACCATCATCAGATGGGTCTTAGAGACGCCGACCAGCTTGGTAGTTACTCAATGACACCTCTTGGAACGTGCTACATCTTTCAAACGTGACCAATGACGAGTGTCAATCAGGCATCCATCTACAAAGAACCACACAGCAGCTGGAGCAGAACAGACAAATTCATTGGCAGCTAAGTAGAAACATAAAAGCTGCCAAGTGAATAATCCAATTTTTAACGCCATAACATCACCTAGTAATAATAACTTTTTCTATAAGGAATTATTCATTTTTATAACTGTTAAAACATAATTGATTATTAAATATGTTACTTGTATAAAGACAAATCTAAAGTTGATTTAATCATTTCTTAAATACACTTAAACAGAGCTATACAATAATAATAAGAGGAATTTCGCTGAATTAACTCAGCTGGGTGATTGAACAAGCTAACGAATTATAAGATAACTCTATCCTTCACAAAAGTTGACGGCATATACTAGAGTTAACATTTGCTCAGCCTCTTTCAGCATTGTTCTCGCTTGCTGAATATCTTCTAAATAGAGCTATACCATTATAAGCGGAAATTCGCTGAATTAACTCAACTGGGGGCTTGAACGGGCTAAAAACCATTGCTTAAATCCTTCACAAAAGGCGACGGACAGATATAAGTTAACAAATGTTCAGCGCTAAGCAGCATTGTTCTTGATTTCTGAATTATCTTGTGAAAGCTCCCGCAAGGTAGAAGCGTCATTTCCCTTCTATCTACATCTCTGCCAAGAGTAATCTTGTGCGAAGGTAGACACATTTGAAGACCCACATTAGTTACTCTTGAGTTTTGGCCACTGTTGGACCACTACTGCAGAGCTAAGGGGAGGCAACCCGTGACAACTATAACAAACTGTTGTTGTTGTTATTGTTAAAGATCCAACAGCAGTTGGCCTCAATGCCATGTAGTGACATATGCACGTGTTTACAAAATATTATTTTGTTCCATATAAATTGTTCAATTTAACTACCTCTGAGGAAGAAGCATGTTCCTAATATCGCCAAATTATGGGCACTCAAAGAGGTGTGGTCAACAGTTTCATATACTCGGAAGTGTGTTTTGTTTGGCTTTTGTTCATGGGCTTGGTAAGTAGTATATGTCGTGTTCGGAGCTGAAATGGTGCTCTGATCCTAACTTGTAAGGTTTGTAAGTTAGTTGATGTTGTCAGTGGAATCTAGATTGGTCATATGTCTGTAGACCTTTCTCCAGGTGTTTCCCATCTGTTCAACCAAGCAGCGGCGGACAGACAGTGATCGGGGCTCCACGGAAGAAAAGAGTCATTGGCTCCTGATCATCGATTCCACATGAATTTTTTTTTCTTTTTTCCCCTTAACCAGCGGCACTTGGGCTTTCAGCCCTTCGGCCCAATGACATGTCATTGCGAGGCTGGAGAACCTGAGGACTTTCCTTCCAACCCGGTCAGGAGCTTCGCTCCTTCCCATCCACAGAGGGTTTATCACAGGAGCCGTTCAGGTTATTCAGTCAAATTTCCGGCCGTAGACATTTCTTTAAACGCTGACGCCCGGGTTTGAACCATGAACACCTGGTCGCCAGTACAACGCCGAAGCCATTACACCAGCGCGGCTCCCATTCCACATGAATAAGTTAGGGAAGTATAATCCCCTCTACCACTGTGGGCCCTCGGGCAGTGCCCGAAATACCCAATGCTCATTCTGCCCCTGCAACGTGTTTCTTCGTTTGTTGTTCTTATCAGTTTTTAACTGTTTGGAGGGTTGCTGCTGTGTATGAATATTCTTGTCGTGATCCCTTGTTTGATCATTTCTCTGCGTTGTCGAACAAACTAATGAGTATGAGCGCTGTATTTAGAAGGCTATTTATGTTGAATATGGTCAAGTCATGTTATGTTATAACGTCTCCTAAGGCATAGCCTTCTCAGCAATGTGCCTGGTTTCATGCTTGTCTGTTATTTAATGTTGTACCCAATAATTATATGTAACCAAAGAAGTACTGGGTCTGGCCAACTTCATAATGTAAAATAAATTGCTACAGAAACTACTACTGTCGTGGTTGAGTTAAAGTCTAAGAGTATTAGTCGAGTTAGACAATTGTAGTGAAATCGACAATGATAGTGAACTGACAAAGTTATAGATTACACATAGATATTGTGTAAATAGGGGGTGGACTTGAGACCAACCTGGAAGAAGATTTATTAAAAGTAATCTCTCTCTCCAAGCCTCAACACACTTATATAGTCTAAGCACCTCCCGCTCTCTCTCTCTCTCTTTTCTCTTATAAAAAATAGAGACTATAGTAAAGAGCTTGTAATATTAATTATGGATGAAGGGTCGTGAACAGCGCGTTAATGAATGAGTAAAATTTATTAAAAGAAGAAATATATCTGAAAATAATGCATATCATCACTACAAAATAAGATTACATCAATAATCACAAATATGAAAATTCACACCAACCGAACACACAAACCACCAACATAAAACCTGTAGAACATTCAGAAATGAATAAACAGAGTTCCAATCCGTCCGCTTTCGTGGGACCAAATGCAATAACTCCAGTAAGTGTCTTTACGTGTAGATATCCTTCATAGGTGATGGAATAACATAAATAAATCCACTGTAGGCGCTATCGTTGGTGACACCCTAATGGCGCGATGGGCTGTAAATGACTCTGTCTATCGCCGGCTGACCGCTAATACGTGCGGAGGTTTTGCATGACCCGAACACACACACAAGACGAGGTCAAATTCAGGACAATCGGCCCGCTGTGCTATTATCCAGCACGTGTAAGTTGGCATGCGTACTTGGTGTTTTAAATCCGGTTTGGCTGGCTTGAACTATTATTGGTAACTGGGGTGCTCCGTTTAAGCACACACCTGGTGAATTTGATTCTGCTGAAGACGCTGGATTGATAGGTATGTTGGAAGCCACAATGCTCTGACTGGTGATCAAGAGGCGAGTAGAAAACCACTACTGCACAAATTCAATTTCAGATTTTGCTTGGGCTCGTTACACACTGCGTGAGCTTATTTTCCCATTAGAGGGATTGGCGTTGACAAAGGGTTGTATTTCAGGTAGGGGTGACGACTCGTAGTGCTAATTGCGTTCAGGAGCCGTGAGAGCGATGAGAATGTTACGTTCGTCGCCTGACTGGACTCTTTCGATGGCAAATGCAGTAAGTATATCCTAAAACTGAGACCCAAAAAGAGACGACCTTTACATCAAGCAAACAATAAAATTACAATAACGTTATACTAAACAGTTATGCTCCACTATGGGATTTGAATTATTTTAATCATTGCTATGATAGTCTTGGGCTGTCCTTTATCCATATAAGTCTCCCTCCTGTTCCTTCCACTCTATCAATTTATCAGCATGCGCCTGCATAAGCTAATATATTTTGTACACACATGTACCTGTCAGTAAATGTTCTGGCAGCAAAATCTACTCCATCTTCTTCCAACTCAACATACAGGAACGCTAACCCTGTAGTTCCAGCTGACTGGATATGCTATTCATCTTACAACATTAAGTGAATGTACATAAAAATACAGCATTTGACATTACAATTATAATCATCTGCGAGATGATGTTACTATTCTTGTGCCCGACATGCCAAGAATAATGTATTGTTAATATTCAGCCAGAATCGGCTTATTGTAGTATTCAGCGTCTGATACATATTCCTCCAGTACCGTTTATTGCAGAGCTTCAACCCGACCAGTGGAGTCGGTTGCTAGTGCGTTCAATACAACGCTAGGAGATGTTATCGGATCGTCGATAAATATATTTATGCTCAACGCTTTTAACATGGTTATTTTTGTAAACCCATGCATCCTACAACTTCGTTGCCGTAGAGCTTCCGTTAACCTTTGTGTGGTAACGGCTAGTGCAGTCAGTCAACGTCCATGTTGATTATTATTGACTGTGTATTTTTTCTGCCATGAATTTAATATTGATGATCGTCTACCTTACTGATGTCAACGTTATGTCTTCAATAAACTGTGTGTCGTCACCAACTGTCCACTATGAGTCCAGCATCTATTTATCGCCAGTTTGGTCATACTGTCTTGACCCATTAAAAAGTGTTACCGAGCTCAATTATCACCACCATACGCCAAAGTTAAACGGCCCACATCATATTCGCGTTACAGAGAAATACGTCGACCACATGTTGTAAGCCCGACAGCCCTGACAACATCATTGTCAGCGACAGTCCCGTTAAAGAAAACACACCGGTAACATTTACATTGGTTGAAAAGGTTAATAATTTAGATCGATTATGTTTATATGTTTTCATTTACATCTTCACTGATTGAAATGTTAATAATATAATAAGTATGTACATCATTTCTTTCATCGTTCACTTCCTGCTCCATATGGAACTTGGGACTACCTCTGCTTTTAGTTCTCTATAAGAAACTCGCATAAAGCAGTCACCAGCCCTTGCAGTGGTGGTTCATGAAATCATCATTCTATATGCTGAGGTTGCTAGCCTCAAATGACTTGTACATCCACTTAGCAATTTTCACATATTAGTATTCATATGTCAATATATACATATTATTTCGCGTGTTAATAATGCAAAACATAGAATTATAAATGTACAACTTACCCCGAAATGACTTTTTAGGAAGCCTGCACCCACTCATTCATGTCCTCTTGTAGGAAGCCTGCACCACCGCATTCATGTCCTCTTGTAACTTTTGGTTTCTGTAGTAATTTGTTTTACACTATGAGAGTGTCAATCCTGTGTACAACCTCATATTAGTCGCCCAAGGGAGCAGTAATTCATTTTTGTCTTGGTCTTCACTAAGACACCCCCCCCCCCCCCCCCCCAGCCCCCGGAATCTACACAGAGCGTACTACAATAAATCCTACAATATATGCATTCATTTTTTACGTGTAGCTTTACTTGATTTCTCCCTTCAACTTAAAGGGAACAGTTTCCTAGATAAGGTTTTAAAAAATTGCCAACACCGGCCTTCTACTGCAGGGAATCTAGCATTATAACAGCGGTCGCCGAGGGGAAAATTAAATTACAATGTTCATGAAATCCTGAGGAAACATAGTAGGACGTTGCCCAAAACAGGACACTTCAGCTAACTCTCCCCATCCCCATTATATGTGGACAAGAATGGTAACAGCAAAGTATTTTTAGAAAAAGAAAGTGACGCTTTAAAGACCATTTTAACTGCATCAATATAATTGTGCCATGAATAAACAATTCTTTAAAAGAAAAAGTTATTCCAATTATACCAGTCACTATCGATAATCAATATTCAGATATCGAATAGCCTCAGATGCTTGTGAAACGGGGAGCTAATATACTCTAACAGATGGACAAAGAAAGTTGACAGAATAAATTGAAAGAATGGAGCTGCCAGGAAGATACACTGACAATATAAAAGTGATTCTGAAGAAAAACTAGTTGGAAAGAGGCAATCGGAGACTGAGAAGACATGAGGACTTCTTCTTCGTTCGCCCTCAGACTTCTACATTAATGACTCTAATAAAGGCAGTAGTCAGCTCAAGGTTCCTAAGATCTTCAAACAGTTTTTCGTTGAGAGAAGTGGGTTGTTGCCATATGCTACTCCTTTCACTGCTGTAAGTTGGGCAGGACTGGAGCAGATGTTCGGCTGTCATGGGGCTGGTGCCACAGGTGCAAAGATCTTTTGGACCAATCCTGTACTTGTGATATAGATGGTACCTCAACCTGTTGTGACCAGTGCGTAAGCGGAAAATGATGACCTGGTCTCGCCTAGATAGTGATAGGCATCATCTGTTATGTGACCTGGGTGTTCTCTGTTCCACTTGTACTTGAATATGACTTTTATAGTTGTTTTAGCCTTTTCACAATGAGGACTGAGTTTTGAAGTGAAAATCTTAATGACTAGTAGATGATGAAGATTATGATAATGGCGATGATGATGATGGTTTTGATGATGATGATAATGTTGATGATGTGATGATGATGATGGTGATGATGATTATAGAAGAAGGTGCAGGATAAGAGAAAACTATAAGACAGGAAGAAGACTTAAATAACTTCCTTAACTCTAAGTATAACGCACAGCACTGTATTGTCTTCGTACCCTAGTTTATGACCATTAATAGCATTAGATGGAAGATCCATAATGGAACAGCACAAGCAAAGTCAGCATTCCATAAAATATAAAAGCATTCTATGCAGCAAATCTTTTTGAATGGAAGTAAAAAAGAGAATTATTTAGTGTTACATACAGCCGGTCGTGTGACTTGGAAGCGAATCGTAGACAATCAGTAAACAAACAGGAAAATCCCTGCAGGTCACAGAGATATGGTTTCACAACAGAATATTAAGAATACCTTGGACAGTTAAAAATAGCAATGACGTAAAAGAATGCACATTATTTTGACATATTATAAAAGGAGGGTAAATTGAATACATTGTACTGAGAGTAAACGCAGAAGAAGGAGAAGAAGAAGAAGAAGAAGAAGAAGAAGAAGAAGAAGAAGAAGAAGAAGAAGAAGAAGAAGAAGAAGAAGAAGAAGAAGAAGAAAGAGAAGAAGAAGATGATGATGATGAAGATGATGAAAAAGAAGAATACATAACGACAACTGAAAAACATGATGCAAAAAGAGATATATAGAGGTAAAGATAGGAGGTACTGGGCAGTTTAATATCATGGCATGTATTCAAGTAAACCGGGACAAAGATATTACTGCATCAAACAAGGGTGTCAACCCTCCAGACTCCAGCGAAAGAGAATTATTGAGCTGGATAAACGGACAGATGAAACAGAAAAAATGATACGGAAAAGGTGAGGTTTTAAGAGCCGAAAAAATCGACACTGCGGGGATCAGGGACTGATGTGAGGATTGGGAATCATCACAACCAGCAATCATTCTAGTCACACATCAGACGCAGGGTACCGCTAAATCCCAGCGTCTGGATATCCCCATCTCCGTTACATGGACGAACAACAACAAATAGGATTCCAGGTTTGTGAAATCCTCTTATGCTAGTGGGACCTTACCCCATGTGCATTGTTTGGGAGGTCTCTAAAGACCCTCCCCTAGAACGAAGTAAAATTATAACAATAATAGTCAGTTAACTCCAGCTATAATAATTTGGAAAGAAACACATAGGAACTCCTAACATATTTCTGACATTTTAAACAATAGTAGGAGGTAACAAAGTAAACAAAAGAAGCAATTTATGAGAACATTAAAACAATACCGATATAAAATAAATCCTGTCAAGGAAAAAAACAAACAAACAAATTACAAAACACTGATACTTGAAAAATCCAGGTTATAAATCACATATACTGTAAGTACTCATGGACAACTAAATAGCAGATAAAATTCTGATGTAAATATATCACTCCATGTACTATCATTTGTGAATAATTTTATGATGTAAATATCACACACAACTGGAAATAGAACTACAATGAATACCCTTATTATAACCGATGATTTAAGTTGAACAGGGTTGACTCTCCCGAGATGGTAGATGAGCGGAGACAAGTGAAGCTCATCTGATTCTACTTCGCTCTGCTCCCATTTCCTCCAAAAAAAATCGTGGCACGAAAAATAAACTTTAAATACAAAACTGATAAACGGCTACTACTGGAGAGATACAATCACTCACAACAGCTGGCTTGAAACTTGAGAAAGAAAGAGATGGTTACGCCATTAAGTGTACAGTTTGCGAGGTCATGAGTGCGCTGTTGTGTTTCTTCAGTCTCGTTATTATGCAGCGTCTTCATCAAGTAACATGTTTCATTTTTATTCTTATATATGTTTATGGAATGACCAGCTGGCAAGGACGATCGCATCAGTTCGCTAGTTTTGTTCCAGATTTTTTCTATGTCCTGCCAATATACATATGATGTATACAGTTCAATAAACAAACACACTATATGGGCAGTTAAACAAACATGCACTCCATGTGGACAGTTATATATATATATATATATATATATATATATATATAATTTTATAAGACAGAAAATTCATGTACATCAATTTATTTGACCATGGTGTTTTCCTTTAAAATGTGTGTAATTTAGTTCTGTTAAGAGTTTCGCTATTTATTTTACACTCATTCCAACGGGAGCTTCTTTCCTCATCCATTGGATTAATAAATTCACGGAACAGGGATAGGCACTTAAAAGTAGGAGTAGTTTCAGTCCAGGATTTATCCTAACAGGAGGCAGGAGAGACCGTTTCATCATAGGAACTGGGGGCCCCTGTCAGTTACGAAAGCTGGATTAGTTACGGACTTACCGAGTGTTGGTGTGGAGTGAGTGAATTTCATACTGATTTTAATATGATTCATGCTTGGTGTCGTACTTTGTTTGTTTAATAAAACACAAAAACTTTATGTGGCGGTCAGAATCTCATCTCTTATAACTGTCACTGAATGTCGTAACGTTGTACCTTACTGCCGTAATGTTATTTATGAGCATAGGAGGGCGAGAAGTAGATTGACTTAGAAAAGTAAGTCGCAGGAGACTGAAGACGTGGCCCAACCACTCTTCAGAAGTCATATCTCTTCTCAAAATTTCATTAGTGACTCTTTTCTCATTTATTTCACATCTTCGCATTCACAGTCTGTCTGAACTCAGACATACTCTATTCACAATCTATTCCTACCTGCGTTAACAGAGTGTTAAACAAATAAACAAACACACGATATAGACCTTTAACAAACACATGATATGAGCAGCTAAACAAGTATACACACCATATGGAATTAACAAAAAAACTAACACACGGTAAAATAAACATTCACACGATGTGCACAGTTAAACAAGCATACATACTATGTGTACAGTTTAACACACATATATACGATGTGCACAGTTCAACAAATATACACACTATGCGTACAGTTTATCACACATACATACGATGTGTACAGTTCAATAAACATACACACACTGGGTACAGTTAAACAAACATACACACTATGAGTACAGTCAAACAAATATACATACAATGTGTACAGTTCAACAAACATACATACGATGTGTACAGTTTAACACACATACACATGATGTGTACAATTAAACAAACAAACACTAGATATGCACAGTTAAACAAACAAACATACACACGATATGGACAGTTAAACTAGCATACATACAGTTAAACAAACAAGCCTACACATGATGTGTACAGTTAAACAAAGATACACTAGATGTGTACAGTTAAACACACATACACTATATGTGTACAGTTAAACAAACATATATACGACGTGTGCGGTTAAACAAACATACACTAGATGTGTACAGTTAAACAAACATACACTAGATGTGTACAGTTAAATAAACATACATGCGAAGAGTATTATTAAACAAAGACACACGGTGTACCTATGTAGCTCTGACACCACAACCAATTATTATCTTCTGTTCTCGGCTTCTGCGTGAGTAAGGTGTATTTCCGTAACGAATCTGTGTATGAAAGGAAAAGTCAAAGTGGCGCCTATACACTGACTTGTTACCTCCGGTCTCTCGCATCAAATCTTTCTGATCATTAAGTAGGATGTACTTTTGTCATCCGTCAAACCTAAATGATGTTTGGATGTACGAGGGAAGGTCAAAAAGTAATGCCTCCTATTTTTTATGTATGTAAATACTGCATCGGTGTGCGATTTGTAAATTTAGCAGGATTCCTCAAACACTCTTCTGCACTGTATAGCATTACCAACCTGTTTCAGTAACAGGTGGCACCACTGTAACAGTTTAAAAATGGCTGCCAAAGACGTTCGGTTAAAACAACGTTATGTCATAGAATTCCTCAATGCTGAAGGCGAGATCCCAATTCACATCCACGAACGTTTGAAGAATGTTTATGGAGATTCAACAGTGGATGTTAGCACTGTCCGACGTTGGGTACATCGTTGTGATGAAGCTGAAGTAGGTCAATCCACAATGGCTGACGCAAAGCGGACTGGCCGTCCGTCTACCGCAGTGACTCCACACAACATTCATCGAGTTGATAGCATCATTCGTGGTGACCGTCGGGTAACACTGGATGAACTTTCTTCCATGTTGTCCATTAGTAAAGGCAGTGTCCAGAACATCATTAAAGACCTGGGTTATTCAAAAGTTTGTGCACGGTGGGTACCCAGAATGTTGACAGACAGACATAAAGAAACAAAGAAAACCATAGCCATCAACCTCCTGCACCGTTACGAAACTGAAGGAGAAAAGTTGTTATCGAATATTGTGGACAGTTGATGAGACTTGGGTTCATTTTTTTTAACCAGAATCCAAGAGGCAGTCAATGGAATAGCATCACACAACATCGCCGACAAGAAAGAAGTTCAAAAGTTCACCATCTGTAGGGAAAGTTATGGCCTCCGTGTTTTGGGATGAGAAGGGTGTGATTCTTCTCGACTTCTTGGAACAGGGAAACACGGTGAATGCAGACCGTTACAATGAAACTTTGAAGAAGCTTAGAGGTCGTCTTCGGCGACTTTACCCATTAAAAGATCAGAGAACTGCACTACTGTTGCACGATAATGCCACGCCACACACCGCTAAACGCACCATTGATGCGATTGCAGAATTTGGCTGGACATTATTACCACATCCCCCTTACAGTCCCGATCTTGCACCTTCTGACTTCCCTCTGTTTGGACCACTGAAAGAAGATCTTCGCGGACATCATTTTGAGGACACCGAGACCCTTAAATGCGCCGTACGCCAGTGGTTTAGGAAAAAGGACACAAATTTTTACCGTGCGGGGATACATGCCCTTGTGAGAAGATGAAAAAAAAACTATAACAAATAACGGAGACAACATTGAGAAATACATTTTTGAAGTTCATACTTGGGGCTACATTTCAATGTGAATTTTATCTGTTTTCTTGCCTATTGAATGAAATTAAAAATTACGAGGCATTACTTTTTGACCGTCCCTCGTAAATACAGTTTTTCTTTTCTTTTTAGTATGTTTGTTTGTTTTCCCCAGCAGAAGAAATGGATTTTAACAAAAAGCGCTTTGCTTAAAAAAAAATCGAAAACGACCAGGTAAATCCGCGACAGCTTCATTTATGTAGGTTATAGTTGTGGCTCATCATCATCACCATCGTCATCATCATCTCTTTTTTCGCGTCTTATGGAGCACGGACTCGCCACTGCAGTTGGCACGCACCTTTGAGGAATCCTACGTAATAGTACATGCACTTGCAGCTGTGGTTTCTGTAACAATTGGTTTTACAAGATAAAGTTGCCAGTTGCTGCACAACATCATATGAGTCCTTTCTTACGACATACGTGAAGGAACAGTAGTGCTAGTATTAGTTTGACGCCCCTAAAGTCCTCCGGGATATGTACAGGGCAATAATTAGTGCACGTCAAAGAGATAAGACTTCGATTAGTGAGTAATTACTTCTATATATTCCTCTTCTTTGGCTTCTTCAAGGCCGGAAAAGGGGGCGGGGGGCGGGCGTCACTACTGCAGCTGATCTCGTTACTGGAATCCTACGCCACAACACTTCATCTATTTATGCAGTTGTAATTTATGAATCAATTTTTGTTATATGTTTAGGTTGCTGACCCCTATCCACAATCTCTCATTAGTTGCCTCAGACGAACTGCCTGTCACAGCTGTGGTTGTAATCTTTCATTAACTTTTCAGAGACCCTCGGGAATTGCGCGTGGTGATTTTCATTTATATCAATGAGCTAGGATTATGCAAGCTTACAAATGAAGGGAAAACCCCATACATGAAAAGAAATGATTAGCGCACGAGTATTAGCAATCAAAAACTATATTAATATTTTTTTTCAAATATATATATACCTTGTAGTTAAACATTTTCCAAAGAGCGTTAGAGCATATAAGTCAACCAGGGCTTAAGATAAAAGTATCATACGCAGCAAAAACCAGATAGTCAACATTAAGCTAACAAGACAAAAATATTTAATTGTTATACATTTTGAAATCGTAAAATTACAATTTATTACAGCTTTATTGTTACTAGAAGTTAATTATCTGTAACAAAGGTTTTTTCCCCGCCTCATCGTTTGACAGCGTTTGTTTTTTTTTTAATGTGCCCGCCTGTTCTGCAGTCTTCCAGAATCCTTAGTGACTTTGGTGCTGAAATCTAGGATTAATCTTTTCGTTCATGTTCTATCAGTAGCTTACATAAAAACATCTGGAAGTCTTCCAAGTACAGCACCAATACAAAATTAAAATTATATGAGAGCTGTGTACTTTCTGTGCTTCTCTATGGTGCGGAATGTAAAAGAGAAGGAAATGTCGATTTTGTCCCTGTCACTTAATGTTTCAACTGTGACTCACCTGTGCCTCAAAGGCAGCATGTGTAGGTATTAGGGAGTGAGTGACTGTCATTGTTGACGATGGCATGTGTTAAACACGAAGTCTGGGAGCTAAACTAAAGATAGCCAGTCATGTGACTGAGGGCTGCGCAAGGGGATTGCGTGAAGAAAGTTCAACCGGACAGGGTGTTCGGAGACCAGCAGGGTTGCCGTCGAGGGAAGACGTGTATGGAGAATATGATGGAGGATCTACTCGGTCTGGCTTACACCTGCTAAGTTTTGCCCAGCGTGATGCTGGAGATATTTGAGACCGTTTAGCATGAGTTCTTCTACAAGCCAGTGAGTTTGTTGACGTAGCGTCTATGAGTACGTTGATCTCCGTTATATTTCAGTGCCAGTAGCGAGTTGTGCGCCGTGTTGATTTGTGAACTTAGCAGGGTATTTCGATGATGTCGTTTTGGTATTGTTAGCCAATTATTTCGGAGTTATGCATTCGCACTGTGCACGTTGTATTTGTATACTCATATTTGTCAGATTGTTGTATATATTTATTGAGATTACCAGACCTTATAAGAGTTGTTTTTTACATATGGTGTCTCTAAGATTGTTTAGAGTGTGACCTCTTGCATTATAGCGCAAGCCTTGTTTATAGGACTCTAGTCGCAGTGTGGTGTAGCGTTAACTATATTTATTCACGTATGCTCCTCCAAACGGTACACACGTTTATTAGCAGCAATATTTGTGTAGCACTTATTTATGTGACAGTCCTCTTTGCACACACTCTGCCTAAGGAAAATTTTTCGAATCGTATGGACTAATACCATCACCAGCCAAGAACTTCTTACTCGGAGCAACCAAGAGGACATGCACACCAACATAGGTGGCAAACGCTGGAGTTGGCGTAACCACGTCCTCAGAAAAGACCCCGATGCATTCACAAGAACAGCTATGCTATGGACCCCTGAAGGAAAGCGAAAGAGTGGCCGACCAAAAGCAACTTGGCAGAGAATTGTGAAGGCCGAGATGCAAAGAATGAACCAAAGCTGGGGCACTGCAGGCAGAATGGCCACCGACCTAACAAAGTGGAAGCAGTTTGTTGCTGCCCTATGTGACAAAACGTTTTGTGCATGTACTTTTGCGCCCTTCTCTCTCTCCTTCATCGTCCTATTATTTGGCATATTTTATGCCCTTACATTTTTTGCTCTGAGCCGCTCCCAGACTTGTTTACTTTTCGCCCGGTGAATCGTAATAATACCAGGCTAATTAGACAGGTCAGCGATACTACGTTTATCTCTTTAGACGTCTGGCCACCTTTGATAGAGACGATCTGTGTGGACGCAAGATGGTAGCGCAAAATCGATGAAAAGAAAGCCATATTGTCTGTCTGAGAAATCCGTCTGGGGGATTTCCGTAAACACAGGTGATATACGTAATCGTTTCCGCTGGCCCATCTTTGTATAATCTGTCTGGAGAGACAATATTGTTTGAAAGCGTCTAGACAGGAAATAAGTTCACATATTTGTTTGTGAGTTTGCATAAAGATGCAATCGGAAGTATTACTGCCTTATTAGAAAGAGGTCACGCGTTGGAATTTTAAAATTTGATATTTTAACATACGCGCGGGATATTATGATTTAAAGCCCCGACAAATATAGTTCTATAGAGTTTACCATTGGGTTAATTTCAGAGCCGGAATAGACTTTGATTTCCAATGGCAAATCCGTCGGAAGTACAATCTGGAATTTGAACTGAGAAATGGGAATATAATCTAGCGAAATCGGAGTCACAAATAACACTGCACCGCCACGTCAAGCTAGCAATTCACCATAGCCAGAGAGAAGGATCGGACAAAGGATTCCAAAATTATAAGTGACAGATCGAAGTATTTGGGCACCTTTGAAACTTAAAAGTAAACCCGCATTTTTTAAATACAAAGACTGGAGACCTAAGGAATCAGATCACCCGTCATAAGAGAAATACTAAAATTTCCCAGACCAAGTGATTCGAAAGCATCTAATCTAAGTTGCTGTGTCCATTCTAAACTGTGCCAGGAGATTGTGTTCCCAAAAGTTACTCTGGGGTAAGTGTAAACATGTATTTTACAAACGTGAATTGGACATGTTTTCCTTGCTAAGTGGTTATATATGAGGCTGGCAACCTCAGCATATGAAAATAGTATGTTCATAAACCACTACAGCAAGCGCTGGTGGTTTCGTTTGCTAATTTGCTCAGAAACGCGAAAGCAGCAGCAACCCCAGACTCCGACTGGAGCAGTGATGAGTGATGATTACATCCCATGTGCATCAAGTGTATAGTATCATTTTGTGAGATATATGTACCTTGTTAATTGTAATTCAAGCACGCCATTGCCCTCGCACTGTCTAAAGACATATTTTCCCAGTTTAATACCCAGAAGAATATTGGTGATTTCTAATCATCTTCCCTGAGTTACGCTGTGTAAACTCAAGAATTTAATTGTTCAGAGAGGCTTACATTGGTGGGTAGACAGCGAGACAATGCGCCTGTTAGTTTGCAGCACACAAATGTACTTAGCAGAGGCATTTGTTCTTTTTATTTTGTCTAAAGTTCGTGGAACGAAGCTATCAGACTGTTCGTGGTACGAAGCTGCAAGACTAAAGTTTCGACGCCACTAGTTGTGAGTTAAAAGCAGGGAATCCACACTAACCACCTACATTGGACGAATTTTGTGGAGAAGGGCCTTCATCACAGAAGAATTGACGAAACCACGGCTGAAAGACTCACTTAGACCAGCTAAGTTTATTAAGGAAACAGCAAAAGGACAATTGTTTTTATCAATCCTCAAACCAAGTCTCAGTGAAGACAATTTTATTTACATCTAAAATTCACCATCATTCCATCGTTATTTTAACCTGTTAAAACGAATTGATTATTAAATTTGTTACATGTTATTTTAAAACTAAACAATCATTGTTGATTCAGTTATTATAGGTATGAAAGCAAACGTATGAGCAAGACTCTTTAATATATACACATCTAGACATATATTTGCATCTATAAAGCAAATACTTATAAAAGGAATTTCGCGGGATTTACACCAGCTGGGGGCTTGAACGGGCTAAAACCATTGCTTAATTCTTCACAAAAGGCCGGATCAGATATAAGTTAATAGTGCTCTGCCCTACGCAGCATTGTTCTTGACTTCTGAAAACATCGTGTGGATATACCCTTGATAAGCGTCATTATCCTTCTATCTACAACTTTGCCAAGAGTAATCTTGTGCGAAGGTAGACACCTTTGAAGACCCATATTAGATACTCTTGAGTGTTGGCCACTGGTGGCCCACTACTGCAGAGCTAAGAGGAGGCAATCCGTGACACCCTACAAGACGCTACCAGGTGTGATGGCCACTGACTGCTTTGACACCCGGTGGCTAAGGATCAAAGAAGCTTACACAAATTATTAAATCTGCTCTTCGCTTATCGTGTTCCTTAAAGTAAGTGTTCACACTATTTCCTGGTGGAGAAATACCATTCCAGTTCAGATGCTGTTATGGGTGACGTGATAATTATGTATAAATATGTTCTTTTCATTGAAAGCTATAGTATTATCACCTAGGACCAAGGTTAGGAAAACTTGTTATCTTGGAGACAGCCTCCAGATCTCCATTGAAATATCCTGGAGATGATTTTTCTAGCATATTTCCCAGTATTGTGACTTCAGGATTTATGAAAACGTAAACAATATCAAACAATTCTTTTGTATTTGTAGAGTTAGCTGTCAGTCTTCCTCTGGGCCCAGTAAGGTTCAGAAATGAAAGCACGCGCATTAAGGTAGTGAGAATTGAATGGTGTATCAGCGACAGAAGGATGAGGAGAGACAGAAAGAGAGAGTGAGAGAAAGAGAAAGAGTGTGTATGCGGACTATTCGACGTTAAATCCTAGCCAATATATTAGATTAACGGAGACTTGTGACGTCTCACTATTAAAACATGACAAAAGATTTTGTCTTTTAAAGTTCTGGTGAGTATGGACCCCTCTATCCCCTGAGAACGACCAGCCATTATATATATATATATATATATATATATATATATATATAGATATATATATATCTATATATATATATATATATATATATATATATATATATATATATATATATATATATATATATATATATATATATATATAAACTCATACATAATTCTCGAACGAAACGGTTAATATCCATTTTTACACAAAAGTTATGTACGACGTCAGAAAATTGCGTTAAATGTCATTTACTTGTTTCGTTGTGCATTAGTCTGAGCGGTTAACTTTTTGGACAAAAAAAAAAACAGAACGGAGGCGAGCAGGTGTTCTTGTACGAAGTACAAAATTACTGGCCTCGCACAATGACAGAAACCACAAGCTCTTACTGAGGTAAGTGCCAACGTCAGATGATATCATGTCTGCCGCATAATTGTATTACTCCCTGCCAACTATTGCACTTACCAACCGCCACTACGACGGTTTGGTGCAAAACCTGAGACGATCTTCAGAGTGTTCATGCATCTAGTATCATTAACCTTTATGTATCATTGTATCATTGTTCAATAACTAGTAATAGATTACAATACTGAGCAACACGTAAAAGGAGGACTAGTCACTTTTTCTCTTTTCTTTTTAAATTTCGTATACCCCCAATCTTTTGTTTCCATCATTATTTCGGTTTTAGTTTTCATTTGTATTCACGCGCGCCGTTTGTCGCTACGACGCTTTCGTGCAAATACTAAGATGATGGTTAGTTTATATACATTTAGTATATCCATCTTTGATGTAGTTGTTGTTGCTGTTGTTGTTATTTAACTAGGGCTGCTGATGTTTTCGCTGTTGTGCAGCCAATACCAAGTTGAAAACTCCTTGGTATTATCTACACTATAGATCTAGGCTTTTCCTGTGACTTCTCTGCCTTTCTGAAACCAGTTGAGTTGAAGTCATGAGCTCCAGTTTCTCCAGCTTACTTGCATTTAAAGGATCATCACATCTGGTCCCAAGCCAGGAGGAAGAAGAACATAGAAAACTGTGCATTCCCCGCCATTCAAGGGGGCTTTCCAATGTGCAGAGCTAAAATACTGTGCTCTGGTTCTGGGCTCTCCCAAGGAATTGTCACGTCCTACACAGAGACACTTCTCAGATCCCGCTGCTTATCACTGGGTCCATAGTGAGATCCTCCTACATGAAGTCATCCAGGTAAAAGCCAGAGCTACGCCTGGGGCTCACGTGACTACTCCAAGCTTGGTGTGCAATGCTGCGTTCTCCAAATGTTTCACCACAGGATGAATCCCTAGAAGTGCGTGGATGATTTCAAGAGTCGATAATGGTGCAATTAGCCTCACAGACAGAGGATCACTTCCACATCTGTATACTATAGCATTGTGCTTAGCAGGCGGTCATATAATGATGACTCCATATATTCCTCAGTGCAATGGAATTTAATATATCATTTTCAATAACAAGTGTCACGAGACAAAATGTCCTTACACGCACACCCTTGTCCCTGACAACAGCGACACTATCGCTGTTACCACTAACCTAAAACAACAACTGTGGTAACGTTGTCCAGAGAACATGTTTCCATACTGTACATAGAAATAAATAAGTGAACTCAAAGACTGTCAATCTCGACACAATATAATCACAGTTAGTACATGCCTTATATATGAGGTACTGAAAAGGCACAAGAAACTACCACTCTACCTCGACAACCTATCAGTACTAAAGTAACACTAACTTCACTTCTGGCACTACGACAACTTTATAGATCAGAAATAACATCGATCTTTGCAACAACAAAGACCACATAACAGACACAAGCTCTTTCACGTATGAGCAACAACGGGACACGTCCGTCCCCTTCTACAACGTCCATCAACTCCCCCTCAAACTACATAACCTGTTTAACCTTCCACACACCAGGCTTACTCTAGCCAATAATAATTTCTACTTTAGCCACATGCCATAACAATCAGAGTTCAGCTGCCTGCTCGTGCAAACATCAAATGCAGCTCACAAATGTGTAACCCGACTTACGTTGCAATCACGTTTGCCACAACAACGTACGTTATAAATCTCGCTCCTTCAGGAGCATACAACTAGAGCATTTTGTCAAAAACACATCTTGACAACTAGTGATAAGCTGATGTACTAAGCAGCGCATGAATACAGGATGGCTGATAGGGTGCACACTACAAGTGAACTTACCAGAATTTTCTAATTGTACTGCACTGGCTTCCTAGCTCGGTGGTCCATGGTTCGATCCCCAGTTGAGGTGGGATTTTTTAGACCGCAAACCGCGAATTAGGTACCAGAACAACTCTGGGAAGGTTAAGGCGGCCGGCGTGAAGCTGACCACATCACCCCTAGTGTGCCGATGGTCAAGAAAATACGGTCCTAACACCGTATTCCCAATATCTGCGCTACCGCGGCTCCCCAGACCACAAGGGTGTCCTAAAAGTGAGGTCACTGCGATCATGTCATGCTTCTGAAATAATAGAAGTCCGTTTTCCTCTTGAACAACGTTTGATCTATCTTAAGGGAATGTCTTACGCCCGTTGATTAAACGCACAATACTCCTGTCACGGGTTGCCTCCCCTTTGCTCTGCAGTGATGGTCCAACAATGGCCAAAACCTAGAGTATATAATGTGAGTCTTTAGAGGTATCTATCTTCTCACAAGAGTACTCTTGGCAGAGATACAGATAGAAGGATGAAGATGCTTCTACCTCGAGGAAGTATTCATAAGATAATTCATAAATCAAGACAATGCTGAATTGGACTGAGCAGTTGTTAACTTTGTATCTGCCCCGACACCATTTATGAAGAATTAAATGATATAATTTAGCTCTTTCAAACCCCCAAAAGATTTAATTAAGTGAAATCTTAATTTAGTAGCTCTGTTTTAAGTGTATTTAAGCCGACTGAGACATACGTGTGCAGTACATTCAAAAGGATTAAATCAACTATAAATTTGATGTTATGTGTGATGTTATGGATATTGAGGGGAGTTTATGAAAAGTTCACTTGGCAGCTTTTAAGTTTGCTTAGCTGCCAGTAAGTTTGGTTTCTGCTCCAGCCGATGGTTCGTTCTTTTCAGGTCATGGACTGATGCACTCTCGTCACTGGTCAAGTCTGGAGGTTGTGACACATTCCCTGAAATATCAGGGAGTAATCACGAAGATGGTGCAGCGTCTTCAAGACCCGTCTGATGATGGTGTCTAGCGTTGACAGCAGGCCACTTATACCACACACTTTGTTCCAGAGATAGCACCCTCAACTGGTACCACCAACTAGTATTATGAAAGGAGAGAAACAAATACCCTGCTGAGTATTTGGTTTCCTGATACACAATCGTGTGCGCCCCCTTTTCATTCCACCATCCCATCTACTTCATAACTTTACCCTCTCTGAGCACTAAAATTAATGCCAGCGAGCGGAAAACATTCATTTCATTTATACTGAATATCTTTACATTTGCACTGGTTGAAAAGGTGAATAATATAATAAGTATGTACATCAGTTCTATCATCATCCACTCCCTGCTCCATGTGGATCTTGAAACTCCCTCTGCTTTTGGTTCTCTTATGAGAAACCTGTATAAAGCAGTCATCTGCTCTTGCAGTGGTGGTTCATGAAGCCATCATTCTATATGCTGAGGTTGCCAGCCTCGTATGACTTGGACATCCATTAGCAATGTTCACGTGTTAATAAATGCGAAATATAGAATTTTAAAATGTACAACTCACCCTAAAATCTCTTTAGGAATACTGACTCCTGGCTCAGAGCAATATTTAAGGCAACTTGTTTAAGAAGCATCTTACACGCTGTCTGGGGTATTACTTTACACTAGGCTCCCACTCTGACTTTGTATTTCAGATTTCTAGGATTCCGGCTTTCCGTGTTAATGTAGGTAGAGTTTTCCTGGGATATAAGTCCACAAGATGCTCAAACAAGGTCCGGTCCGATGAATGGAATTCTGTTCCTTTTCCTTACTCTGGCTAGCTGGTTGTCTTCTTGGCGAGGTGAATTATACAGTCCTCTAAACCGGCGAAAGTGACAGATTATATTGCAACTTTCGTCCCACGCACGTGTTGTTACAGTCTGACCAGGCTCCAATCACAAGTGTTGTTTATAACATCTAGAATTGTCCTGCCAATTGTATTCAATCATGCGTGTTATGATGGGTTTTATCCCAACAATTTCCTCCTCGTATTTTAAAATATCAATTTAAAATTTAAACACGTGACCACAGTTTCCATATATGGCCCGACGTCTTAAGTAACCTTTCAAATTACGAACTGTAGCATCGCCTGCAGATAGTGTCATCGTTAATTTGTCTACCCGACGGGTTTTCTCTGTAATAATTACACAGACAATGTCTGGTCGGAAGTGAGTTAAGCAATTATCCCCTGTACTTCCTTTTGTATTATCCGCCCAAGTGTCTGAACACAGTTGTAGTGAACAATGTCACCAGACTGGCATGCGTCACCAATCGTTCCGCTGACCATCTGAAGTCAATCTGGTTTAAAAACTTAAGCGATTACAATTAATCCTCAAGGAAGGTAAATTAGCCGTGAAATAACACTATCGCAGTATGAAAAGAGGTCAACAAATCTAAGGCGCAACGACAACTTACGTGTGAATTTGTGTCCACTGACTAAATTTGGCCGCGTTTGGGTCCCGGGGTCTCTGAAGAGACACAGAAAGAATAGGGCTACTGTATAATCATGCTTGTTGTACATGGCGAGTAATATGAAGTTGTGTGTGGGTGCTGGCAGCCTCCTCGTGTGAAACAAATTGCCACAGAAGCCACCGCTACATGATCACGTGACTGCTCGGTGTGTCATTCCTGCAGGGGACCAGCTGCAGTAGTGGTTCCAAGCTCCGTAAGTAGTGCAAATGAAAATAATGATGATGAGGAGGATGATGATGATGATGACGATGATGATGATGATGATGATGATGATGATGATGATGATGATGATGATGATGATGACGATTGAATTTGTTTTTTCGGAAGCTAATTACTTTTTCTGTGCGAATTGTGCGGTGAGCATGTGTGTGATGTGTTTGTATATAGATACTTGAAAGTCTAGTTGTCTTTTAGACAGTTCTCTTGCACTTTTATTTTATGCGCTGATAATAAAATTGATAAATAAATCAATTCATCTTTTATTTTTTTAACAAGGCCATTACATAGTTTTTTTTTTAAATAATGTGTCACACATTTTAACCACGCGAATGATACTCGTCAGAGAGAAAACAAGCATTACCATGGAAACAAGAATACTGCACTAAACTATGGGTTAATACAAGGGAGGGGAAAACATAGTTAATGAAACGGGACATTTCGGGTCGAACCCTCCGTCAGCCACGCCCAATAGATATTGTACACCGGAAACGGGACTTTAAGTTCTAATTGTTTAAGCAATGCTTTCACAAAACAGAGCATTTACAAACTGATAGCAATTTATTTCTGTAAAATTATTTCTTACCATTGTGTTTTCGCTAAACTGCTCTGGTTCGATTCACGGTATGAACACGAAACAGTCTACGCAGCTGTAAATGGGTACCTGACTTTGCTCTTGAGTTAGGGATGGAAAAGGCAGCGGGGAAGGGAACTGGTCACCCCATCTCTCGATGCTGGACCTGGTATAGTGAAATCTCTGACACTGCAGTATCTGCTGTTAGACTAACTTTACCTTTTTTAAATTAAGCATGTGTTATGTGTGTTGGCGGTTTGACGTGGGGGTTGTGTGTTTCAGTGTATCAATATGTGTGAGTGTGAGCGCAATAACACAAGCGCCTCGTTATGTAAGGCTATTTTAACCGTTTCTGAGATATTGTTTCTTTTCTGTTTTATTTTATTGACTTAAAGCAAAATCATTGATATTTTTATTAACGATGGCCCTGTCCCAAAAAAAAAAAAAATGTTATGTTACCACACATAAGACGGCCGACACATCTTTGCATTGTTTAGCAAAAACATTGACTGTGTCCAAAGGCAAAACTTCCTAGAACTACAAGTGTTCACAAATGTAGGTAAAAACATCCCACGCTGCTCAACGGCTATCGAATCATCACACTGCAGAATGTCTAGAAAATTGAAAGGGAAGACTACCTTGGAATAACATTCGATCGCAGGTTATCATACAAGTACCATTTTAATCTTGTTGATTTAATCATACAGAAGTATGGCAGCCCCAAAAAACAATGGCCGTGGCTCACCTGGAACAGAGACTACTGTTTATCCTGTATCATCAGCTAGTCATGTCAGTCATAGAGTATGGTCTGGGAATACTCACGCTGTCAATATCACAATGAATGATTGGAACACATATAGAATGAAGGAATGTGTGTAGTAATGGGCTGTACGCGAGATACCCCAATCGTGACGATCGTTACATGCTTAGATTACTGTCGATTAGATCCAGAAATGCGATGGCCCAGTCAAATCCTATGTGCGCGTAACCACAGACTAAAGGCATCTCCTGCACGGAAACATAGCTGGCATTAAGGGAGCAAGAATAAAACGGTGGATGTCATGGATGGTACAGGCAGAGGCAACGATTAAGCAGATGACCACAGTTAAAAATATATTAAAAGGGGCAGAGTGGAGTAAATCAGATGAAAACTGGACTAATTACCAACGTCATCTTCAGCCTTGGCAGAAAGTGCAGAACTTGGGCCAATGGGCCGGCAGAGCTGGAAATTGATAAATTGATAAATTATCATGCTAGGGATGATGATGCCATTGTGTACACTGGTGGGTCTGTAATCCATGGTGAGAAATCAGAGTGTAGCTTCTCTGCAAAATCGTTGCTGAACGTAGCGGGGCTTACATGACAACAACCTCCAGCATGAGAATGGATGTAGAGGCTGCTACTGCAGCTTTAAAAAAGGCTGTCTGAGACTTCATTAACAAGGGCGGTTATTTTATCAGACACACAATACATGCTTCGGAAAGACCAAAGGGGATGAGTCGTGTTGGTAAAATTCTCGTGTACCAAACCTTGGCCGCGCCGGATTAACACGACGTACGCGCAGCAAGTTAACTTAGCGCTGATATGGCTATTGTGATTCACTAATTACTGTCGTGAAGAGTCACAGCCCAGATGGTTACACGAGGGTTGGTGTTTGCACAAGGACGGGGAGATAATTTACCCGTCTGCGGACATATTACAGACATGCACCTGAAAGACGGAATGTTGTAATAATTTCTGGAAAGAGGTGTTACCAGGACATTATTTGTGATAATGTAGGGAGTTGTAGTCCAATCATTACCGCGAATCGACGGATATAACAACTCTTTATACGGAAAATGACCTTTTAAATAACATGCAGAATTTTCCTATAAGGAAAGTTTTGAAAAGACGCCACAAACCACGCATGATTGTAACTATTGGGCGACACTCGAGATGTAAACATAACAACATTCCTTATTGGAGCCTGGTCAAAGAGTAAACCACAACGTGCGTCGGACGATATAACCTGACACTTTAGTCCAGTGGTTCCCAAAGTGGGCGGTACCGCCCCCTGGGGGCTTTGGAAGGATACATGGGGCCGATACGGAACAAATAAGCCAGAGGGGGCGTTCAGTAGTAAACAGTGGGCGTTTAGTAGTAAGGGGGGTTCAGGATTTGACAAGCTAAATTCAGTACGTGCGGGGGAGAAAAGAATTGTGGATTTGAGAGACAGCATCAGTGAAGCGGGGACGATGTGGATGGTTGTATTACTAGGATCATTAAGCAGGGCATAGTTTCGTCTATGCGTGTCGTTCTGAGCTCAGGTAACCATCGCTGACCATAAACGGTAATCGGGAACTGCTAGGAAAGGGGGTTAACCAAACACCTATTGTCCATTCGTTCACTCCTGAAGGAAGAGAAATGATCCGTGCCGATGGCATGGACGAAATTAGATACCTGCTGGTGATTCAGAAAGCACCAATTTTGCTTTGTTGCGGAATTTATTGTCTCAGTATTTGCGGGGGCTAGTGGTAACTAGATATTCGCAGATTGGTAATAAATAAGAGAAAAGGTTCAAGGGAGCAAGTTTTTAACGGTACTTGGCAGTAGAAATCAGTCTTTGAACCTCTGAACCGGCTTTCCTACCTTACATTCAGACTTTCATAAATCGACTGGCGCGATGTACGTTTCCCGTCTATTTCAACTTTGCGCTGGCTATGAGCAAAACCAACAAACTTTCTCAGCTTTTCTTGTGAACAGTGGTTTCAAATAAGCGTGTACCGGGTATCAAACAATTTCATCCTGTCGATAAGGTAAGTTTTCTTACTTATATTTTTTGTTTGTTTGCACAGAGCTAGCATCAGTTTTACTAACATTAATTATTAATTAAGCAGATACATTTTGATACAGATTTGCCGTATATTGAATATTGCTGTTCAGTCCATTATATTACATCCTTTTAATTTGTTACCGGGATCTCCACACTTTGTAGTTAGGCTACTGTCTCCCAATTTTTAAATCTGAAGACCTATCAATATAGTGCGTTATTTTATATTTTGTTCATATTAAATAACTATTATTATACTTTCTGAAATGATTATTGGGTTACGTCAGTGTTGGTGTGGCTGTTGCTAATTGTGGGTTTTTTTCTGATTGTTGTATTTTTCTAATTTATTTATGGCTGTGGTTAAGAAACTTTATAAAATAGAAGAGTAAACTGGTAAGAACATCTGTGTCAACATTTTTGTAAAGCCACTTTTAAATCAGTTTTTGTTGTTTACTCGACGAACATTTTTCTATCTGCAAAATTGTAAAATCAATTCTTTGTTCCAGAATTCAGAACAAATATGGCAAAAGCAGAACAAACCAAAAAGAAGTGCAGACAATACAGCGTGGAATATCTGAAATATGGATTTATTCCAGCACTAAATAACCAACAACTGCCAATGTGTCTATTGTGTGACAGGGCCTTTTCAAATGAGGCGATGAAACCTTCCAGACTACTTGACCATTTGAAAAAAATTCACCCAGATAAAACAGATAAAAGTTTGACATAATTCACAGCACTACAAAAAAAAAATTTTTTTGGGTGCCAAACATTTTACTCTTGATTGTACATAAATGAGGCCTGCTCAATCCAAATATCACATTTAATTGTCTGTAGCAGCTCTAGTTTTTGAGATACAGACATTTTTGTATTTCATTAAGACAGGGTGACTGTTGAGTAGCAAAATATGTGTTGTATAAATGTTCTGTGGATGATGTCACATTTGCCACACAACGTTGAGGGTGTTGTACTTCATCTGCTTCTCTCAAGGTATGATAATCCTGGCCTTTGCAGAGTAGTGTGCCACCCTCAGACACCAGGGATGATGAGGCGTAGTAAAATGGTGTCTTTAGTCTGGTTTAAGTGTGTAGGATGTAGATGTGTATTCAGACAGTGAGCATTACAAACAAGGCAATCCACACAAGGACGTCACGTTAACTCACGATGTGAAAGTCAATAAAGCTTTAAACAGCAGTGATGGGTTTTTGGCAATATATATTGTACGCCACAATGACAAAATGCATGGACATCGTTATGCAGAAAACATCACAGGTATTTTCACAACAGTCATTGTATCATCGAAGTAGTCGACTCAACAGGCACAGCAGACAGCATTATAATAATGTACATTATGTGCCTTTTTAGGATATCGTAAACCGCTGTACATGTAGTCAGGTAGTAAACTTCCCCTTTCCATAAGAGCTAGTAGATATCAACTAGGAGATTAAATATGGTCTCCTCGATTTGACCTCAACAAGACAGGCATGTCTTTTGAGCGCCACATTATCGTTCTCTATGTTCCTTATACAGCAAAGGTATCAAACCTAGATCCATCAATAAAGGTCAGGAAGCAAATAGTCCGTAGGACAGGCATCAATCGATGCGTGACAATATAAGTGGATCGTGAGCTGAGCAAACTTGTCATAATATATAGACTTTATAATAAGGCAGGCTAAGCGAAAGTCAACATCACAAGATGGTGATAAAGTCACTTAGCAAAAAAGGATTCATTTACCTGTTCATCAGGAATTAAATCACATAATCACATATGCCTCCAGGCATTAGGAATAACATGGAGATATATCATCTCAAAAAAGGGAACAACAATAATGAGGACTCCTTCCTGAATAAACTAAGCGAAGACTAGCACATTGCTACGTCTCGCCTTATCAGCTTCTCTGCTCAGACTGACCTGGGCGGAAATCGTTTAAACGACGCCACAAAAAGAGACATGCGCAGAACACGCGAATCGAATACAACTCAGCCAAATTTACGAAACGAAGAATGTTCTACGATGTTCGACTAAAGACCTTTTACCTTAAAAGGAAATGAATCTTGAAACATTGCGATTGCCAACTGTTTTCAAAGAACTGGCGATCTGAGCGCTCCATAAATGGACATGACTCAAAATCGTTCACACAACTATCGGCAACCCCCCTAGCTATCAAGATAAGACAACTTCTTGACGATAGCTATCAAGATTAGACGACTGTAGAAATAAAAGTGACTACAATTCCATGAGTTCCTTCCCATGCATTAAAAAATTAACTATAGTCAGAATGCATGGTCAGAATAAGTTGCGACAAGTTTTTAGCAGCAACAGTGACCCAAAAAAACGGGCCCGCGCGCGCACTTTAAGTGTTAAGACCGGCTGGTTTTACATGCACACCTTTGTCTGAGGTCACCCTCCCCCTTTTCCTCTCTTGTTCCATTTTGACTCTTTCCACTCTTATCCTATTTTTCTATTTTTCTGCCGCCTTCTAATAATATGTATGAATATAAAATACACTGTTTTTAATATGTCTTGATTTTTTATTTCATATTTATTTATCTCCAACTCATTCTGTCCTCTTCTATTTCCAGTCCCCACTAATATTACGTTTGGGTAGTTTATTGTTCAGTTTCAATTTTTAGTTTCGTAGTATGTATTGTATACATCCGGTGGTGATAGTCATTTCCTTTTCCGGGCACGCCAATCGGTTTGCGGGAAGTTTCCTTCAGGGAAGTACCTAGGTTTAATTTTTATATTTTTGTATATTTTTTTTAATATTTATTTAGGTTTTTATGTGTCCTATCTAGCCTTCACTTTCTTTCCTTTCCCTGACGAAGGCCTTGTGGTCGTAACGTTGGCTATTTTCTTTGTCTTTTGTCCTCGTAAGACGAATTACCTTTTTTCGATTTTTTTTTCACACCCATCCATTTTACTCCACGTCTTACAGCAGTTCCCCTCAACTTCCTCGTATTTAGTAGAGCGTGGTTTCAGCGCGGTTGTCCAACTTCTTTCGAAGCAGAGAAACAGACTGCAGATTACTCAACGTGGGGATCTGAGACTCCTTCTGAGTAACTTTCAGCCTGATGTTGAGAAGCTGATATCACTACACCAGGCACATCCATCTCACTGAAGTTAAAATGAAGTAAGTTTTTACTAAAATACTCTCGCATACTGCTGTTTGTTTATACTGGATTAAGTAATTGAGTTTTTCTTTTTAAATTAAGTTAATAAATAAGCGTTTCTGTAGCTTTATATTAGAATGTGATAAATTGAGCAATTAGTTGTTACTGTATTAACGGTTGCTCTTATTTTTCACTCTTTACATTTTTTTATGCACTGTGGGGAAATGCAGAGGAGCGCTGGGGCCATGCCCTGTGAGACAAAAAAGTTTGGGAAACACTGCTTTAGTCGGTTGAAAGCACTGTGAAAATTGACCTCGTCAAGAAAACAACCAGACCTGCCAGAGTTAAGAATAAAATCAGAATCCATTTATCGGACCGGACTTGGTTGAGTCTCTCAACGACTTAAAAGCCCAGGAAAATTCTACTATTATTAGCAAGGAAAACCGGAATCTGAGGAATCTGAAACACGGAGTCAAAGTGGGAGCTTATTATAAAGTAACAACTTCAGAACACGTGTACGAGGCATCTTCAACAAGTTGCCTTAACTATTTCTCTGAGCCAGAAGTCAGTCAGTAATCCCAAAAACATTTTGAGGTAATTAGTACATTTATAATTCTATGTTTTGCATTAGTAACACGTGAAATAATATGTATATATTGACAAGTAAATATTAATATGTGAAAATTGCTAAGTGGATGTCATTTAATCCTGGCAACCTCAGCATATAGAATGATGATTTCATGAACCACCACTGCAAGGGCTGGTGACTGATTTATGCGAGTTTCTTATAGAAAACTAAAAACAGAGGTAGTCCCAAGTTCAATATGGAGCACGGAGGGAATGATGAGAGAATGATGTACATACATATTATATTATTAACATTTTCAACCAGTGTAGATATAAATGTAAACATATTCACTCTAAAAGTAATGAAAGTCTTCAACCTTTTCAACCAATGTAAAGGTAAATATAAATCTATTCAACATAAATGTAATGAATGTTGTTCCGCTCAACGGGATTAATATTAATTCTCAGCGTGGGTAACAGTTCTGAGACAGATGGGATGGTGGAATAGAAAGAGGGGGACAAATAAGTATGTGTCGGGAAACTCAATACTCAAGAGGGTATTTGTTCTCTTCTTTTGTGATACTCGTCGGTGGTACCAGTTGAGGGTACTATCTCTGGAACAAGTGAGGGTATAAATGGCCTGAAGTCGACGCTAGACACCATCATCAGACGGGTCTTAGAGACGCGGGACCAGCTTGGTAGTTACTCCATGACACTTCTTGGAACATGCTAAAACTTTCAAACTTGACCAGTGACGAGTGTGATCCAATCCTCTATCTGCAAAGACCCAAACATTAGCTGGAGCAGAACCTCATTGGCAGCTAAGTAGAAACATAAAAGCTGCCAGTTGAACTCTTAACCAATACTCCATAACATCACTTGGTAATGATTATTGTTTGTTAAAGAACTATTTAATCATGGGACATTGTATGTCTCAGACAATTTCTTAAATACACTTAAACAGAGCTATATAATCATAAGAGAAACTTCCCTGAATTAACTCAGCTGGTGGCTTGAACGAGCTAACGAATTATAAGATAACACTATCCTTCACAAAAGTTGACGGCAGATACTAGAGTTAATATTTGCTAAGCCTCATGCAGCATTGTTCTCGCTTTTCTGAATATCTTGTGGACACTCCCTTGAGGTAGAAGCATCATTATCCTTCTATCTACAACTCTGCCAAGAGTAATCTTGTGCGAAGGTAGACATCTTTGAAGACCCACATTAGTTACTCTTGAGTTTTGGCCACTGCTGAACCACAACTGGAGAGCTAAGGGGAGGCAACCCATGACAAACGTATAACCGGATGAAAGTAGGAAAGTAGAAGTGTGAACTCACAGTACTGATTAATAAAAAGAAAACTAAATTTTTATGCGCGCTACCGGCAACAGAACTTTTGTTTCCCAAGGATATTCAAATGGGCTCTGCCACATGGCCAGGTATCTAGAGTATTAAATATCTTTAACTTCCTATGTTGGTACAAGTTGTTAACAGGTGTTCATGAGAAAATAAAAACACAAACAAACGTTGTACAACAGTTGTGAATAATTGCGGTTAGTAGGGTACGTTTTATATGAGGAAAAACATTTCAATAAATTACGCAGGATACAAATACAACAACACCAAAAAATAAAGTACTAGAAGGTCAGTTGTCCTTGCGAAAAACAGTTTTTCCTTTGCACTCATTGTGTCACATAAGTTACATCCCTTTTGTCTTCATCATTGTTTCTTTTATTGGCCTGTTTGTGTGAGTATTTGTATTTGTTTATAACGAATCAGGATATTCTTTTCTGTTTTTCATTGTTCTAATCCCCCGGTTCAGAGAAGAGTCCGGGATAATGACAATACATAATGCACCGTACTAGCACAACGATAATTATCTACGCTATAAATACACAGTATCCATGTGTTACCGGGGCCTGAAAGGGGAGCAAAGAATAGTAACACTGTACCCTACCAGGGATGTCGTAAAAAGCGGATAAGAAGGGTTACCCCATTGTGTAAACAATGTGGATAAGTCAACTATAAAATATAAGTCAATTCAGCCGTCCAAGACAGAAGAAGGTCCTCTATAAAGGAGGCTCATGAAGTAACCTGGAGAAAGCTGAAAAAGAGTGGTTACCGAGACGGAAGTGAAAATGGTAAGATGTGGAAAGGTGATGGCACGTGACAGAAGGACTTGACATGAGTTTTTTTAAGGCCTGTGGTCCCTGAGGAGCTAAAGGGTATTGATTTCTTGACAGGCGCACAGCCATCGTGGGGGACAAATAACGTCATATATAAGAAACGTCGAGGGGGACAAACAACGTCATATATAAGAAACTTCGTGGGGGACAAACAACGTCATATATAAGAAACTTCGTGGGGGACAAACAACGTCATATATAAGAAACTTCGTGGGGGACAAACAACGTCATATATAAGAAACTTCGTGGGGGACAAACAACGTCATATATAAGAAACTTCGTGGGGGACAAACAACGTCATATATAAGGAAGAAGCTAAAAACTAAGTAAACTACATTTAAAAATAAATAAAAAGGATTCGAACGGTAAATATAAATAGCCTGTATCATCATCATTTTCCTTTGTTCTCCGTACGGAGCCACCACTGCAGCTGGTACACTTGTAGGGACTAATACGAGGTTGTTCAATGATGTGACCGTATGGCCTACTACGTCGTTTTAGCACTATGGTGCTGCCACCTATTAGAGTTAGAGTAACTGTACTTAAACAAGATTAAAACACTAAGTATTTGAGCACGACTAGTTAGTAAAATAAACACTAGTCACAAACCCATGATGTCATTCAATCATGGTGTACATGAACTCATGACGTCATCAAACCTTGTGTGGAATCCATATAAGTTAGAACGGAAGCCCTTTAGAATAGATAGTTTCCGGTCTAGCCTCCAATACGAAATAACATCCGGGGAGCTGAGCACTGGATGAAGGTAGAGAGAGGCATCTTGAGACCAGTCAGTCAGTGAGGAGACACTCTCACAGGTGACATTGAACCATTGCACGTTAGGCGTTATCCACCTTTATAGGCGCGGAGCAACCGTGGCGCATTCCTCTTGGGTGATAACAAACAGCCTACGGATCCAACGTTTTGGAACAAGAATTGTGTTATTCGTAGTCTTCAATAGATCCCCAACCAACCAGGAAATTAAGCGAGCCAGCGCTGCACCCTGCTACGATTTGCTTAGTAGTCCCTCTGCTCTTATAGCAGATACTACCTTAAGTATCGGGTTCAAGTCTCGATCGAACATTTTTATTTCAGTTAGGAGTCCACAGCACACAAGACATGCCACATTCACGGCTAAAGTAAGCAGAAGCCTTTTTTTTACCTCGAGGCTAATAGTAGCACTCCCACCATACCACTCAACACCATTCATCTTGATGTATATTGCTGGGGGTTTTTTATACGTCTAGAGATATGTAATCCATGATCCAGCATGGAATGCCAGAAATAGAAACAGCTAAATAAAGAAACTTTTGTAAGAAATATTGGACTTATCCTTTGATCTCCAATTGAAAGTTTTTGATCGCTAAGTTATTGGAATTGCTGAATTTAATTTACTACGATCATGCAGTTGTAAACACCAACATATACGAGCCTCCAAAACCAACCTGGGTTTCCTTGTCACTTCTGTAACTACCATCTCTGGCGGTAGCCAGTTATACAACTGAAGAACACTATCACAATTAGTACAGTGATTATTTTCCTTTGACAACATCAGGGGATGTAACAATATAGACTGTACTACACAATCAACCCAGTCATTCCGCACCATATACCCTAACGAGGTTTTGCCACTCTTTCTTCCCACTGTCACATTGGGTTGGCAACCTCACTACGTAAAACAAAGTCACAGAAACCACGGCTGCAAGATCATGTGACTGATTGACGCAGGCTTCCTACAAGGGGACTAACCACAGTGCTGGCTTCATTCTCCATAACCAGCGCAAAGGAAAATGATTATGAATTTACTGAACGAACTGAAATATTTCCAAACTTAATTTTCTCATTGCCAGGGAGATGAGCGACAATTGTTCGTTGCCTGTCTTTACTAGAACAAAGAGCAAAGAACTCGCCTACGTTCCGACCACAATGTCTTCTTTGGTAACAAAACGTGAGAAATAAAAACAGCAGAGAAAAGAAAGCGAGAAGCAGTCTAAGTGCAGTAAACAAAAAAATTTAAAAAAATTTAAAACGTAATATTGTGTGCCTTAAATAACACTCGCTAATATCGCTCTCTTTGATGTCAAGCCGGTACAATATATTTATTAGAGACAATATACAGCAAATAGAAATATAACGATTTTGAAAGATTTATATCTTTAAATTAATACTGTGGCCATACGCAGAGGCAAATGTGTGTATGTGTGTGTGTGTGTGTGTAAAAAAGGGGGGGGGGTAAAAAAAACTGAAACGAACAGAGGGTTGATCTTTACTAAACACGTTATTCTCTTCCAGTCAAAAAGAAAACAAAATAGTCCAATTTTTTTTAAATTGTAGTTTATTATTACTGTTTTTTTTAAAATAAGATCTGCTCTTACCAGTGACAAACAAACAAAATAACCGTGTCCTGGCCTTTATTAACTCCTAGAGGATGTTACAAGAACTAGTGAAACAAGTGAACAGTATAAGTCATGAATATGGACTCGACATTAATATTGAGAAAACAAAAACTATGATAATTAGCAAAACTGACGATAAACCCACATTAAAGATAAGCGTAAATGGAAAAATCCTGGAACAAGTCAAAAGCTACGTATATCTTTGTCATATAATAACAGAAGATGGCAAATGTGAAACAGAAATCAAGAAGAGAATAGGAATGTGTTACGCACGGATCATTATTATTTTTCGTTTGTATAAACATTTTTTCATATGTATGATCATTTTTTTGACTGAAGTGTGTATTATGTTTTCTATGGTCAAAGGGACATAATCCGAGTTATCGAGACTACAATTTGTTAGGAGTTGCCTTCTCTTGTATAGAGACACGTTCGGTCTATAATTTCTTGAACGAAGCGTGACCACATCTCCTTATTTGGTAGTATCAGTCAACTATGGTAGATGTCTGAAACCTTTCTTAACGCTTCTTTTCATGACCATAAAAGGCGCGACTGTGTAAGACTTTTATCTCGAATGTTCTTCGAATCGTCTTATTGTGAACGGCAACTCAGAGATTGTCGTTCTGCGCATGTCAAACCGGGAGTTCGTTCTGTGTGTTCCGCCCAGTTGGGGCAGTTTAGAAATGGTTTAAGAAGCGAGCAGACGCAACTGCGTCTTGTGATTCTCTGAGGGAAATACAGTGTCTTAGTGAGTTAGTTAGCTAACTAGACTATTTCCCAGTATTATGCAGCCTGCCTGGAGGCATATGTTCATGGTTGATTTTCCGAAATAAGGTAATTCCTCTTGTATCGAACTTTATGCTATCGTCTAGAGGTTCGTCATTTTGTCGCCTATTTGCTCGCCTGTGTGATGCAAAATGGAGAGGTACTTTGACTAGGATTAAGTCACCGGTATCTGTATACCTGAACTAGTTAAATATATATGGGTCGCTCTAGACCAACAAGACTGTTGTCTGTGTTCCAGGATTCGTTATATCAGAGATCACGTCCAAGTCAGATGGTTAGACTTAGGAACATTATAAAGGTCGAGCTGACCTGTAGCCCATGTATGCTATTCACGTGCAGACAGTGAACGGACTTATTGTATACAACTGATCTGCTAGCATCAGAATGGGAGCATTTATTATTGTTTATGAACATTGAAGATCTGTAGCTGACACTGTTGCAGAAGTTATAGAAATTATTATTATTTATACAGCTTCACGAACTAGCACTCGATGATTGATGAATTTCTGAATCTATTGAACTGTGATGTCTTATGACGCATATATACAACAGCTATCATTGCTGACTACAGAAATTGTTTTCAATGTGCCATATCATCTTGCTGAACTCGTTAACCATGTTGATGTCATAAGTATCATGACTGTTTTGTGGCGTGCAATAAATGAAAGAAACTTATACAACGAAGTTACCCTTTCTATGACTCTACACGTCATGTTGCCTGTGTGATAACCCATTGAACTGTTCCACTACCACATACACAGCAACATCCTAAATCAGAGAAGACACCTACATCTTACACTTTAACACCAGGTGTCGATAAGGGTGGCAAGTTACCACTTCAGCACAAATCCACCCTTATCATTTTTGAAATAAATAAATATAACAGGCCCAGGCTGAAGAAAGAAAGTTACAGGCCCAGGCTGAAGAAAGAAAGTTACAGGCTGAGGCTGAAGAAAGAAGGTTACAAAGAGAGGCTGATGAGAGAAAAGCAAAAATGGAACATGATGAAAAAATCTTAGCTTTAGAGTTAGAGAAGTTAAAGTTATTGAACACTGGTAATGCTAATGATGCAAATAAGGTGTCAAATAAGACTAATGCTAAGGATTTCAAGCTTAATCTACCAGCATTTAATCCCTCAATCGATGATATAACATTTTATCTAGATAGATTTGAAAGTGCATGTAATGTGCATAATATAGATAAAACATTATATGTGTATCATCTGTCCAAGATACTTAGAGGTGATGCTTTGACTTTGTTGAGTATGGTAGATGTGCCTGACAAAAACAACTATGAGGTTGTCAGGGCGGCATTGTTAAAGAAGTACCAACTTAACGAGGACGGATATCGTCTTAAATTTAAAACCATGTTACCAGAAACTGGAGTTGAATTCTCTGAATTCATCTCAGGCATCCGTCTTACTTTTTTACGATGGGTTGAGTTGTCTAAGACAGAAAATACATTTGAAGCTCTTATGGATTTACTACTTAGAGATAAGGTTATGTCTTCTGTTAATGAAGCTTTTCTATCTTTTCTTCATGAGCGTAAGCCTAAAAACATAAAAGAAATGGAAGAATACTGTAGCCAGTATGTTACTGCGCATCCGCACATAACCATTAGTAACTCTAAGGTGAAAGAAGGTCTGCCAGTTGCTTCGGCAGCACCTTATGGCCCAAATTTTATGCGTAAATTTCAGGGTAGCCAGAAAAAATTTCAATAAAAAGAGTAATCGTAATTATGCCCAGAACCATAGTGATCAATTCCAGGGTGATTCTTCTTCCCAGAACTGGAGACAACCTAATACTACACGTTATTCTACTCCGGTTAACTTTAGAAATTTTCACAAAGGTAATCGGTATAGAGTAAAATATTTTATGCAGAGACCTCAATACCAAGATAATAGAGGTTCTCAACAGCATAGAGATAGTAATGACAGTTATGGAAACTGGAACTCAAACCAGGATAAAAAATTACAGTAGGGACTTTAATGATAATTGCAGAGGCAATAATGGTCGCGGTAGATCGCAACATAAGAGAAAAAGATATCAACAGACAAACTCTGTTCAACAAGAATCTCAGGGAGCAGATAAACAGGTTAATAATGATAAAGACCATAATGCTATCGGATGCTCATCTTTTGATTTTGGTAGGGCAAATAAATGTATCCAATGCAGTACTTTATTTGATCCGAAAACCGTTAGTACTCTAAGCTGTGGTCATCCTTTGCCCGCTCTTCCTGCTAATGTTGCTCATGATGGGAGAGGTTCTCTTATATTACATAAGGGGCTAGTAAATAGTAATCCAGTCTCAGTGTTGTTTGATTCTGGATGTACTACTGTCGGCGTTAGGCAATCTCTTGTAGATCCATCCTGTGCTACAGGAAAAGTCATCAAATGTGTCACATTTGGTGGCACGTTAGAAAAGTATCCTACTGCTATAATACACATTGCTACTCCTTTCTTCACGGGAGAGGTCCACGCGTGTCTACTTCCAAACCCTATTGCGGACCTTATTATTGGTCGTATTCACGGAGTTAGGGAATGTACCCCACAGCAGATTGCTGTTTGGGAAGAGCAAAACATTGAAGCTACCAATGCGGTGGTCACAAGAGCACATGCTCTGGATCCACCTCAAACTTCATTAACTAATAATGATGAAGTAAATGACCAAGATAGTCACTTGACTATTACACGTGACTCATTTATCAAATTGCAAGAAGAAGATCCTTCTTTACAAAAATTCTTCATTCTAGCAAAAAAAGGTGATCCTAATCAGAACACTAATAGGAAATCTTGGATTTCTATGAAGAACGGCGTACTTGTACGTATGGTACAAGACTCGACTACGTCCACTCATTCACAAATTCTTGTGCCTAAGAGCATGAGATTGCAAATATTGCAACATGCTCATGACTCGCAATGTGCTGGACATATGGGTTTTTCCCGTACAAAGTCGAGGGTTCTTGCGGCTTTCTTTTGGCCATTTGTGAGCAAGGACATACGAATGTACTGTCGCTCTTGCAAAGTATGTCAGGAGGTCAAATCTAAAGGACCACGACATGCTGCGCCTATCCAGGCTGCTGACATTCCTATTCGCCCTTTTCAAAAAATGGCAATAGATATTATCGGTCCTTTTAGAATTAAGTCGGCTAGAGGACATCAATTTATCCTTACATGTGTCGATATGTGCACACGTTGGCCAGAGGCAATACCTCTCAAGAGCATCTCAACTGCTGATATCGCAGACGCTCTTTGGCTGATATTTTCTCGCTTGGGTTTTCCCGGAGAAATATTGTCAGACCATGGCACTCAACTTATATCAGACACTATGTCACAGGTAATGTCTATGCTACACATTAAAAGGTCTCTCAGCAGTATCTATCACCCAATGTCTAATGGGTTGGTCGAACGTTTAAATAGGACTCTGAAAACTTTACTTGGTAAAATAACTGAGGATCATCCTCAGGATTGGGACAGGGTCTTACCCGCGGCTCTCTTTGCGTATAGAGAGGTCCCCAATGAACATACGGGGTTTTCCCCTTTTGAACTTGTCTTTGGCGCGCAACCGCGCGGCCCTATGTCTTTACTTCACGATCTAATCACTGCCGATAATATTAGCGATGAGACTCAATCTTCTTATGAGTACGTCATTGCTCTTAGGCAAAAGATCATCGAGGCATGCAAACTAGCAACTTCGTCTTCAGAATTTGCTAAAGAAAAGGCAAGGCAGTTTGCAAATAAGAATAGATGTCTACGACAACTTTGTCCAGGTGACAAAGCTCTCGTTCTACTTCCTTCAAGGGAGAACAGACTTCTAATTGCATGGAAAGGTCCATATGCAATAGTCTCCAAAATTTCTGATGTCGACTATGTTGTCGATATTGATGGAAAGCATAAAACTTTCCACATAAATATGCTCACAGAATTTTATGAAAGACCTGACTATTTGCAGCCTATTTTCCAGGCTACGGACAATTCACAAGCAACTCGTGGTCAGTACTCATCTCTGTCAGTTATACAGGATGAGGAAACTACTTTTTCTGATGTCAATCTTCCTCTTTCTATGGTCCCACTTTATTCTACGGAATCTTGGAAAAACGTGACCGTTTCTCCAAATCTTTCCGCTGAGGAACATCGACAAGTTTCTTCGATGTTGCAAACATTTCAGGATGTTCTTACAGACATCCCGGGACACACACATGTCATAGAACATGACATTGTGCTAACTGATCACAATCCTATCAGAGTCAGACCATATCCAATACCTATTCATTTCCAGTCTCAAGTCGAAAAAGAGTTGGATGAAATGATACGTTTGGAAATCATTGAACCATCCACTTCAGCATACTCTTCGTCTATGGTTATTGTTCGAAAGAAGGATAATAACATTCGCATTTGCGTAGATTATCGCAAATTGAACCAAGTTACGAAGTTCGATGCTGAACCTATGCCTTCATTAGAAGAGCTACTCAATAAACTTTCTAATTCTAGATTCTTTACCAAACTAGATTTGTCTAAAGGTTATTGGCAAGTCCCGCTAACTGAACGTGCCAAACCTTTTACAGCTTTTTCTACACCTAGGGGTTTATTCCAATGGAATTTCATGCCTTTTGGTCTTATGAACGCCCCTGCTACATTCGTACGCATGATGCGGCGAATTCTCGCATATCGTACAGATGTCATAGCATACCTAGATGATATCTGTCTATTCAGTGATTCTTGGGAAGATCACTATTTGGGTTTATACGAATTACTGTCTACTCTTCGCGAGTATAACTTGACTGCAAAACCCTCTAAAGCCTTTATAGGATTTAGCGAGATTTCTTTCCTAGGTCATCGGGTTGGTCATGGTCTTTTAAAGACAGAGGACCACAATGTTTCAAAAATACTTAACATTTCGGTCCCTAAGACGAAGAAACAAGTAAGGAGTCTATTAGGTTTGATTCAATTCTACGGACGATTCATTCCGAATCTGTCCTCCATTATGGCACCGCTTTCTACTTTATTGAAGAAAGGGTCGCCTAATCTGATCCGCTGGTCTAAAGAATGTCAATCCTCATTGGACCAGGTTAAAGCCCTATTTTCATCTCCACCTATTCTTAAGTTACCTACTATTGAGAAGACTTTTGTTCTTCGAAGTGACGCCTCGTCAACAGGGATTGGGGCAGCACTAATGCAGGAGTATTCTGATACTTTGCATCCGGTGATGTATATCTCTAGGAAATTAAACGCTGCAGAAAAGAATTACTCGGTTTTAGACCGTGAGTTATTGGCTATGGTATGGTCTATTCTGAAGTTACAAAGATTTCTTCTAGGCGCACATTTCATTGTGGAAACCGACCAGAAAGCGCTTACTGCTATTCAGAGCAAAAACTTGAAGAGCTCGAGGTCCACTCGTTATGCCATAGCTCTTCAACCATTTCATTTCTCGGTTCGAGCTATCCGTGGTTCGGATAATGTAATGGCAGACATTCTGTCCAGATGTCCACACGATTCCACATGATTCTTCTGTCATATATATATATTTCCTGATATACAGTCCAATGTTATAATGACATGTTAGTAGATTTTGTCTCACTTTTTTTTTTTTTGAGGGAAATTTATAACATTGTACCATGTAATTATCTAAGAAGGCTTAGTTAGTGATATACGGGCCAAAAGATCACTCGGCCACATTTAAATAAATTATTTTCAGGATTGTATTAAGAAATTTACCAGTTGTCTTTAAGATTTGTGTTATTGATATTTTCGCAGCACATCATTGAAGTCTGCGAGTTTATGTCCATTGTGGAACTTTGAGGATATCAAGTCCTGTCCTACATTGGGAGCGGATGATGTCCACATCTTCTTCTATTGAATGTTTTATGTCACCGAAGAGCAACACATGTATTACTTATTAATTACTGTTACTTTATATAATGTAATAATATAGTGCGGTATATTAGTAAATTACACCGCTATTTGCAACACATTGTATGATAACACATAATATATTTAATTTCATATATTGGTATGAGTATAATTTGATTGTCATTATGTTGTTGCCATCATTGTGGCGTGTGTTGGTGGCACCTTCCTGGAATATATCAGCGTATACTTAGATAAATTTTTTCTCTAAGGATCTGAGATATGATCTCAGTGTCGCTCCATGCGTTGAGCTAATTTGTTAGGTATATATCCACGCATCATACGTGCGTTAGGAGCCTAGATTTTTTCCGGCTCCAGGATTTAAAAAAAAAAAAAATGTCCCATTTTTTTTTTTTTTTTTCCAGGGAGGGTGCGGTAATGTTACGCACGGATCATTATTATTTTTCGTTTGTATAAACATTTTTTCATATGTATGATCATTTTTTTGACTGAAGTGTGTATTATGTTTTCTATGGTCAAAGGGACATAATCCGAGTTATCGAGACTACAATTTGTTAGGAGTTGCCTTCTCTTGTATAGAGACACGTTCGGTCTATAATTTCTTGAACGAAGCGTGACCACATCTCCTTATTTGGTAGTATCAGTCAACTATGGTAGATGTCTGAAACCTTTCTTAACGCTTCTTTTCATGACCATAAAAGGCGCGACTGTGTAAGACTTTTATCTCGAATGTTCTTCGAATCGTCTTATTGTGAACGGCAACTCAGAGATTGTCGTTCTGCGCATGTCAAACCGGGAGTTCGTTCTGTGTGTTCCGCCCAGTTGGGGCAGTTTAGAAATGGTTTAAGAAGCGAGCAGACGCAACTGCGTCTTGTGATTCTCTGAGGGAAATACAGTGTCTTAGTGAGTTAGTTAGCTAACTAGACTATTTCCCAGTATTATGCAGCCTGCCTGGAGGCATATGTTCATGGTTGATTTTCCGAAATAAGGTAATTCCTCTTGTATCGAACTTTATGCTATCGTCTAGAGGTTCGTCATTTTGTCGCCTATTTGCTCGCCTGTGTGATGCAAAATGGAGAGGTACTTTGACTAGGATTAAGTCACCGGTATCTGTATACCTGAACTAGTTAAATATATATGGGTCGCTCTAGACCAACAAGACTGTTGTCTGTGTTCCAGGATTCGTTATATCAGAGATCACGTCCAAGTCAGATGGTTAGACTTAGGAACATTATAAAGGTCGAGCTGACCTGTAGCCCATGTATGCTATTCACGTGCAGACAGTGAACGGACTTATTGTATACAACTGATCTGCTAGCATCAGAATGGGAGCATTTATTATTGTTTATGAACATTGAAGATCTGTAGCTGACACTGTTGCAGAAGTTATAGAAATTATTATTATTTATACAGCTTCACGAACTAGCACTCGATGATTGATGAATTTCTGAATCTATTGAACTGTGATGTCTTATGACGCATATATACAACAGCTATCATTGCTGACTACAGAAATTGTTTTCAATGTGCCATATCATCTTGCTGAACTCGTTAACCATGTTGATGTCATAAGTATCATGACTGTTTTGTGGCGTGCAATAAATGAAAGAAACTTATACAACGAAGTTACCCTTTCTATGACTCTACACGTCATGTTGCCTGTGTGATAACCCATTGAACTGTTCCACTACCACATACACAGCAACATCCTAAATCAGAGAAGACACCTACATCTTACACTTTAACACCAGGTGTCGATAAGGGTGGCAAGTTACCACTTCAGCACAAATCCACCCTTATCAGAATGGCCAAAGCTACATTCAACAACATGAAACATATACTGACATCTAAACTGTTATCTCACAAATTAAAACTGAGAATCATAAAGTGTTATATATATTCTGCATTTCTGTATGGTGCAGAAACATGGACGATGAATAAGCATTAGGAAGAAAGAATTGAGGCTCTTGAAATGTGGATATATATAAGAATGGTGCGTATCTCATGGAAAGAGAAGAAAACAAATAAGGAGGTCCTAGAAAATCTAGGTATGAAAAGAGAACTAATAAGGGAGATCAAAGTTCGGCAGCTAAAATACTTTGGCCACATAAAAAGGCATAACAACTTGCAGCAGGCCATAATAGAAGAATGAGTTGAAGGCAAACGTGCAAGGGGAAAACATCGCTATAAGTGTGAAGATAACATCAAGAGATGAACATGAAAGAGTCTATCAGAGTTCACCATCAAGACAAGAGACAGAAGACGTTGGAGATCCATTACAGCCAACCTTCGTTGTGGAGATGGCAGCTGATGATGATGAGAGGATGTAGTCGTTTTCCCGTGTTTGACGCAATAAATTGTTGCTGTACGTTTTCAAATAGTTTTAAAGTTTAACGATTGATTCTTTCCAAGTTTTAAAAAGTATGGTAATGGTATATATAGTTGTAGATTAAACTGAATGACGATTAATAAAAATACAAGATTGAGACAAAACAACAGAAAAATATCACTCAGATATACCAGCTCTAACTACTGGCCTCCGGTCCTTAAAGAGTTAAATTATTACAGAAAGAAAGTCAATTACACGTAGAAATACAGACTGATATATTCCTGAGTGCCGCGGTAGTGAAGTGGTTAGCGCACTGCCTTCCTAGCTCAGTGGTCCATGATTCGATCCCCAGTTGAGGTAATATTTTTTAGACGGCGAACGGCTCCGGGGTCGACCCAGCCTCATGAATTGAATACCAGAGCAACTCTGGGAAGGTTAAGGAGGCCGGCGTGATGATAACCACATCACCCCTAGTGTGCTGATGGTCAAGAAAATATGGGCCTAACACCATATTCCCAATATGCCTCAATGGGCGTGTAACGGGATCCTTTTTTATATTCCTGAGTATTTCAATACTAATAATAATAAGAAACAGAAGCTGGTTATAGATAGGACATAAGTTGTGTAACCTGTTGAAAGCATCACAAGGTAGTTCTTCTTCTAGAACTTCCATAGTGAGAGAGGTATAGGAAGAATGAAAAACACATGTAGACATTAATGAAAGGGGCCAAGACAGCATGGGAAGACCTTGAACGAATTGCGCATGACAGGAGAACTGGGCAAGAATTTGTTGAACGCGTATACTCCTTTAGGTTCTCAATGGCACTGGATGATGATTGATAATAATATTACAATGTCACACATTTACATGTGATTGTTAAATAATATTACAATGTCACACATTTACATGTGATTGTTAAATAATATTACAATGTCACACATTTACATGTGATTGTTATGCTTCTGTCTGTGTTTTGTGTTTTGTCTGGTATATTCATGTCTATCCCGCTTGTTTGTGACTGCCGCGGATGACAAGTTTTTTCCTCTGCAATGTCCCACGGCACTTTATAATATTTTTCTCTGCTACAAAATGGTATTGCTTGATATACCATTAGATCATATATTTGCTCATGCGCCCTAATCTAACCGACGGACCCTGTGTCTAGGTGAATGGGGCGCGCCTCGCCAAAACGGGTCAAAACTCCTGTTTAAAAAAAAAAAAGCTTGCTATTGTCTTTATCATCTTTAGTGCATATTAATCTTGTCATCAGTCTTAAACTTGATGACAAGACCTTTTACATTAGAACATGTCCCGTAATATAACCGACGGACCTTGTGTCTAGGTTGAACAGGTGAGCGCCTCGCCGAAAAGAAGCCAAGAAAATATGTTAGACAAAAGTGAAATTGGGGTTATTCGGACTTGCTGATGTTTTCTTTGACTTATCACTATAGGTTTTATTTAACAAAGATGAGCAACAGAAGTCTAAAACACAATGCAAGAACTTACCTGGAATATGAATTAATTAAGGATTCCAAGAACACAATTTTCACAATACTTGTTTAAATAATTTATACAATACTTATTTATGTAATTTACACAATACTTGTTTGAGTAATTTACATAATACTTGTTCATGTATCGCGGAAGCAAAACAAAATTATTTTTTTACAATCCAGCAAAGTTTCAGAAAGAAAACCACACCGTAAAAACAGAACGACTTCTTCGCTTCATATCAGCTCAGCACGCGCCCTCGTGGATGACGTGCGCGGGAAATGGCGCGTGGCGGCATACCAGCGTTCAATATCTCACGTGCAAACAACTGGTAGAGAGCTAGTCTTTACGTGGAGACACGTTATTGTCTTCCAGCCAAAAAGAAACAAAATGTGTTTATCTTCACTCTGAGACGAATTCGTCCTTAGACAAAATCACTTTTTTCCCCCTTTGTTAATGAAATAAGACCTTTTCTTATCCTTGACAAAGAAACAGTGATAATCTGGTATTTTTTGAAGAAAGACTAAAAGTCTGTGACACATAGAAATACAAATAGAAAAGTAAGTGACACATAGAGGTACAAATAGAAAAGTCTGTGACACATAGAAATACAAATAGAAAAGTCTGTGACACATAGAAATACAAATAGAAAAGTCTGGGACACATAGAAATGCAAACAGTGTAGTGAAATTGACAGAGATACAACGGTAAAATACTCAAAAGATAACATTTAAGGATAAAAACATAATGCGTAGGCTGCTGATGTACATGATCGCCTAGACCGCGGGTCATCACCCTCCATAAAATTGACTTGCTAGACAGGAGGGGAACGGCGGATCAAAAGAAAAAAAAAATATGACTGGAAAGGCTAAGGAGACGCAATGGGGGGGGGGGGGGGGGGGGGATGGAGGAAAGTAAAAATTCACGTCCCCCAAATTGACACGAGGTACGGAATTGGACGTTTTGCGATACCAAGCCTTGATTTGAATTGAGCGGCAGAACGCGGATGGTAGGAAAATTACAAAAATTTAAAAAGTAATTTTTCTTAATATTAATGTTAGGAATATAAAAATTAGCTGGCCGGGTGGCCTATTCTGAGCAATGAAATAATATGATCTTAATTTTACAAACGGATAGATAATATTGAAGATAATGACAAAAGACAGTGTAGTTTACATCATCGACAGACTGCCTTGAATAAAAAGTGTCGTTATTTGCACACAAAAACACGACCTTGGGAACAGGTGTTCAAAGTTACTTATTATGGAGGAGAGGGTTTTTGAGCGGTAGCTGTGTCTAAATATAACTTTTTACGACAAAATTTTAAGGGGAGAGAAAGGTTGCTTCAAAAATCAAGCACATTTTTTTTAGAAACACAAGTAGAGACGGACAGACTAACAGATAACCATCCATACTTGACTGAAGCATGACTGAAATGACTTTAGTGTAGAAATTTGAAATTTAAAGTACAACTAGGCAGTGATTGGCCACAGACAATCATATCATTAGCGCTCAGACGCGAAAGTGGGGTCATTCTTCAATAATTGTTCGGTGTTAGACACAGATTTTAAAGTGTGGTGTTTTCCCATATGAAAGACAGTGAATAAATTTAGGGACGCCATACTATAGCCAGCAGCTCAGCTGAGTTTTGCTAGCAATTCTGTGTTATGTATTCATAATCTGGTAAGATTGAAATTATTTCTTTATATATTTTGAATATTGTTTCATGTTCGAGTGATTTGATACTGCCATATCAAAATCTAGCCTTACAAACAAGTAGGGATTTTGCTCTAGACCCCCCGCCCAAGTCAGGGTCTAGGGACCAACAAGGTACATAAACTACAGCAAGGATTATGCAAGATAGATCAAGCGTTGAAACAGGTTACCTATCTTCTTTTAGGGCCGACAACTAATAAATATTTTTCAGAATCTATGGTCTGGGAGGATCTGTCTGATGTAGGCCCACCATGGTAACTGTGCTGTTTGGTCAGAGAGATCTGACCTGTCTGTATGATGTGGTTGTTGTGTCAGTGTTGTGTCCAGACGTGGGTAGAGAATAGATTTTGACACATGGCCCATACTTTGATTGCAGAGCTGTGAGTTTCTATCGACAACAAAGCAGAGTCTATTCGGTGGGTGACTGTACTCGAGTGTATCTGTGCAGTTCTTGTGACAGAGACCACCATTATTGCCCGCCAGCACGGAGAGGTGGGACCGCAAGTTTTCAGCACCAGAGCTACAAAAAGATGAGTGAGCCTCTGGTCTGCTGGACATTCACCAACTATTGGTAGTGACTAATATCCCCGTAAAAATTCCCACCATTTTCTGGACATTGTGTAGTCAATATAGACAGGTGTGATGAGGCCACCCCAACAGCACAAACAGTAAATATCCTCCCAAAGAGATGACTACTCGAACTTTTTTTAATAAAACTAACTAGTCTAGTACTTAAATAGGTACGCTCTTGCATTTATTATGTAACATTCCATGCATTTTTTTTCATAAATTTTCAATCCTTCTTTTAAAACAAGTTCTGGTCACATAAAACTTGATCCAGAACCAATAAATGTAATATAATTATATCAAAAAACTTTATACACGTGAGTTAGTTCAGTGTATTTTAACACTTGTTAATCTTATTAGTCTTCTTAAATGTCTGTGGGTGTATTTATAACTAACACACCACATTACACATCATTACCCTAGACACTTTACGTAGCCACATTCATTAAGAAAAAAAAAAAAATTAAGTGTGAGGTCGTAGTGGTAGCAAGAAAGGCCTTCTGATAATTCTCAACTACATTTTATCTCAGGAGCCTTCACAGCTGGCCTCATACAATTTACATGTAGTACCATCATCATCATACAATACCATCAATACCACTACATAAATTGGGGCTCGTCCGGGATAATTAGCCCAACAGTAAAATTAGGATCTCCTGGTGGGAGAAATAAAAGTAGGGAAATAAATTGTAAAATTTCCTTTAAAATTAAAAGTGTCCCTGCAGATAAAAGTTGGTGAATCTTCACAGCCAGTAATAATTAATTAGTTAACTGGTTAGTTAGAATTAGTTAGACTATAGTCATATAGTAATTAGAAGTACTTAGTGTATTTACTGGTTAGAGATTTATCTTGTATATTATTATATTGTCCAAAAAGTATGGCAGAGCTAGCAAAGTTTAGATCAGCTGCTGTGCTCACTGCGAAGGAGATGGGGATGGATGGTCAAATTTTAATTCAATACGTAACGACTGAATGTGATAAATATATTGAAAGGGAAGATAGAAAGGTAGCTGAAGAGAAGAGGTTACAAATTGAGGCTGATAGAGAAATTAAGAGGCTGCAGATTGAGGCAGAAGAAAAAAAGGCTGACTGCCGAAAGGGAGGCAGAAGAAAAACGACAGCAAAGGAAGGCAGAAGAAAAACGACAGCAAAGGGAGGCAGAAGAAAAAAGGTTGACTGCCGAAAGGGAGGCAGAAGATAGAAGGTTGCAGAGGGAGCACGAATTACGACTAAGGGAGCTGGAATTACAAGGCCCGGCCCCTGAAAATGGTGCCAGCCCTTTTGCCTCAGATGCTACGCCCAGTATGGGAGCCTCAAACTCAGCTATGGGGTTTCATTTAGACCATTTTGTTGAAAAAGACGATGACATAGAGGGGTACCTAGGACGTTTTGAGTTATTAGCTACTACATATGGGTTAGAGAGAGAGAGGTGGAGCTTAAAGCTATCACAGGGATTGAGGGGTACTTCTTACGAAGTATTTGCCAAAATGAACAGGGAAGACCAAGACAATTATGACATGTTAAAGCAGGCTTTGTTATTAAGGTACGAAAAGAATGGTGAATTTTATCGTAAGAAATTCAGAAATGCCAAACTGTTGTCTGGGGAGACATACCACCAATTTTCTGCCAGAATAGAAACCTATTTGGAGAAATGGACGGCTCTGGGGAAGACCCAAGATCTTAAAGAAATGATCATGATTGAGCAATTGAGAGAGTCCATGGCTCCAGACATGAGAAAATTTCTCATGGAACAGGGTGCAGAGAAGTTGGGGGAAATTTTAAATGTTGCTGAGAGGTATCAGGCAGCTCAGGCAGAGGTAAGTGGTGCTAAGAAGAAGCACATAGACAATTTTAAAGCTCCACAGCAATTTAATAAATTTGATAATAGAGAGCAGGGAAATAAGGGTAGGACAAACTTTGAGCGGCAAAGAAATGACTATCGCGACAGAAACTCACAGTTCAATGACCAAAAGTTCAATGAAAGAAACCGTTGAACCAAGGAAAAAGATGGTGCAAATGGTGCAAGAAGGATAACCATAACACCGAATTTTGTAGAAGGAAACCTTCAAACATTGCTGCAATGAAGTCGGGGACGCAAAGAGTAAAGGTTAATCCTAAGGGACAACAGGAACCTTATCACCCCCCAGTTTGTGAGGATGTTATTTGTAATGGGGTCACCATAAGGTGCCTTTATGATACAGGTTTGGATTATGATTCAGTTGTGAAGTCTAGCCTAGTGGACCCAAGTCAGTATACCACAGAAACAGTGGAAATACAAGGGGCGACTAAGGACATACCACTCATGACACTTCCCATCGCAAGGATAACGGTGAAAACTCGCTATGTGGAAGGAGAAATCAGAGCAGCAGTGATAGATGAACCAATCTACCCTCTGATATTGGGGTGTAGATACGTCTTCTTGGGGAATCCCGAGAAACCTGTGATCATGGCGACAGTGCAGACCAGGTCACAGAAGAAGGAGGAAGAAGGTGAACCTATAAATGCTCATCCAGAGGAGATGAGGAAGGCGCAGGCTGAGGATAGGACACTCCAGCCATGTTTTAAAAAATTACCCAAATGCCACACACCTCCGAGCAAGGGGGAATATTTCATGAAGAACAAACTCTTATACAGGAAGGCCGGAACTGGAACAAATGGTCACAACCAGCTGGTTCTTCCCATTTCATATAGAGATAAAGTGATGGAACTCGGACATGCGATTCCCTTCAGTGGTCACATGGGGATCAGCGCCACCGGACAGCGTATAGCTTGTCATTACTTCTGGCCAGGGATAACGGAGGATATAAAAAGATATGTCAAATCCTGCCCAGAATGTCAAAGGGTAGCTCCAAAGCACTGGACTGCTCCTGCAACTCTAGGGGAAATGCCCATAGTGGGAACACCTTTTGAGAGGGTTGCAGTGGATATTGTAGGACCTCTCACTCGGACCAAGAGGAGGAACAGTTACATCCTTACTCTGGTGGACACTTGTTCTATGTGGGGAGAGGCGGTAGCCCTGCCATCAATTGATTCAAAACATGTAGCAGAGGCACTACTTACAATATTTACCCGATTAGGATTCCCGCATCAAATCTTGACGGATAATGGTTCTCAGTTCAAGGGGAAACTAACGGAAGAAGTTTTTAAGCTATTTCAAGCCAGGCACTTTCATTGTAGTCCGTACCATCCACAAGGGAACGGCCAAGTAGAGAGGTTCAATGGGACTCTCATTTCTATCCTGAGAAAGCTGGCACACGAAAAACCGGATCTGTGGGATCAATTCCTGCCCGCCGCATTGTTTGCGTACCGGGAGGTACCACATAGTTCAACCGGGATGGCTCCCGCAACTCTGCTATTTGGGAGGCCAATAAAAGGGCCTTTAGAAGCTCTATTAAGGACCTGGACAGATGAGAAGGCGGAAGAGACTGTTACCTCATCGTATCAATACGTGAACGAACTGACCACTCGTTTGAAAGCTGGATGGAAACTGGCAAATGATAATTTGAAACAAGCCAGGAAGAAACATGCAGCATACTTTAATAGGAAGGCAAAGGACAGGGAACTGGCAGTCGGAGAGAAGGTGCTGCTGCTTTTACTACCCGGAAGCCAGAATAAATTACAAATTGGTTGGCAAGGTCCATATACGGTTCTAGAGAAGGTGTCTAGAACAAACTATAAAATTGACAAAAAGGGGAAGGAAAAAGTTTATCATGTAAACCTGTTAAAGAAGTATCTGGACAGACCACTCCAGGAAAGCACCCCCTTATTGACCTTAGCTATTGCAACCCAGATGCAAAAGGAACCACTCACCTCACATGAATACCCATTACATCCTTGTGAAACAGCAGCACAGGTAAAAGTCAGTAAGCACCTGACTAAAAACCAGAGGGAGAGAGTTCAAAAGGTTCTGGAGGAACATACAGATGTATTAACAGATAAACCAGGCCATACAAATTTGCTACAGTATGACATGAAACTGGTAGACTCAAACCCAATCTGTATGAGAGCCTATTCTATTCCGTTCGCGAAGGAAAAGGCATTTTTTTTTTTTTTTTTTTTTCTTTTTTTTTTTTTTTTTTTTTTTTCTTAACCAGCGGCACTTTGGCTTTCAGCCCTTCGGCCCAATGACATGTCATTGCGAGGCTGGGGAACCTGAGGACTTTCCTTCCAACCCGGTCAGGAGCTTCGCTCCTTCCCATCCACAGAGGGTTTATCACAGGAGCCGTTCAGGCTATTCAGTCAAATTTCCGGCCGTAAACATTTCTTCAAACGCCGACGCCCGGGTTTGAACCATGAACACCTGGTCGCCAGTACAACGCCGAAGCCATTACACCAGCGCGGCTCCCAAGGAGAAGGCATTAAAGGAAGAAATAGATTATTTATTGAAGGAGGGGATTATTTCGCACAGTGAATCATCTTTTAGTTCTAGTGTCGTTTTGTTGAGGAAACCGTCTGGGGAACACAGACTGTGCATAGATTACAGGAAACTGAATGCTGTCACAGAAGGACAAGTGGATCCATTACCAGACACAAAACAGCTATTTGCCAGACTGAACAAGGCAAAATACTTTTCAAAGGTGGATCTTAGTAAAGGCTATTACCAGATCCCAGTGAAGCCTGAAGTGAGACCTTATTTGGCTTTTAGCACTTCGGATGGACATTATGAATTCAATATGCTACCATTCGGACTGAAAAATGCTCCGAGTGTGTTTTCAAGGATGATGCGAAAATTGTTGGACCCCCTGAATAACCCATGTATCACAAATTTCATGGATGATATTCTCGTCGCCACCGAGACCTTTGAAGAACACATTGAAGCTCTGGAGATGTTGTTTGATAGACTTCGGGAGGCGAACTTAACTGCTAGGCCAACAAAATGTTGTATTGGATGCAAAGAGTTGGAATTCTTGGGACACACTGTATATCAGGGTAATATGACCCCTGATCCTAAGAACTTGGAAAAACTGCAGAGAGCACCTAGGCCGCAAACAAAAAAAGACGTGCGATCATTTGTGTCGTTATGCGGATTTTATCAGAAATACATCAAGAATTTTAACGCTATTTGTGCTCCTCTGACTGATCTGACTCGCAAGGGACTTCCAGATAAAATTATTTGGACTGCACAATGTGAACTAGCGTTCCAAGAGTTAAAGGAAAAACTCACTAGCAAGCCTATTCTCAAACTGCCTGATTTGACACAGGACTTTGTCTTAAGAACCGATGCAAGTAATGTGGGACTCGGAGGGGCTTTGTTGCAAAGATCATCTTCACCTGATGGGGAACTGAAACCAGTCGCTTATGCAAGCCGTAAATTGAATAAGGCGGAACAAGGATACTCCACAAGCGAAAAAGAATGTTTAGCATTAATCTGGGCAATAAAGAAGTTTCAAATCTATCTGTATGGTAGGACTTTTGTGGTGGAGACGGATCATCAGCCTCTCGTGTTCTTGTCTCAGGCTAAGCATGAAAACGCAAGATTGCTGAGGTGGTCTTTATTGCTTCAACCTTATCAGTTCAGTATCCAATATATCCCAGGCAAATTGAATGTCGGTGCAGATTTCCTCAGTCGGCACCCCTGTGATCAAAATTAGAGTAGTGGCAGACGTGAGGAGTAATTTTACCTATGTGTATCGCTGGTTTTGGAACTTGCCATAGGCATGTTTTCAAGTGGGGAGATGTGTAGTGAAATTGACAGAGATACAACGGTAAAATACTCAAAAGATAACATTTAAGGATAAAAACATAATGCGTAGGCTGCTGATGTACATGATCGCCTAGACCGCGGGTCATCACCCTCCATAAAATTGACTTGCTAGACAGGAGGGGAACGGCGGATCAAAAAAAAAAAAATATGACTGGAAAGGCTAAGGAGACGCAATGGGGGGGGGGGGGGGATGGAGGAAAGTAAAAATTCACGTCCCCCAAATTGACACGAGGTACGGAATTGGACGTTTTGCGATACCAAGCCTTGATTTGAATTGAGCGGCAGAACGCGGATGGTAGGAAAATTACAAAAATTTAAAAAGTAATTTTTCTTAATATTAATGTTAGGAATATAAAAATTAGCTGGCCGGATGGCCTATTCTGAGCAATGAAATAATATGATCTTAATTTTACAAACGGATAGATAATATTGAAGATAATGACAAAAGACAGTGTAGTTTACATCATCGACAGACTGCCTTGAATAAAAAGTGTCGTTATTTGCACACAAAAACACGACCTTGGGAACAGGTGTTCAAAGTTACTTATTATGGAGGAGAGGGTTTTTGAGCGGTAGCTGTGTCTAAATATAACTTTTTACGACAAAATTTTAAGGGGAGAGAAAGGTTGCTTCAAAAATCAAGCACATTTTTTTTAGAAACACAAGTAGAGACGGACAGACTAACAGATAACCATCCATACTTGACTGAAGCATGACTGAAATGACTTTAGTGTAGAAATTTGAAATTTAAAGTACAACTAGGCAGTGACTGGCCACAGACAATCATATCATTAGCGCTCAGACGCGAAAGTGGGGTCATTCTTCAATAATTGTTCGGTGTTAGACACAGATTTTAAAGTGTGGTGTTTTCCCATATGAAAGACAGTGAATAAATTTAGGGACGCCATACTATAGCCAGCAGCTCAGCTGAGTTTTGCTAGCAATTCTGTGTTATGTATTCATAATCTGGTAAGATTGAAATTATTTCTTTATATATTTTGAATATTGTTTCATGTTCGAGTGATTTGATACTGCCATATCATAATCTAGCCTTACAAACAAGTAGGGATTTTGCTCTAGACCCCCCGCCCAAGTCAGGGTCTAGGGACCAACAAGGTACATAAACTACAGCAAGGATTATGCAAGATAGATCAAGCGTTGAAACAGGTTACCTATCTTCTTTTAGGGCCGACAACTAATAAATATTTTTCAGAATCTATGGTCTGGGAGGATCTGTCTGATGTAGGCCCACCATGGTAACTGTGCTGTTTGGTCAGAGAGATCTGACCTGTCTGTATGATGTGGTTGTTGTGTCAGTGTTGTGTCCAGACGTGGGTAGAGAATAGATTTTGACACATGGCCCATACTTTGATTGCAGAGCTGTGAGTTTCTATCGACAACAAAGCAGAGTCTATTCGGTGGGTGACTGTACTCGAGTGTATCTGTGCAGTTCTTGTGACAGAGACCACCATTATTGCCCGCCAGCACGGAGAGGTGGGACCGCAAGTTTTCAGCACCAGAGCTACAAAAAGATGAGTGAGCCTCTGGTCTGCTGGACATTCACCAACTATTGGTAGTGACTAATATCCCCGTAAAAATTCCCACCATTTTCTGGACATTGTGTAGTCAATATAGACAGGTGTGATGAGGCCACCCCAACAGCACAAACAGTAAATATCCTCCCAAAGAGATGACTACTCGAACTTTTTTTTTAATAAAACTAACTAGTCTAGTACTTAAATAGGTACGCTCTTGCATTTATTATGTAACATTCCATGCATTTTTTTTTCATAAATTTTCAATCCTTCTTTTAAAACAAGTTCTGGTCACATAAAACTTGATCCAGAACCAATAAATGTAATATAATTATATCAAAAAACTTTATACACGTGAGTTAGTTCAGTGTATTTTAACACTTGTTAATCTTATTAGTCTTCTTAAATGTCTGTGGGTGTATTTATAACTAACACACCACATTACACATCATTACCCTAGACACTTTACGTAGCCACATTCATTAAGAAAAAAAAAAAAAAATTAAGTGTGAGGTCGTAGTGGTAGCAAGAAAGGCCTTCTGATAATTCTCAACTACATTTTATCTCAGGAGCCTTCACAGCTGGCCTCATACAATTTACATGTAGTACCATCATCATCATACAATACCATCAATACCACTACAAACAGAAAAGTCTGTGACACATAGAAATACAAATAGAAACGTAAGTGACACATAGAAATACAAATAGAAAAGTAAGTGACACATAGAAATACAAATAGAAAAGTCTGTGACACATAGAGATACAAATAGAAAAGTCTGTGACACATAGAAATACAAATAGAAAAATCTGTGACACATAGAAATACAAATAGAAAAGTAAGTGACACATAGAGATACAAATAGAAAAGTCTGTGACACATAGAAATACAAATAGAAAAGTCTGTGACACATAGAAATACAAATAGAAAAGTAAGTGACACATAGAGATACAAATAGAAAAGTCTGTGACACAGAAATACAAATAGAAAAGTAAGTGACTCATAGAGATACAAATAGAAAAGTAAGTGACTCATAGAGATACAAATAGAAAAGTCTGTGACACATAGAAATATGAATAGAAAAGTTTGTCTTCAGTTTTTGGACACACTCTTGCCAGTGTACTGACACACAAAAAAACCGTTGATATCCAGTAAGAAACCTGTTCTTTTTTTTAAATGGTAAACTTTAACATTTGTACGGTACTTCATTTCAATCAGTATAATAGTTTTGTTTATTTTTATTTTATTTACACAACTGGAAAGAGAATATCTTGTAGTTAGTTTAGGTTTCTCCTTGATTTGGAGAGGTGTTTCTCATTTAACCCAGACACAGGTGTGGTCAGTTATATTTGGATAATCTCAAATGAAGCTAAAAGGTAGTCCCATAACACATACTGCCGTAAAGGAGTGAATTGTTAGAGACTTCACCATACTAGGTCCAGCATCGAGAGGTGGGGTGACAAGTTCCCGACTTTGTTGCCTTTTCCTTCCCTAACTCAGAGGCAGGTACCCATTTACAGCTGGGTGAACTGGAGCGTATCGGTACCGTGATTGAACCCTGTACCTTTGCCGCGAGAGACCAGCGCTCTAACCACTCTGTCAATCGGACGCTCCAAATGACTAACGAGAATAAAATGCTAAATAGAATAAAATCAGATCACAGGGTCTTTTATATTTGGGCATGCGCCCTAATATAACCGACGGACTTTGTGTCTGGGTTGAACATGTCGTGACTCGCCGTAATTATGAAAAATTCTTAATTTTGTTTGTTTGTTAATGATGAATGTTTATGTTAACACTTGCAGACTTAATAAACACGTATTAACAGCTATAACCAAATTAAAAATCGTACAGACAGTATGTATCCAAGGAGGACAGACAAACAAACAATAGAACGTCCTCCAAGAATGTCAGCTTCACGAGACAAGGAGATTGACACTTTGGCTTCGCCAAACGTTTTAAATGAGACACTGTCTGGCGAGGAGACATGCTGGGACAGACCTTCAACTGTTATGTGAGAAATAGATGTCGTTATATGAGAGCAGTGAGAGACGCCTGGGACATATCTTCAAAGTGCCTGTGATAAATCAATCAATCATTACCCTTTAGGGGCATAGGCCTGCAACAAACACGTGCCAAATCCTCCTGTCGCGTGCTTCTGTGTCTTCCTGATCATTTTCATTTCTGTCTCCAGTTCTCTTCTCCGTGTATTTTGTAAGAAATAGATGTGGTTACAGGAGAGCAATGGCAGAAGCCTGGAACAGATCGTCAACTGTCATTTGAGAAATAGATGTGGTTGCAGTAGAGCAATGGCAGAAGCCTGGAACAGATCGTCAACTGTCATTTGAGAAATAGATGTGGTTACAGGAGAGCAATGGCAGAAGCCTGGAACAGATCGTCAACTGTCATTTGAGAAATAGATGTGGTTACAGGAGAGCAATGACAGAAGCCTGGAATAGATCGTCAACTGTCATTTGAGAAATAGATGTGGTTACAGGAGAGCAATGGCAGAAGCCTGGAACAGATCGTCAACTGTCATTTGAGAAATAGATGTGGTTACAGGAGAGCAATGGCAGAAGCCTGGAACAGATCGTCAACTGTCATTTGAGAAATAGATGTGGTTACAGGACAGCAATGACAGAAGCCTGGAACAGATCGTCAACTGTCATTTGAGAAATAGATGTGGTTACAGGAGAGCAATGGCAGAAGCCTGGAACAGATCGTCAACTGTCATTTGAGAAATAGATGTGGTTACAGGAGAGCAATGGCAGAAGCCTGGAACAGATCGTCAACTGTCATTTGAGAAATAGATGTGGTTACAGGAGAGCAATGGCAGAAGCCTGGAACAGATCGTCAACTGTCATTTGAGAAATAGATGTGGTTACAGGAGAGCAACGACAGAAGCCTGGGACAGACCTTCATCTTTACATAAGAAACAGATGTGACTATACGATATGGTTGTTCGTCCATCACGGGTGATGAAGACCACTCTGTTCATCCAATTATTTAAGAATATGTTAGGTTAGTCTATGGGTACGAAGGTGACTGAAGAGCCCGATGCGGGCCTGAAAAGATCTTGGACAGTGTGGGCAGGGAATGTTTGCTTCATGTGAAGGTTTTATTTCACGGTCCTTTCTAGCTTGTCTCCGCTGTTCTGCTGCTGCTCTTCTGGATGATTCGCATGCTGCTGCACCTTTACGAAGAGATGTGCGCCAAGCAGTTCGGTCTTGCGCAGCAGCTTCCCATGTGTCTGGGTTTATGTCAAAGGTTTTCAATGACGTCTTTAACGTGTCTTTGAAGCGCTTCTTTTGGCCACCATGGGAGCGTTTACCCTTCTGCATCTCACCATAAAAGAGTATCTTTGGCAGTCGATGGTCTGGCATGCGGACTACATGACCTGCCCAGCGAATTTGTGACTGCATCAGAATAGTATCAATACTAGGGATACCAGCTCTGTCAAGAACGGCGGTATCCGGGATCTTGTCTTGCCATTTGATGTTCATTATCTTCCTGAGACAGACTGTATGGAAGTGGTTTAGCTTCTTTACGTGGCGCCTGTATACAGTCCATGTTTCACATGCATATAGCAGCACTGGAAGCACCGCAGCTCTGTATACCTTCAGCTTTGTCTGTAGACTAATGCCACTTCGATGCCAAACGTTGGTGTATAGTCTGCCAAATGTGCTGCTGGCTTTGGAGATCCTGGTGTTCACCTCATCATCAATGACAATGTTCTGGGATAGTGTGCTACCAAGGTATGTGAATCTGTTCACAGCATTCAGTTTCTCACCATTAACCTTGATGACTGGCTCAGTATAAACTGTGCCAGGAGCTGGTTGGTACATGATTTCTGTTTTTTTCGTGTTGATGGTAAGCCCAAAGTTGGCGCAGGCTTCGGAGAATCTATCCACACTATGCTGCAGATCAGCCTCTGAGAAGGAATTGAGGGCACAATCATCAGCAAACAGAAGATCTCTGATGGTGTATGATTTGACCTTGGTTTTTGCTTGAAGCCTCCTAAGGTTAAACAATTTTCCATCAATACGATAACTAATGTCGATTCCTGTGTCCCCGTCTCTAAAAGCATCAGTCAGCATAGCAGAAAACATGATACTGAACAGAGTCGGTGCAAGTACGCACCCTTGTTTAACTCCATTTGAGACGGGGAAAGGCTCTGATAGCTCACCGTTTTCCTGAACTCTAGCCTGCATTCCATCATGCAGTTGCTGCACTATTGTGATAAATTTCTTTGGGCAGCCGTATTTTGCCATGATCTTCCATAGACCCTCTCTACTGACCGTGTCGAACGCCTTTGTCAAGTCGATGAAAGCTGTGTACAGGTCACAGTGCTGTTCTTGGCATTTTTCTTGTAGCTGTCTTGCAGCAAACACCATATCTGTGGTTCCACGTTCTTTCCGGAATCCACACTGACTTTCAGGTAAAAGACCTTTGTCAAGATGAGCCGTAAGGCGATTCAAAAGGATTCTGGCGAATATCTTCCCAGCGATTGATAAAAGAGAGATGCCTCGATGATTGTTGCAGTCTTGGCGATTACCTTTACGTTTATATAGATGTATAATTGAGGCATCTTTGAGATCGTGTGGGATGGTTTCACTCTGCCACATTTGCTGGAAGATCATATGAAGTTTCTCTATCAGAACTGCACCGCCATCTTTATAAACCTCAACAGGAATTGAATCGGAGCCAGGGGCCTTTCCACTAGACAGTTGACGAATCGCTTTTTTTAGTTTCCTCCAGAGTTGGTACATCATCTAATGCTTCATTTATAGGAATTTGGGGCAGGCGGATGATGGCTTCGTCGTTAATAGATGATGGCTGGTTCAAGATATTATTAAAATGTTCAGCCCAGCGTTGGAGAATTTTTTCCTTGTCTGTAATTAGTGTTTTTCCATCTGCATTAAGGAGGGGAAATGATCCTGATGATGTTGGACCATAGACCGCTTTGAGTGCAAGGTAAAAGTTTTTCAAGTCATGGCTGTCAGCAAAGCCTTGGATCTCATCTGCTTTATTACTCAGCCATGAATCCCGCATCTGGCGTAGTTTATGTTGGACGATTCTACGCATGTTGTTGAAAGCGTCTTTCTTGGATGTAGATTTTGGATCATTTAAATATGCTTTATGGAGATGGTGTTTCTCAGCCAACATCTGCTTTATATCATCTGAGTTCTCATCAAACCAGTCATTTTGTTTCTTGATGGAAGGACCCAGGACCTCTGTAGCAGTGTTGTAGATCTGCTCACTTAGGGCTGCCCAATTTGTTTCCACACTTTGGCCGTCTAGCGAGATAGATTTGAGACGGTCTTCTAAGGTGTCAGTAAATGACTGTTTGATTGTTGTCTTCTTTAGTTTGGTGACATCCAGCCTCTTTTGAGTTTTCTTCCCCTGAGGGCGCCTGGCTGGTTGGATACGAACTTTAAGTTTAGATACAATGAGGCGATGATCAGTCCAGCATTCGGCACCACACATGGACTTGGTCACCCGGACATCTTGCCTGTCCTTCTTCCTAACAATTACATAGTCAATTAGGTGCCAATGCTTTGAGCGAGGGTGCCTCCAGGAGGTCCTGTTGCGGGTAGGAAGTCGAAAAATGGTGTTGGTGACAAGGAGGTCATGTTCTGCGCAAGTCTGGAGGAGACGAAGTCCATTACTGTTACAGCGACCCACGCCGTACCTACCAATAGTGCCATTCCAGGAGATGTTATCTGAGCCTACTCTTGCATTAAAGTCACCAAGAATGATGAGCTTATCTGCTTTAGGAACTGATGCAATGACTGCATGTAGTTCTTCGTAAAACTTATCCTTGACATCATCCTGGTTTGTCATAGTTGGTGCATACGCGCTAATGATGGTGGCATGTTTTCTTCCATAGAACAGAGGGATCTTGACCGTCATGAGTCGGTCATTTATTCCCTTTGGGGGCCCCGCTAACTTGCTGACAATTGCTGTTTTGATTGCAAATCCAACCCCTGCTTCTCGTCTTTCTTCAGTTCCTCTTCCGCTCCAAAAGAATGTATAACCTGCACCCTTTTCGCAAAGTTGGCCCTCGCCTGCAAGTCGAGTTTCACTCAGTGCTGCTATGTCAATGTTGTACCTGGCCAGTTCTCTCCCAATCAGGGCAGTTCGTCTCTCAGGTCTGTTTGCATTAAAGTCTTTGTCAAGTAAAGTGCGCACATTCCATGCGCCTAGAATGAGGGGGGAAAAATCTGTCCTTTCTTTTTCTTATATGTCGACCGCCGAAGTAGGGTACCCACCAACCGCGGTAAGCTGGTTAGGTAATGGTGAAGCAGGCAATGTTTAGGGCACCTTTTCTAGCCCCTTCCTCATGCCATGGAGGTGAGCAGTGCTTTCCTAAAGAGGGCTGCTCAGACACTCAGGGGGCTGCCGAATCCCACTGCTGCTCCGATCAGTGGAAGACGACCATATGGCCTGAGCCGCCTGTGTGTAGGTCTGCGACTACGACTGCCAGCGTACCCACGCCTGCCGCTTCGCCGCTCGCCCATCGCCACAGGACTTGTTGTGAGTGGATGGATGAATGGATGAATGGATGAAAGAGTGACTTGCGCGGTGATTTGGATTAAAGTGAGGAAGAGTTGCGCAATTCGTCGACCTCACTCTCTCGCCTGGGTCCATCTCAATCCAGTGGCAAGACAAGTCAAGACGACTGGAGATGAAGTCAGGTGCAGTGGATGACCAGGGCTTTCTACGTGCCTCGCCGTGCTCCTTACGCTCCACAGTGCGTTGCTGGTAATCGCCGTCATGCCCGTTGAACCAACAGGTGGTTTCTTCCGCGCAGTCTATCGAATCCAGTCTTCGCATGCATGGGTAGGCAGACCCTAACTCACCGAAGGTTTATAACCATTCGGCTACCCTCACCTAGTTTAGCCGGCCTGTCAAAGCCGTTGTCCGGGGGTGGCCGCTGTCGCATGCTGACAGCTACGAGGAGCCACAGGTGAGAGCTGGATGCCAGGTTTGGACCAAAGGTGGCTGAGCTGCCCTAAAAAGGGCATGACAGCTCCTTCACCAGAGGTACTACCAATACCTGACTTCCCAACACCCCCCGAGAGCCTGATAGAAGCCTGGGTCCTTCAACAGATCCTCAACTTTTATGTGAGAAATAGCTGCGGTTATATGAAGAACGCCTGGGACAGACTTCCAGCTTTATGATATAAATATGTGTCGTTAAATGAGAGCAATGACAGAAATCTGGAACATATTTTCAAACTTTTATGTAAGAAATTGACGTGGTTATATGAGAGCTATGATAGAAGCCTGAGACAGACATCCAGTTTTATGAGAAAATAAGAGGTTGTTATATTAGAGCTATGATAGAAGCCTGAGACAGACATCCAGTTTTATGAGAAAATAAGAGGTTGTTATATTAGAGCTATGATAGAAGCCTGAGACAGACATCCAGTTTTATGAGAAAATAAGAGGTTGTTATATTAGAGGTATGATAGAAGCCTGAGACAGACAGACATCCAGTTTTATGAGAAAATAAGAGGTTGTTATATTAGAGCTATGATAGAAGACTGAGACATACATCCAGTTTTATGAGAAAATAAGAGGTTGTTATATTAGAGCTATGATAGAAGCCTGAGACAGACATCCAGTTTTATGAGAAAATACGAGGTTATTATATTAGAGCTATGATAGAAGCCTGAGACAGACATCCAGTTTTATGAGAAAATAAGAGGTTGTTATATTAGAGCGTGTGACGGTATTGTATTTCCCTGCTCCGCAGTAGTGCTTCACCCATGGCCCCACTTGGAGTATAAAGATGAGGGTTTTCAAAAGGCATCAACTTTCGCTCAAGTTACTCTTGGCAGAGATAAAAATAGAAGAATGATGCTTCTATTTAAGGGAGCCTCACAGGATTTTAAAGAAAAGCAAGCCAAACAACGGAGATCATCTAAGCTGTCATGAACTTATTATTTTCCCGCCCCTTCTGTGAGGTAATATATTTTCGCTCCCATTTCTGAGCCGCGAGCTAAAGGTGATTCAGCAAAATCTCAAGCTAATCGTTCTATCTGGTTATGTACGAACAGTATGAGTCAGACTGGTGCAGACATACATTTCATTCAGCATTGATTAATCCAACTTATAGCTTTACATTTACAGATAAACAGGTTTAATAACGTCTTATAGTTTAAAAATGCAAAATAAATAAAGTCATTACTAAAAAAACAAGAAGCAATGATATTTATCATCGTCGGATTATTTAAACTGAGATGGAAATTAGGAACAATTGTGAAATGTGGCGTTTGCTTCAGTCGCTCTTGGTTCCCACAGGTGCCTTTGACTGTTCTTCTCTACAATAGTCAAGTCGTGTGACAGAAGCACATCTCTTGCAGCAAGACCAGGGTAACGGCTTAGTGTGTGACAAAACGGGGCGTCCCCGATCGATCTTTGTTTCACTCCGGCAGTATCGGTACATTTGTGGTACTGATTTTTACTATTTGCTCTCAATTGTCGCACTTTTCTGTCTTTCTTTCGTTTCTTCCTTCGTTATTTTTCTGCTAAGTAGCAGATATTTGAATTTATCAAATCATTCGACACTCCCTGTAGGTGATAATAATCATCTTTGCTTAGCGCTGCCCAGATTTGTTGGCTATTGGCGCGGCAGATTAACACGTACTTCGGCCCGCGCTATCGGCTTAATAACCGATAAAACATGGATGGCAAGATTACTTTAGATAAAAGTAAGATTGCTACATCTCGAACACATGGTCATATGCGGTTACCGGTGTGTTTGTAAGTTTGTACACAAGTGCATCGGACATCTTATTACCATATACGGGAGAGTTGACCTCTGCCTTACGTTCAAAATTATCCGATGTCGGAATATTTTGAAATTACCCCATAACCGGACCTGTTTGAATATGATTGGAGCGTTTATTTAACTCCATGACAAACGAAGGCGTTGGAAGGCAGGGAATATAATCTGATCATTTTCTCAAGCTATTTCACTTGAGAAATCGCTCGCCAAGACACTAAATGCTACAGTGAAGAATTAGAATTCAGAATTCCTTCTTAAAATACCGGACACCTTTTATTGGAGTATTTACCAGGACTTACAATATAGCCCAGGAAATCTCTAACATTTTAAATAAGGAAACCGGGACTGAGGCAACTGAAGGACCATATACGAAGTCAGAGAGGGAACGTATTAAATTAACGACATCTCAGACGCGTGTAAAACGACATCTCAGACGCGTGTAAAAGGCCGATTCAAGTCTCTTTTATTCATCTGAGCAAAATTTCTGTGAGTCAGGATTGGCGTAGGTTGTGATTTACATTTCATATTTTATTACTAACATGTGAACTAACACATATAAATGTATATATCTTACAATGTGAATTTTAATATGTGAAACTCGCTTGTGGATGTCAAAGCCATTTGAGGCTGGCAACCTCAGCGTATAGAATGATGATTCATGAAACACCACTGCACGGGCTGGTGATTGCTTTATTGATAGTTTCGTAAAGAGAACTAAAAGCATAAAGTAGTTCCAGGTTCCATAAGGAGCAGGGAAGGAAAGATGAAAGAAATTATGTACATTCTAAGTATAATACTTACAGTTTCAAAGCAGTGTAAATGTCCCTATAAACATAGCCACGTTAAAATTAATGTCAGTTTTCAGGTTTTAAATCAGTGTAAAACAAATAAAAACATATTCAATTTATATTGTGAACACTTTTCAATCAATTGAGATGTATATGTAAACAGACTATATGTGTATTGTTAACCTTTTCATTTAAATAATTCTATTTAAATGTAAAGGGATTAAATTTAATTCTCAACGAGGGTAAAGTCTGAGTAATTGGGATGATGGTATGGGAAGATAGGAACCCATAACTATGGGGTGGAAAACGCCATACTCGGAAGAGCGTTTCGTTCTATTCTTTTACCATAGTTATTGGTGGTACCAGCAGAAAGTACCATCTGTGGAACAAGAAGGGAACCGTGGCCTAAGCTTTAACACGAAGGACCCACGTGGTATACTCCCTTCTTGACATTTCTGGGAAACGAGCTACCCCTGACAACATTGATCAGAGACGAGCGTGAGCAGAGAGAAAAGAGCCAACCCATAAAAAGGAGCAGAACCGTCATTGGCAGCTAAGTTCAAATATATGGTGCCACTTGAACTTCTTGTAATATCTCGCATTCCTTAAAGACCATGATGATAACATTTCTTGATTCACAACTATTCAAATTATTTCCAACTGTTAAAACCTAAAGTGATTATTAAATTTTGTTATTTGTAATGTTACAAATTTAACTTCGATTTAATCATTTTAAAGTTACTGCATGTTTGTCTCAGTCAAATTACTACACACACTCTAAACAGAGCTATACTAAAATAATGGAATTCCACTGAGTAAATCAGGGGTGAGGTCTTAAACGAGCTGAACTTAAGAAGTGCTTAAATCCTTCACAAAAGCGTCGGCAGAATTACAGAGTTAACATACTTAGCCAAAGCAGTAATGTTCTCGCTTATTCTGAATATCTTGTGAAGACTCCCTTTGTAATAGAAGTCTCACCACCCTTCTATCTACATCTCTGCCAAGAGTAATCTTGTGCGAAGGTAAATATCTTTGAAGCCCAAATTAGATACTCTTGAGTTTTGGCCACTGGTGGACCACTACTGCAAAGCAGGGGAGGCAATACCGTCACAATATACAGGAAATTTACTAAAGTGCTTGTATAATAAATATGAAAACCATGATTTTTGTTGGTTTGGTTTGTTTTAAGGAGTATCTTTATTGCACACAAACGACTCCATTAGTGCTCCGAACTCCTCCCCTAGATCACACAAGGAGGATCTCAGCACAGTGCA